>OY293831.1:47822107-48422107 GCA_958507055.1 Crioceris asparagi
GGCTATCTTATCTTGCTTAAAGGAATATACATGGTGTTCCTTTGCCTGAATTAAATTTTGTGAAACAATTTTATGCTTCCATGATTCCAAACATTCTATATAATCGTTGAAACATATATTATTTTTCACAATAGATTTTTCACACCCTTGGCTTTCTTTGTGATTCCATAATTTCGAACTAAGGATTCAATCTCCTCAGGATCGTATCCTTCTTTCATCCACTGACATCTCTTGGTATCCAGTTCATCATCAGCATTTTTCACGGCGTATAATTTCGATCTAAGACCTACAAAATCAGTTACCGGAACACCATTGTTCTCATCCTTCATCATACCTAGTACTTTCTTGTTCACACGTAGTATGCCATACTGATTTTCTTCCTGATAATCAGAAGTATCGAAGTGTTTGTGACAATCTCTTCTTATTATTTCATATGGATCTTCAGAGATCTCATAAATGAGAGAATCGGTATCAGTATATAGCGCGATACAGCCGCCACCAAAAGCTTTCTTCATATAATCATAATGGAAATCATAAATAGTGGTTTTTGCTAAATCCAGGATACTCATTCCTACATAAATTGGTTTGTTCAAATATATTTGTAATTTCTGAAGCTCAACAGCCACCAAGTTCTCATTAAAAATAACAGAATTCTTGAACTCCGGTTTCGCAATGTACGATTCCGCACCATATCGTCCTTCCCATTTCGTTAGAAGATGTACATTAACTCTCTTCCTTATATTCTCCATCGTTTTTCCTGTAACAATAAAAAAATGTATGAATATATAAATTTGTGAAGTGTAAAGCGATTACAAATAAAATATTGTATAGAATCGAACATACCAAAAACGGCGTTATTCATCAGCTTGAAAAGATTCTTCTCAAACTCATTCTTCGCCTGCTTCCTCAAGTTCGTATTCAAATCGATGTATGACTTGAGCCACGCAGACTGCTTGAACTTCAGTACTCGATGTATTTTAGTTAGGATCAATCCATTCTTCAATGCTTGTTTAAGATTTCTATAATGTATAACATACTTTTTCTTTTTATGTAACGTTGCCATAAGTTTCACATTTTGTTGAGAAGCTACACAGGGTGTTTGAGTTTTAGAGTTGTAATGTTCAGGGCAGAATGGAAGATCTTTGTGTTTGTCATGTAATTCTCTGGGATACTCGAGGTCAACTTCTAAAATATATCCTTCTGGAGCATCATCCGGGATGTGGGCAACATCGATATTAGGGTCCACCCATTGAAAACCGCCATATGGTAGATGTTGCGACATCGCCCAGCCATATTGATTGTTAACATCAAAGTACATGAGATAATTTTCTGGTTTAGTTGGATCATAATTAGAAAGGTACTTGTTGTTTGCATGAGCTCGTCGTTTACCACATACTTGACTCAATCCTCCACGAATCCCTCGCTCAACAAACAAAAACATGTCAATATCTGTAAGAAGTTCCAATTCTTGTTTTGTATGTTTTAACATCGCATCCCACGTATATCCAGGTAAGGTGAAATAATGTGCAGGATCCAAACCATATGTTTCATGACAGCTTGATCGAAATTGTTCAAAGACATCAGCCAATAGAAGAATATCAGTTTTCATGTAGAGATCGCTGTATTCACCTAAATTCTGACATCTGAATTCATTCCAGACGAGTTGAGCCCTCATATAATTTCTTCGTGGACATGGTTTATTCTCTAATTTATTATAGAAAGCATCAATTGGTGGTAGAGAAGTTTCATTGAAACGGTTATTAGAATCAATATAATCATATGGCATTACCCCTTTCTTTGTGAGAAGACTAATATGTTGTTCAGATTTGTCAGGAAACTGTGATTTCAAGTTGGGAAACTCTGCTAAATATGAAGATAACTGATCCAGAGAGGAAGCCATAAATCGAAAACTATCGATAAATCGGAAATTTATACAATAATCATCATAATGTTTGGTGAAACTGATATATTTTTCCTTGGTTATTGGCAGTAAATCAATCTTTCCTTCCATTCTTGTGGCTATATCTTGTATAACAAAATTAGCGTCATATCCACTCAAGTTGTGAAATACTACAGGGATCGTGTGACTATCCTTATAATTAATATTACATTCTTCATGTGCTGCTCCACGATAATTGTTCGCATCTAGGAGATGCTTGTGATCTCGCACTTTCTTCTCCCCAGGTTTGAAGATTCCTTCGCAAATATGGCAGTGAGTTGCCTTCCGAAATTCAGCCTCCTGTTGTGATGTCATATCAATGTCATAGGGACAGAGGAAGACAGTCTCTACATCTTCAGCGAATTGATTCATCTCATCAGCGAACCATTTCATACAATTGAGACCTCGATATGAGCGGTAAAAACTCAGAGAGTCATCATAAGTGCATTTTACATAGTATCCAACAGCAGCAGCTTTATGCTCTTGATAGTTATTTTTAGTATTAATCGGTTTCAAAATACTCTCCAGATCAGCATAAATAATAAAGGGTGTCTTCTCCTTGTTTTTATGGTTTTTGAATTTGAGGATATTGTTCCCTATTTCAGGCATTTTTATAGCAGTTTCATTCATTTTCTCACAATCCTCTGAATGATTTTTAAGTTTTTCTTCAGATCGGAAGTACCGGAGACATCTATCACATATGAATTTCTGTCCATTATGTTTACTCAACTGGTTTGATATAAGATGAGAGAGATTTTTGATCCATACGTAATGATATCGAACAGGTGTATCATCATCATCATATCTATCTTGAATCATTAGTAAATTAATGTGTTTTTTCATCTTATTTTTAGTTAGATATGTAGGCAATGTAGTGTAGTTCTTATTTTCCTTCTTCAGAATATAAACGTTGATAGATATTTGGTTTTGTTTCTCAAAATTTGGTATCTGTTTCATTGTCATCGGGAACTGAATACCTTTGAGTTTCAATACCTTAGAATAATGTGGGTACTTGGTAATTCTTTGAGGGTGCTTCTTAACAGAATGGAGAGCAGATGTAACAGCCCATGCGAAACATGCATTATCATCATTTTTCACATTGATACATGCTTCTTTGTTTTTGATTTGTGGAGGTAGCTCGATGAAGGAACTTCCAAGTTGAGGTGTGAACTTGTTTATATTCACCCCTAGGTTAATGACATTCGCCAGAGCCCATCCACTATCACGTTCTTGGAATTCCTCAAGGTCTTTGAGAATTGGTACCAAGACATTTCTATTAAACCATTCAGTAATATTCGTATCTCGGTAAATAGGTGAATTAGATGTTGTGAAATATTTATGTTCCTTTTGAATTTTATTCGCTGTCATTATTTCAAATTCTCCACAAAATACCATATTCACCTTGACAGCTTCATCCTTTTTCAATGCATTCCGAATTCTTTGTCGAAAAATTGCTTCACAGTCCACCAAAAAATCCTTAGGATCTTTATGCTTCAGGTTACTAATCACACCAGTTCTTATTCTTGACTCAAATGCTGATAATAAATCATCCCATCGTACTCTGTTCCAAGCGCTTTCCCTTCGGCCATTCAGTCCTGCTCCAATTCGTTGCTGTTTTTTAAAATTTTGTTTCAAGGATTTGATCTCTCGAATCTGAGCCTCAAGTTGTTGCTTTTTTCCAGGGGAGCCACAAGTTCGTAATTCGCGGTAAAGCTTTCTAATAGCTTTTATACATTCCTTCATACCTTTGGCTACATGCTCATTATCATTGGTGGCTATGAATAAAGCCACTAACGACTTTATTATACGAAGACAATCCTCTATGTTGAACATTTTCGGTGAAACTGAAACAAAATCTTCATATCAACATTCTAAAATACTTCAAGACTCATAAAGCCGAAGATAGCCGAAGATAACCGAATATTTCAAGACTTTTATAGCCGAAGATTGCCGAAAATAGCTGAAGATAGCCGAACAGCCGAAGATAGCTGAAGATTTCTGAAGGTGGTTGAAAACAAACGGATATAAAACGGATACAAAACGGATATAAAACGGATACTAATCAATTCCACTTTACTCCCTCAAGAAACAAGATGTATACTTGTCAAATCTGTAGAAAAAATTTCACTCTGCCTAATAATTTGAGCAGACATCCAAATAAACATAAGAAAATTGGCTTCGCCTGTACTGAGTGAGGAAAGAAATTCACGCGAAGTGATACAGTGATAAACCACTTCTTCATGAGACATGTTGAAAAAGCTGATCACAATGCTTCGAATAGATAGAAAGTGTAGGCTCAGATATAAAAGATTACAGGATACCGAAAGAGATGATGCTACAAAGCAGCTTGATGAAGATTGTGGAGTTATTTATTACAGAAAATATGATGAGAATATGGATTTTTCAAATACTATTTACTACTATTTTCTATCATCTGAAATTTTTCGATCACCAAGGATATTATTACCGATTTGTATAAAAATATTCATAGGAACATCTATCTGATACTCTTTATGAGATTATTCATCAACAAAAAACATTTCTTTCAATATGACCCAGCCATTAATTTCTAAAACGGGGTTGAGTGGACTATATGAATTAATTCGAATAATATTAGGAGTATTACTCACCTGAGGGAAAAAATTACTATCACTCACTTATGTAAAGACAGTCACGACATAATGGGAAAGCACAGACTGTTAATACCTCTTATACTGAAAAAACAGTGGGAATGTAGTAACAAAACATGTAGAAACCACATCCGGATGATATGGTTGTTTTTCCCCCTATTTCATCATCTTGTTCAACCTCTAGATTTTTATACGATTAATAGCAATGAATCTTATTACATATTTAGTTACTCCAGTGCATTCATCGTGAAAAGTATAATTACAGAAGATGCCAATTATCAGATGTTTCACTGATTCTCAAGCTTCTAAAAAAATTAGAAGAATGTATATTTCTAATAATTATATTAATCAATGGCTCAACGATAAAGAAATACAATGTTATATTCTCTATATAGATGAAAAACCAGCATCTTTCATATTACTCTCAAGAATGGATTTTGATCCTCTTCAAACTCATAAGAATCCAAAGTGTCTTAACTATATTTACACGCTTCCAGAATACCGAAGGAGAAATCTGGCAACTCAACTGATAAACCATGTGAAAAAGGAAAATGAATTTACAGCCTTCTGCTCTTCCTCTTTATCAGAAAAATTATTTATGAAATGTAATTGTTTCAATCATGGAATGATGAATGGCAGTGTAATGGTGAGATATCCTAACTAACCATTGAGATGTATCACACCCATTTTCAATTAATAAAAAAATATGAAATTTATCGTTTTTTTCTCACAACAAAGATGAAGTTTCACCATTTTTCCCTATCATAGGTATACTAATATGAGTTCATGTTATCGATGTTCATCCACATATGAGCTGGTTGAGGTTCGGGTGCAAAATCGATTCATTTAACATGTAATTTCCCATAAGGAATTCTAAGGTCAAAAATAGGGCAACTGGCTCAATCGGACATGCGCGGTAGCATCCTCGCTGCTCTCTGGCCACGTCTCCTCGGCGGGAAATTCAAATTTGACAGCTGCGCCATCTTGGAAGCGGGGGAAATGCAGAGTGACCAATGACGCCATGTGTCATATCTCCATGCTATCACCATGGGGCATGAGGCAGTAACAGATGACAGTGACATGGAACACAGGACAGTCAGCATGATAGCATGGAGATATGACACATGGCGTCATTGGTCACTCTGCATTTCCCCCGCTTCCAAGATGGCGCAGCTGTCAAATTTGAATTTCCCGCCGAGGAGACGTGGCCAGAGAGCAGCGAGGATGCTACCGCGCATGTCCGATTGAGCCAGTTGCCCTATTTTTGACCTTAGAATTCCTTATGGGAAATTACATGTTAAATGAATCGATTTTGCACCCGAACCTCAACCAGCTCATATGTGGATGAACATCGATAACATGAACTCATATTAGTATACCTATGATAGGGAAAAATGGTGAAACTTCATCTTTGTTGTGAGAAAAAAACGATAAATTTCATATTTTTTTATTAATTGAAAATGGGTGTGATACATCTCAATGGTTAGTTAGGATATCTCACCATTACACTGCCATTCATCATTCCATGATTGAAACAATTACATTTCATAAATAATTTTTCTGATAAAGAGGAAGAGCAGAAGGCTGTAAATTCATTTTCCTTTTTCACATGGTTTATCAGTTGAGTTGCCAGATTTCTCCTTCGGTATTCTGGAAGCGTGTAAATATAGTTAAGACACTTTGGATTCTTATGAGTTTGAAGAGGATCAAAATCCATTCTTGAGAGTAATATGAAAGATGCTGGTTTTTCATCTATATAGAGAATATAACATTGTATTTCTTTATCGTTGAGCCATTGATTAATATAATTATTAGAAATATACATTCTTCTAATTTTTTTAGAAGCTTGAGAATCAGTGAAACATCTGATAATTGGCATCTTCTGTAATTATACTTTTCACGATGAATGCACTGGAGTAACTAAATATGTAATAAGATTCATTGCTATTAATCGTATAAAAATCTAGAGGTTGAACAAGATGATGAAATAGGGGGAAAAACAACCATATCATCCGGATGTGGTTTCTACATGTTTTGTTACTACATTCCCACTGTTTTTTCAGTATAAGAGGTATTAACAGTCTGTGCTTTCCCATTATGTCGTGACTGTCTTTACATAAGTGAGTGATAGTAATTTTTTCCCTCAGGTGAGTAATACTCCTAATATTATTCGAATTAATTCATATAGTCCACTCAACCCCGTTTTAGAAATTAATGGCTGGGTCATATTGAAAGAAATGTTTTTTGTTGATGAATAATCTCATAAAGAGTATCAGATAGATGTTCCTATGAATATTTTTATACAAATCGGTAATAATATCCTTGGTGATCGAAAAATTTCAGATGATAGAAAATAGTAGTAAATAGTATTTGAAAAATCCATATTCTCATCATATTTTCTGTAATAAATAACTCCACAATCTTCATCAAGCTGCTTTGTAGCATCATCTCTTTCGGTATCCTGTAATCTTTTATATCTGAGCCTACACTTTCTATCTATTCGAAGCATTGTGATCAGCTTTTTCAACATGTCTCATGAAGAAGTGGTTTATCACTGTATCACTTCGCGTGAATTTCTTTCCTCACTCAGTACAGGCGAAGCCAATTTTCTTATGTTTATTTGGATGTCTGCTCAAATTATTAGGCAGAGTGAAATTTTTTCTACAGATTTGACAAGTATACATCTTGTTTCTTGAGGGAGTAAAGTGGAATTGATTAGTATCCGTTTTATATCCGTTTTGTATCCGTTTTATATCCGTTTGTTTTCAACCACCTTCAGAAATCTTCAGCTATCTTCGGCTGTTCGGCTATCTTCAGCTATTTTCGGCAATCTTCGGCTATAAAAGTCTTGAAATATTCGGTTATCTTCGGCTATCTTCGGCTTTATGAGTCTTGAAGTATTTTAGAATGTTGATATGAAGATTTTGTTTCAGTTTCACCGAAAATGTTCAACATAGAGGATTGTCTTCGTATAATAAAGTCGTTAGTGGCTTTATTCATAGCCACCAATGATAATGAGCATGTAGCCAAAGGTATGAAGGAATGTATAAAAGCTATTAGAAAGCTTTACCGCGAATTACGAACTTGTGGCTCCCCTGGAAAAAAGCAACAACTTGAGGCTCAGATTCGAGAGATCAAATCCTTGAAACAAAATTTTAAAAAACAGCAACGAATTGGAGCAGGACTGAATGGCCGAAGGGAAAGCGCTTGGAACAGAGTACGATGGGATGATTTATTATCAGCATTTGAGTCAAGAATAAGAACTGGTGTGATTAGTAACCTGAAGCATAAAGATCCTAAGGATTTTTTGGTGGACTGTGAAGCAATTTTTCGACAAAGAATTCGGAATGCATTGAAAAAGGATGAAGCTGTCAAGGTGAATATGGTATTTTGTGGAGAATTTGAAATAATGACAGCGAATAAAATTCAAAAGGAACATAAATATTTCACAACATCTAATTCACCTATTTACCGAGATACGAATATTACTGAATGGTTTAATAGAAATGTCTTGGTACCAATTCTCAAAGACCTTGAGGAATTCCAAGAACGTGATAGTGGATGGGCTCTGGCGAATGTCATTAACCTAGGGGTGAATATAAACAAGTTCACACCTCAACTTGGAAGTTCCTTCATCGAGCTACCTCCACAAATCAAAAACAAAGAAGCATGTATCAATGTGAAAAATGATGATAATGCATGTTTCGCATGGGCTGTTACATCTGCTCTCCATTCTGTTAAGAAGCACCCTCAAAGAATTACCAAGTACCCACATTATTCTAAGGTATTGAAACTCAAAGGTATTCAGTTCCCGATGACAATGAAACAGATACCAAATTTTGAGAAACAAAACCAAATATCTATCAACGTTTATATTCTGAAGAAGGAAAATAAGAACTACACTACATTGCCTACATATCTAACTAAAAATAAGATGAAAAAACACATTAATTTACTAATGATTCAAGATAGATATGATGATGATGATACACCTGTTCGATATCATTACGTATGGATCAAAAATCTCTCTCATCTTATATCAAACCAGTTGAGTAAACATAATGGACAGAAATTCATATGTGATAGATGTCTCCGGTACTTCCGATCTGAAGAAAAACTTAAAAATCATTCAGAGGATTGTGAGAAAATGAATGAAACTGCTATAAAAATGCCTGAAATAGGGAACAATATCCTCAAATTCAAAAACCATAAAAACAAGGAGAAGACACCCTTTATTATTTATGCTGATCTGGAGAGTATTTTGAAACCGATTAATACTAAAAATAACTATCAAGAGCATAAAGCTGCTGCTGTTGGATACTATGTAAAATGCACTTATGATGACTCTCTGAGTTTTTACCGCTCATATCGAGGTCTCAATTGTATGAAATGGTTCGCTGATGAGATGAATCAATTCGCTGAAGATGTAGAGACTGTCTTCCTCTGTCCCTATGACATTGATATGACATCACAACAGGAGGCTGAATTTCGGAAGGCAACTCACTGCCATATTTGCGAAGGAATCTTCAAACCTGGGGAGAAGAAAGTGCGAGATCACAAGCATCTCCTAGATGCGAACAATTATCGTGGAGCAGCACATGAAGAATGTAATATTAATTATAAGGATAGTCACACGATCCCTGTAGTATTTCACAACTTGAGTGGATATGACGCTAATTTTGTTATACAAGATATAGCCACAAGAATGGAAGGAAAGATTGATTTACTGCCAATAACCAAGGAAAAATATATCAGTTTCACCAAACATTATGATGATTATTGTATAAATTTCCGATTTATCGATAGTTTTCGATTTATGGCTTCCTCTCTGGATCAGTTATCTTCATATTTAGCAGAGTTTCCCAACTTGAAATCACAGTTTCCTGACAAATCTGAACAACATATTAGTCTTCTCACAAAGAAAGGGGTAATGCCATATGATTATATTGATTCTAATAACCGTTTCAATGAAACTTCTCTACCACCAATTGATGCTTTCTATAATAAATTAGAGAATAAACCATGTCCACGAAGAAATTATATGAGGGCTCAACTCGTCTGGAATGAATTCAGATGTCAGAATTTAGGTGAATACAGCGATCTCTACATGAAAACTGATATTCTTCTATTGGCTGATGTCTTTGAACAATTTCGATCAAGCTGTCATGAAACATATGGTTTGGATCCTGCACATTATTTCACCTTACCTGGATATACGTGGGATGCGATGTTAAAACATACAAAACAAGAATTGGAACTTCTTACAGATATTGACATGTTTTTGTTTGTTGAGCGAGGGATTCGTGGAGGATTGAGTCAAGTATGTGGTAAACGACGAGCTCATGCAAACAACAAGTACCTTTCTAATTATGATCCAACTAAACCAGAAAATTATCTCATGTACTTTGATGTTAACAATCAATATGGCTGGGCGATGTCGCAACATCTACCATATGGCGGTTTTCAATGGGTGGACCCTAATATCGATGTTGCCCACATCCCGGATGATGCTCCAGAAGGATATATTTTAGAAGTTGACCTCGAGTATCCCAGAGAATTACATGACAAACACAAAGATCTTCCATTCTGCCCTGAACATTACAACTCTAAAACTCAAACACCCTGTGTAGCTTCTCAACAAAATGTGAAACTTATGGCAACGTTACATAAAAAGAAAAAGTATGTTATACATTATAGAAATCTTAAACAAGCATTGAAGAATGGATTGATCCTAACTAAAATACATCGAGTACTGAAGTTCAAGCAGTCTGCGTGGCTCAAGTCATACATCGATTTGAATACGAACTTGAGGAAGCAGGCGAAGAATGAGTTTGAGAAGAATCTTTTCAAGCTGATGAATAACGCCGTTTTTGGTATGTTCGATTCTATACAATATTTTATTTGTAATCGCTTTACACTTCACAAATTTATATATTCATACATTTTTTTATTGTTACAGGAAAAACGATGGAGAATATAAGGAAGAGAGTTAATGTACATCTTCTAACGAAATGGGAAGGACGATATGGTGCGGAATCGTACATTGCGAAACCGGAGTTCAAGAATTCTGTTATTTTTAATGAGAACTTGGTGGCTGTTGAGCTTCAGAAATTACAAATATATTTGAACAAACCAATTTATGTAGGAATGAGTATCCTGGATTTAGCAAAAACCACTATTTATGATTTCCATTATGATTATATGAAGAAAGCTTTTGGTGGCGGCTGTATCGCGCTATATACTGATACCGATTCTCTCATTTATGAGATCTCTGAAGATCCATATGAAATAATAAGAAGAGATTGTCACAAACACTTCGATACTTCTGATTATCAGGAAGAAAATCAGTATGGCATACTACGTGTGAACAAGAAAGTACTAGGTATGATGAAGGATGAGAACAATGGTGTTCCGGTAACTGATTTTGTAGGTCTTAGATCGAAATTATACGCCGTGAAAAATGCTGATGATGAACTGGATACCAAGAGATGTCAGTGGATGAAAGAAGGATACGATCCTGAGGAGATTGAATCCTTAGTTCGAAATTATGGAATCACAAAGAAAGCCAAGGGTGTGAAAAAATCTATTGTGAAAAATAATATATGTTTCAACGATTATATAGAATGTTTGGAATCATGGAAGCATAAAATTGTTTCACAAAATTTAATTCAGGCAAAGGAACACCATGTATATTCCTTTAAGCAAGATAAGATAGCCCTGAGTCCAGAAGATGATAAGAGGTATTTGGTACCTGGAACATTCAACACTCTACCGTGGGGACATTATTCGCTCAATAAACGTAGAATTGATGATTCCGATGAACCCCGAAAAAAGATTTCAATATTGGAAACATTATTAACCATGTAATTCAGCTGCTTCTCACTCTAATAGAATATTATGTAGAATAACTGAGTCTTTATTCCCACGAAACATTCCTTCAACAAAATCAACTTTTCCACTTTATGTATATGGTGCATAAGGCTCATATATTTCTTTTATTGAATCATTCAACCGCTTCCAGTTGTGATAAGTTTGCATGTAATTAAGAATTATTTCATATCAATTATTTTTCCAATGTTTGTGGTTTCCGTATGCATTGGGGCACGCCTAGAAAAAATAATTGAAGGCTGAAACACACGTGTGAGAATTATGATAAAAGCTTATCATTTTTTGCGCTCCAATGTTTACGGTTTCCGTATGCATATAATGTAGAAAATGAACAGAATTGCAAGGATGAATCTATAAGACTGTTAAATTTAATATTTCCACTGTTTTATGCTAAAGGATGAGTCTTAAGAAATGAATTTAAAATATCTGAAGATTATTCACACTTATGTAAAATAAACGATAAATTTCTTCTTATAGTGTTTCAATTCACCAACCTATCCATAAGCTTATATCCTATACAAAAGATAATCATTCATAACAACACTATGAAATAAAATACATTCAATGAGATAATCATCTATTTAACATAATCAATATTTATGCTTCAGTTTGATGTTGATAACCATCATCTTCCTCCTGGTGTGGAAAAGGTAGATATTCTTCCAAACACTCTAAGTATTCTGCTAACCCCAATTTTTTAAGTTCATCTACAAGTTTTCCTATATTCATTTTATGTTCGAGAAATAGTGTACATAATTCTACAGCCTCTCTATATTTTCTTGCGAATTCCAAACAAGTTTCCTCATTATACATCCTATTTAATCCATATATGCTCTCATGATCAGCATCCCAACGCATTAGCTTGAATAATTCTCCAAGATAACTTACACCGCTTATGAGATCTGAAATATCTTTTTCAATTTCACGATACACTTTTTTTGTTGTAAGCATTAAGAACAACATTTTATTTTATGCTGATTCAATCAACTAATTGTTTTTCATAATATGCATAGGATAATATACCATATTGACGTTCATGTTTATTTGATAAATTTTCTCAAAACTCTAATATTCACTAACAATTTGCATCCATTCTCCTTTTCTTGCTTCTCTGCAACCTCCATCATGATCCACTAACACATAAGTTTTGTTATCAATCAAATTCAATATAACACATTTTCTTTCACTCCTGATTTCTTAAGCACTTTTAATGATGCTGTCGAATAAGCATATTTTGCAATTTAACTCGTATATTCTATACGAAAATCAAATCTTGACCGATTTAAACGAATCAAAAACTGAATCGCCATCAAATTTTCGGCAGAAGACGATTCTGGGAGTCGTTTGCTTGAAACGATGAGGGCTGTCCGAGCGCACAGACCCAAACGGCTTATCGCTCTTGCTTACGTCGAAGCGGTGCCGGCATCGATGTTAACACATCGACAACATTTTAATTTATAAACTCTTATCTGATGTAAGTGCGCACACGCCGCCATCCAACATACATTCTTTGATTTCTCACATTCACATGGGTAAAAAGCAAATTTTATAAATATATAATAAATACAATATTAAACATAACACATTTTCTTTCACTCCTAATTTCTTAAGCACTTTTAATGATGCTGTCGAAAAAGTATAATTTGCAATTTAACTCGTATATTCTATACGACAAATCTTGACCGATTTAAATGAATCAAAAACTGAATCGCCATCAAATTTTCGGCAGAAGACGATTTTGGGAGTCGTTTGCTTGAAACGATGAGGGTTGTCCGAGCGCACCCAAACAGCCTTATCGCCCTCACGTCGAAGCGGTGTCGACATCGATGTTAACACAGCGATAACATTTCAATGAGCTCGCCGCTTATCTCCTACCGCAAATATACTTTGCTTTCTCACATTCACATGGGCAACCGAGATAGCAGGCTTGGAAAACGCTTAGACTGTTAACGTGTTGGTGTGTGTGGTTGCGGGTTCGATCCCGCGCGTTCGTGAACTTTTTTCCTTAGCTTTAAAATAATTAAATTAAATAATTAAATAATGTAGTTACTTATCCCCTCTCCGCTAGATGGCGCTCATGAAAAGTAGGAATCCAAATGCAGTTACTTATCCCCTCTCCGCTAGATGGCGCTCATGAAAAGTAGGAATCTAAATGCAGTTACTTATCCCCTCTCCGCTAGATGGCGCTCATGACAATCATCGCCGACCTTGAACGGGACTTAGAAAAATTTATAAAATTGACCAAAAATTGCAAAATGAACCTTAGAATTCCTTATGGGAAATTACATGTAAAATTGACCGATTTTGGGCTCGCTCTCTCCTAGCTATACTACTATAGTTGAGTCGATAACATAAATACAGAAATGTTATGGAGCTTTCACGCATCCCTGAGTCACCCTATATAAACAATTAACAATAAGTCACGACCAAATCCTCATGGAGTTGATCACTCATTATTAAAGAAAATAGATTCCAATCAAAGTTATACAGGAGCTGTGAATACACAAAAGGTTTTCAATCCGAGAAAAAAACACAATTACTTTACATTTGTAGTTTTCAAATCCTCACAAGTTACCGACATGATTAAGATATATGTTTGTTCTCCTCAGACACCTAACTACAAAATGTTATATTTATCAAGACAATTTTAAGTACTGTGTTTGAAAAAATATATGTTTGAAAAGACAGAATTGAGAACATTTCAATCTCATGAAAACTTTTATATACCACCACTTCGCAACAGTCTTTTTCAAATGAAAGAAGAATCATCGAAAACATACTCAGTCAATTTCTACAGCTTCTATTTTTGAAAAACTGATAAAAAAGCCGTTATATACTATATAGACCTATCAAAAGGATGGCGTTGCGGTTTAAACTCTATAATCTAATTGACTTTAAAAGGAATACTCCTTTGCCTTCCATGTGAAAAGGCAGCTAATAATAGCAATTAGACATCGATTCAACATAGTTGGTAGGAATATAAGCGCGACATAAAAAATCGGTTAAGTTGCTGCGACTTGGTGCAAACAACTGAAGAAACGATTGAAGCTGTTAGGCATATCATTAAAGTTGGCACAGAAAGCCCATTTCAAGCGTGTCAAGTGCACTTGCACACTTTCTCTATCTCTGTCTACTTTGCTCTCTAGGAAAAGTTGTGTGTGGATGCAGATTTTTATTGATCACTCGTTACCGGTGGCACGTGAAGTAATAACCACCATCTTATTCAAAAGGGATTTACTGATATATACATATACCTATGTATTCATATGACATTTTATTATAACTTTTTCTCTCGTTATATGGTGTCTCTTTATTGGAAAGATGAGAGTTTTCCATGTCGTGATATATCTTGCAGTTTATAATGGCTCTGAGCTATGTTTATAGAATAGTATTCAACAAATTCATATACATTTATGAAGCTCAAGGAATTAGAGGCGTTTATATCTATAATAACGAACATGAGATCTCAACGAAGCAAAAAAATATCTCCAGGCTTTTTTTTTGGAATTATAATTAGATGATTTCAAGTTATGTTTATAAAAAACATTCGAGAAGTAATTTACTAAAAAGGGAATGAACAAATAGCAATAATTAGAAATATTGTCTAATGGCAAATGCAAGGAACATGGTTTTTCTGAAAAATGTCTTGAATTTGTAAGAAAAATTTAATACAATAAAAGGATAATATGTATTTTGTATGCTCTCATCTAACCCGCATTATTGCTCGCGTTGATGGGTAAATGCTACGGATCGAGCTATGAAGTGTTTCTCGAGAAACAGGTATCAAAGCTAGTCAAAACAATTTTGAATAGTTACCAAAATTTATAGAAACATTTATGCATCCCAAAATTGCAAATAGACCATAGAGATCCGGAAAAAATTATGAATGATCGTACAGTTTCTAAGATTCTTATTCGCGCTTCTTGATGTTGACTTAATTCACAGACGTCTACAGCTTCCTACTAGGTAGAGTAAAATGTAAAATAAAATAGTTTCTGGCAAATTTGGCGAATTGCATTCACTGTACTAAAACTATGTTCCTATGTAAAATTAGTATTCATGGATCCACCGCGCCGAGAAACCAAATTAGTCGAATACTCTGGCAGTACCTAGGTATACCTGTTTTTAAACTAATATAACAGAGACCGGCCGTACTAATTTGCGTCTCACGTCCATCTAATGAACTAAGATGAATTTAGGTTAATATGGTCTTTGCAAAACGTTACTTCTCAACTGTTAAGGAATTGCATCCAATCATGAATGCCGACCTACATAGAATTGTTAATGATTGCCAGAGATTTTTGAAAGATCAAATAAAATAATATGTGCATATTTGCTTCTTTTTCCGGTTCCAACTTGGGACGAAGGAGAATCAGGATCCCCACTGCATTTAATGTGCCTCGAGAGCATTCATGAGCTTATGATTAGAAGGAATGATGATCTTCTCCTCATTCGATATTTCAACAGAAATAAAAGAATATCATTCAATCCAGATCACCATAATAATATCAATTACTTCAAGTTTTTGTCTCAGCTTTTTCCATTTTCTGAAACTTTTAATTATTCCCTAATTTTAAACACACCCTAGCGAAGCCCGTAATCGACACTTATTTAAAATTTGATTATAAGATTTAAACTTTCATCATGGCTTCATAAAGCTTTCTCAGCAATTCACCATATTAAATATTTGGACAACTGACTAGAACTAAATTCCCTAATAATTCTTATCATAAGCAGCTTACCCTTACCCGTATTGAGCACATTTCAAATTAAAGTTTCCTTAATTACAGAGATTCGTATAGCCTGTTTGTTGCACCGTTAGTATATTAAGGGGGAGGTTTCAATTCGTATGTATAGTTATTTATCTTATTATAATCATATCATGTTTTCAGCTAATTTATTCTAAATACACGACTTTTGCCCTGAAGAAGAGAATAAATATTTTCAAAAGCTCGGCTTTAATCAAAGAATTTTATACATTACATGACTGCATGCTCAAGAACATCTTTTTATTTAATATAGAAACAGTCAAGAATACAAAACCAATATATATATATATATATATATATATATATATATATATATATATATGTATTTGTTCAGTCTTTGCAAGGAATGCTGTAAATAATAAGAGAATTTTTTTCATTTTCGGGACTTTGCTTTTCACAGGGGTAAATAGTTGTTTTAATGAATTGTTCTATTTATAACAGGTTTGTATGTTATGTTTTCTGATAGATGTGATATATATGGTACATATTTTTATTTAATATAGAAACAGTCAAGAATACAAAATCAATATATATATATATATATATATATATATATATATATATATATATATATATATATATTATTTATTTAATTAATTATTAACCTTTGCCGATTATTATTATCCACCATTATACATGCTTAATATATCGCTCATACTTGTCTCCACCGACAGTTCTATACCGAAGATTGATACAAGTATGAGTTCCAAATAAGGATTGATTATCAAATATGGCTCTTCACCCTACGATATACTGATGAGAGGCAACAACCTCGAAATCATGATATATATCTGGGAGACTGATGCTATGTTTGGTAATCAATCTGATTGAGCAGTATAGTGGAAAAAATGCACACAAACGCAATATGTAGACGACAAACCTCGTTCTTATTGCGGCATATATATATATATATATATATATATATATGGGGTGGTTATTGGGAATGGCAGCATGAATAAAAGAGAACTCTTTCAACTCACTCCGAGCTTTCGGAATTGTTTAATTCCATTTTGAGGTTGCTGATGTTTAAGTATATATATGCATTGGAATGGACAAGATTTATTTGTAATCATGTTTTGGATGAAACGACAAGCACGACGACAATATAACAGAAAATAATTTAAATTTATAGAAGAAAATAATTTTAAAATTAATAAAATGTGTTAAAATATTTAAATTAAAATATATGTACAATAACAACAACAGACATTGGTCTCTACACTGTGTCAGGTATCTTTTGTCTGTCTGAGTTCATTGACTTATGAGGAGAAGTAATGAATGTTGGCTATGTTCTATGTAGTAACACTTGGAACACCATTGCGGGTAAATTATTGATTTTCCGATGCAAGTATGTAGGAATAGATAGCACTCAAGAGTTTGATATCTGTTTTCTTGTTTATGTTCTCTTTATTTTGGGTAATATATGCCATTTCCAGAAACTAAAAACTTTGCTGTTTCATAGTTCATTTTAAGACGAAGATTATACACATGTTGTGCCAATGCACATCTCTGCGGATACAATCGGCTATCGCTTTTGTGTGCTGCAATTCTGTCTTTAAGTAATCTACTTGTTTGACCGATGTAATATTTTTCACAATCATGACAATGAATGCAATATACCACATTAGAGAGACTAGTGAGAGGTGTTCGATCTTTTAGTCTTGAATAAACAGAATGTATAGTTAAAACGCTTCTATTTGCAATTTTGATATTATTAAAAGGCTTGAATATTTTGACTAGTTTAGTGGTCATCTCTTTGATATAGGGCAAGCTTGAAAATGTTTCATGGTTAGGGGTTGATGGTGTACTATATAAGATTTTATTAATGAGCTTTCTGGAGTACGCATTATCCAGAAATAAGTTGTACAATATTTTCAAGTTGTTTTAATGAACAGTATGATCTGATATTTTGAGAACTCGGTTTTTCATTTGTTTAATAAGGTTTATTTTCACCTTATTGTTATGATATGACCAATAATTTATATATCTTCCAGATGCCATCGGTTTTCTATACCAATCAATAATTATAGTGTTGTCTTCCTTTCTTATTCTTTCTTTCTTATACAATATTTAGCAATTGTTATCCTTCGTGAGCTATATATATATATATATATATATATATATATATATATATATATATTACGCCTAGAGCCTTTGGAGGTAACACATTTTCTCGAAAATTTAATATTTAATCTGACAGGATTACAATAGAAATGATTTTAGTTCTAAAACTAATCAAAGGTTTATTTAATTAGTTTTTTTCAAGTTGGTGTCAAAAGTCTCCTATCTACTTACATTTGTATCACATCAAAATTACCATCACCAATTTAACACATTTTGTATTTTATGGTATCTACATTAGCTAGTTTAGTCAACTATTTTTTTTAGAAACAAAATATCTTTTTTATATGAAGTGTAGACATTTCACAACTATGTGTTTTAATAATATAATATACAGGGTGACTGGTAAGCGGACGTATTCCTTTGAGGAGATGAAAGTAGAGCTTAGTTGCTACCGATTAAACATGATTTACCTATATACGATTCTTAACGGTTTTCTTTTTCTCAATTTTCAAGAAGTTCAGTTCTTTGCGAAGCAAATATTAAAAATCAACGAAAACAATTAGAGCCTTTCTAAATTTCACTTTTTAAATTATAAGGTGGCAGACATACCAAAAATGTCAGCAGTGAAAATTATTGAAATATTAAAGTTAAATATAAATTATTTCGGTTTAAACTCAACTTTCCTTGCCAAGTTTTTATCTAATGATTCCTTTATGCAGAAAATTTTTGAAAATGTCATAATACATCAAACGTACAAATTATTGTTAAAGTTTCTTTTTTATTGTCTTCAAAATAAGGTACATTATTTTAGAACTAGCCTTTTGTTTATTTATTAAATAAATAGTTTTAATTTGTAAGAGTAAGGCTATTATTTTCAACAAAATTCACACTTCAAACAAGAAAAAAGTACTTGGTTTGTTTTTTCAAGTATTGAAATAAAAAGGTTTTTCAATAGAGACCATGGTCAAATATTGGTATTAAAATTTACCTTAATTAGGTACGGCTTAAACTGTCAAATTTCTAACTGCATAATAGTAAATAAGTAGTAAAATTATTATTTTCAGCTTAGAAGTTTTGAGATTTTCATGATAAATTAAAAGTGCAATTGTTTGCCAAGCATTCCCGATTTCACTCTCTTTCAAGTAATATACTTAACTGGCACCTTATTTTCTCTATTTATAACAAAACACTAATTAAAAAGAAAAACTTTTTTAACAAATGATTTAATTTTAATTTATAGCTCATCCATTTTCAGCTCCATTCCGTATCCTTTCAATTAATACGCGTATTTACCTCTGTTGCATATAAGATTTCTTTTAGTTAAATGGGGGCTTCTAACAGGCCGTAGTATGCGCTCAATCTATCGGTTTGGAAACCATTCGTCTCAGATTTCCCTTATGGTGACACGATAGTGTGCAGGACATCCATCATGCTGGAAAAACATCTGTTGCCTGTCTGCTAAGGGACATCTCCTAGTAACTCATATAGGTTGTTACGTAAAAAACTACATAATTTTTGCCGTTAAGGTTATCAAGGAAAAAATGAGAATCAGTTATATTATTGCCAATAACTCCTATCCAAAAATTGACACTAAATTTTGAAAACCAATTTGTTTCTTCAGATGGGCATTATTATGGTCCCAATAGTGCAATATATGAAGATTTGTTATTCATTCTCTACTAAATTTGTATTCATCGGTCTATAGAATTTTCGATAAAAAGAACATCTTCATCCTCTGCATTCATAATAAATCTGGAGAATCGGACTCTGCGCGCCAGTCATCCTCGTCTAGTTCTTGCACAGGTGTATAATGAAACGGTTGAAAAACCATACATAAAAAAAATATCATCATATTCAGCATAACTAAACGTTAAAGATATTGATCAAAACTCTTTAGATCGAAACTTTTGACGACAAACTGAAACTAAATGTTAGAAAATAAAAAAATATGGTGTACTGATAAATACCAACATTATCAAGCTAGTATCACACCCATCTTCTTCTTATAAATGCGAAGATAAAACCAGTAGGTCAAATACAAAGTATTTAGTTAATAATAAAACAGCTAATTCTTCAATAAGGTACATTATTTTGAAGACAATAAAATATCAAACCTTTAACAAGAATTTGTACGTTTGATATATTATGATATTTTCAATTTTTTTTAGCATTAATGAACCATTAGTTAGAAACTTGGAATGGAAAGTTGAGTTTAAACCGAAATAATTTATAGTTAACATTAGTATTTCAACAATATTCACTGCTGATATTTTGAGTATGTATGTCAGCTTATAATTTGAAAAGCGACATCTAGAAAGGGTCTTAGCATTTTCGTTGATAATAAATATTTGGTACGCAAGGAACTGAATTTCTTGAAAATTGAAAAAAGCAAATATCGCGATAACCGTTAAGAATGGTATAGAGGTAAATAATGTTTAATAGGTAGCAACGAAGCTCTAAATTTCACTTCGTTAATGGAATACGTCCACTTACCAGTCACCCTGTGTAGTTAGTTAGTTAGTCTTTTTTCAAGGACAAAAATGCTTTTAGGTATTTACTAAATTGATCAGTTAAATTATATGTCTACTTTCAGATAATTTTATCGGTCTCTGACTTGAAGATATAGATTTTTGTTCCATTAAGAAATTTCGCCAATATTTTTCCATAATTTTTAGGGTGCGTACGATAAATAAAAAGTATGAAAACTTTATAAGAACTCCCCGGTATGACGCCGTGCGTCTCTCATAGCCGATTTTTCCCAACGGTCGTATTGCGAGGAACAGAAAAATTCTGGTACTGGTGGTAGATTTTGTTTCACCAATTCGAAGATTAAACGATAATAAATGACTTCAATTAAATTATATGAGACATAAATAACAATAATCGAAAGGTCTTATTATTAGTAATAAAAATATATTATTTCAGATGTTTAGGAAAACTTGAAAAAACTTGAAGATAATCTACGCGAATTGCTCTTCTCTAATCTCCGGAATATCTTTACATATATATATTTAACTTTTATTGATTAAAATGATCAATGTATTAGATTAGTGGGATTGCAGTCAATTCTTCGGAAAGGGCAAATAAAACACGTAGATTCTTTGCTAATTAGTCAAGCTTTCGGAAGTAGTTTCTTCCTTTCTCAAGACATTTATAAATAGATAATATATTGATTATTAAAATGGACAACGAAAAAAAAAAACCTTAAAAAAAAACCTTACTCAGCTATGAAGTTTTGAACAAAAAAACTTCTACAACAAAAAACATAATAATCTTCATACTTATAATTAAAACACTACAACTACATTTTAGTCTTGTTTTTTAATTAAAATTAAATTAATTGTGAACATCATTGTCAATGTGTTCCACATATTTGGCAAACCTTACTAATGCGGAGGCAGTGGGATAGAGACAAACTTTTCAACAACAATATACGATCCGAACTAATTTGATGTAATGTAACTACTATGCATAAATATGAAAACGAAAAATTGTATGTCCATGTCACTTATTAGTTATTGTGTTAATATAATTATTACTTCAGTTGACAGTTGTCTGAATTCTGTCTATTTTGATTTGTTGTTGTTTGTTCCTAATTGAGGTTAATGTTGTTATGGATTTTCATTAAATATGTATATATGTTGCAGAGTCCCTGAACGTCACTTTTCTTATTGAGGCAGTTTGGATTATTTTTGATATGTACCATTTCCAAAAAAGTTCCCTTAAAATAATTCCTTTCTGTCACTAAGACCCTGGCTTGATCATAATTCATACTGTGGCCTGTATCTAATACATGTTGTACTAGTGTGCAGGACTTCTTTTTTAACTTACAAAACTACAGAAAAATCCAATGTGGTATACCAAATCAATTTCCGTGATTGTAATGGGGCTTATATCGGTGAAACGAGACGCACTCTTAAAGGTCGGATCATCACACATAGAAGTGATTGTAAGTTAAAAAAGAAGTCCAGCACACTAGTACAACATTAGATACAGGCCACAGTATGAATTATGATCAAGCCAGGGTCTTAGTGACAGAAAGAAATTATTTTAAGAGAACTTTTTTAGAAATGGTACATATCAAGAATAATCCAAACTGCCTCAATAAGAAAAGTGACGTTCAGGGACTCAGCAACATATATACATATTTAATGAAAATCCATAACAACATTAACCTCAATTAGGAACAAACAACAACAAATGAAAATAGACAGAATTCAGACAACTGTCAACTGAAGTAATAATTATATTAACACAATAACTAATAAGTGACATGGACATGCAATTTTTCGTTTTCATATTTATGCATAGTAGTTACATGTCTAACATCAAATTAGTTCGGATCGTATATTGTTGTTGAAAAGTTTGTCTTTATCCCACTGCCTCCGCATTAGTAAGGTTTGCCAAATATGTGGAACACATTGACAATGATGTTCACAATTAATTTAATTTTAATTAAAAAACAAGACTAAAATGTAGTTGTAGTGTTTTAATTATAAGTATGAAGATTATTATGTTTTTTGTTGTAGCAGTTTTTTTGTTCAAAACTTCATAGCTGAGTAAGGTTTTTTTAAGGTTTTTTTTTCGTTGTCCATTTTAATAATCAATAAATTATCTATTTATAAATGTCTTGAGAAAGGAAGAAAATACTTCCGAAAGCTTGACTAATTAGCAAGGAATCTACGTGTTTTATTTGCCCTTTCCGAAGAATTGACTGCAATCCCACTAATCTAATACATTTATATATATATATATATCTATTGATTTTGTAATATTGACTGGTTTTATATTGAATAAAAAGATTTTCTTGGAAATGCAGTCATGCAGTTATGTATTCAATAAAATTCTTTGATTGAAGCCGAGCTTTCGAGAATATTTATTCTCTTCTTCAGGGAGAAAATCGTGAATTTAGAATAAATTAGAAAAAACAGGAAAGATTTCATAGCCATCAATTATAAATATAATTGATGGCTGGTCTTCTGTTCGAGACGACCTCTACTATTTTCGCCAGACTGCAGGTTATAAGGTATTCATGTGTTAATATTGTATGACCTATTCGTAGTCGGGTCATGATCACTTGTGGTTTCCTGCTCTTTGGTAAGTCTTTGTGTGGAGGTATACTTTTCTTAACCTCCGACAGCTTAGTATTGGAGGTATCCCATTCGGATTGCCATGTTTTGGATTGGATTTTTTTCAGGAATGTTTTCGTGTCAGTATGAACATTGGATATAGATGTTGGGACGTGGTCAGCTATCACTTCTTTAGCTAGGCGATCAGCTTTTTCATTCCCTTCGATACCATTGTGAAAGGGCGCCCACATCATATTAATAAGCATTCCGTTTTCGTGACTTTTCTTGAGTTCTTCATTGATTAAAATAAGTATTGGGTTGGTGGGGTAAATTTCTGCCAGTACCTCCAGCGTACTGAGGGAATCCGTTATAATGAGGCTTATTTTAATTTTTCTGTCATTCGAGAATTCCAAGGCTTTCCAAACTGCATATAATTCTCCTGTATAGACTGTGACGGTATGTGGTAATTTGAAAGTTGTATCATTATTTTCTATAGTAAATGAGGCTCCTACTCCTTCCGTTTTTAATGCCTCAGTGTATATGCAGATGTAATCTTTGTATATGTCTAACCAGTCTTGGAATGCTTTTCTCATCGACAGTGCAGTTTCTTATTTTTTGTTTAAGCGTGTGAGGCTAGTGTCACAAATAGGGAGGTTAATATTCCAGGGTGGAGATACGCTATTCGTATTGAGGTAGGATTCTGGTAAGGTGAGGTCGAAATGTACTAATCCTTTGTTCACCCTCTCGTAGAATGGGGGGTCGCTGTTGGGACTGGTGAGAAAAAAGTTTTTGAATCGGTTGGAAATAACGTTTGCGTATACTGGTCTTTCTGGATTGGAGATAACTGAAGATGCAAATTGAAGAGTTAAAAATTGCCTTCTGAGTGATAGGGGTGGTTCGCCGGCTTCACATTGAAGAGATTTGACAGGAGAGTTACGCAATTCTTAGGGCATTATTTTGTATTATGTCTAAGTCCTTCAGTACAGTTTTCTTGGCTGATCCGTACACAATAGAACCATAATATAATTTGATCATATCAGGGTGCTATATATCCCAATCAAAATTGTGGAATCTGCTCCCCATTCTTTGGATGCTATTGATTTTAGAAGGTTTAATCTTTTATGGCATGTCTTTTTGACGTAGCTTACGTGAAGCTTCCAATTGAGTCTATCGTCAAAGATCATGCCTAGGAACCTGATATTCTATAGGGCTATTGTGGAGGAATAACTCTGGGGGACTTGACTGGTGTTTCCTGGAAAATAGTATAGTTTTGGTTTTTAATAATGAAAACTAGATTCCTGTTTCAAGTGACCATTCTTCCAGGCCCCATGTAGTTTTTTGTAATGTTGTTTGGGTGGAGATTTGATTCCGTCCTCTACAGAAGATAACCAAATCATCAGCATATAATCTTGCTTTTACAGGTGATTTGCATCTGTCTATTATGCTGTTAATGGCTATTAGAAATAATGAACGCTCAATGGCGATCCCTGTGGTTTTCCGTTATCCTGATTTCTTGGCTTAGATGGTATCCATTTACTTTCACTTGAAAACGTCTATCTTTGAGTATATTGGTAACAAAGGCCAAACTATTTCCCTTAATGGACCAATTCTCTAATGTTTTCAGGATGTCATATCGCCAGACAGTATCGTTAGCTCTTGATACGTCGAAGAAAATAGCTATACATTCCTGTTCGTTTAAGAACGCTTTATTTATATCTGATTCCAGATTCACTAAATTATCTGCAGGGCAACGATTTCTTCGGCAGCCCTTTTGTTCTGGAATAAGGTTTTTTGTTCCAGTGTCCACATTACCCTTTTGTTGATGATTTTCTCCATAATTTTATACATAACGCATATTAATGAAATCGGTCTGTAAGATTCCAGTAGAAATTTCGATTTACCACCTTTATGTATTGGTATAATTATAGACTCTCACCAAGCTTTTGGGAAAACGTTAGTAGACCATATTTTTTTGTAGATAGATAGTAGTCCTTCCTTGGCGTTCTATGGTAGCTTTTGCAGAAATAATACTGGAATATTATATGGTCCTGGTGAGGCGTTTTTGGTGCTGTTGGGAGATTCATTGAACTCAATCATCGATATAGCTGCATTTAAAGGGTTGTCCCGTTGTACCTCGACTCATATGGCTGATGATTTTTGGTCAAGTCAGAATGATAATTACTATTCTGAGAGTGCTGGTAGTAAGTGGAGGCTAGTGCTTCTGTTATTTCCTGAAAAGTGATGAGATCTTTATTTTGGAAAGCTAATTTGGTTATGTTTTTGGTGTTATATTCTCCTGATATTTTTATCACTTTGAAGAGATTTGACAGGAGAGTTACGCAATTCTTAGGGCATTATTTTGTATTATGTCTAAGTCCTTCAGTACAGTTTTCTTGGCTGATCCGTACACAATAGAACCATAATATAATTTGATCATATCAGGGTGCTATATATCCCAATCAAAATTGTGGAATCTGCTCCCCATTCTTTGGATGCTATTGATTTTAGAAGGTTTAATCTTTTATGGCATGTCTTTTTGACGTAGCTTACGTGAAGCTTCCAATTGAGTCTATCGTGAAAGATCATGCCTAGGAACCTGATATTCTATAGGGCTATTGTGGAGGAATAACTCTGGGGGACTTGACTGGTGTTTCCTGGAAAATAGTATAGTTTTGGTTTTTAATAATGAAAACTAGATTCCTGTTTCAAGTGACCATTCTTCCAGGCCCCATGTAGTGTTTTGTAATGTTGTTTGGGTGGAGATTTGATTCCGTCCTCTACAGAAGATAACCAAATCATCAGCATATAATCTTGCTTTTACAGGTGATTTGCATCTGTCTATTATGCTGTTAATGGCTATTAGAAATAATGAACGCTCAATGGCGATCCCTGTGGTTTTCCGTTATCCTGATTTCTTGGCTTAGATGGTATCCATTTACTTTCACTTGAAAACGTCTATCTTTGAGTATATTGGTAACAAAGGCCAAACTATTTCCCTTAATGGACCAATTCTCTAATGTTTTCAGGATGTCATATCGCCAGACAGTATCGTTAGCTCTTGATACGTCGAAGAAAATAGCTATACATTCCTGTTTGTTTAAGAACGCTTTATTTATATCTGATTCCAGATTCACTACATTATCTGCAGGGCAACGATTTCTTCGGCAGCCCTTTTGTTCTGGAATAAGGTTTTTTGTTCCAGTGTCCACATTACCCTTTTGTTGATGATTTTCTCCATAATTTTATACATAACGCATATTAATGAAATCGGTCTGTAAGATTCCAGTAGAAATTTCGATTTACCACCTTTATGTATTGGTATAATTATAGACTCTCACCAAGCTTTTGGGAAAACGTTAGTAGACCATATTTTTTTGTAGATAGATAGTAGTCCTTCCTTGGCGTTCTATGGTAGCTTTTGCAGAAATAATACTGGAATATTATATGGTCCTGGTGAGGCTTTTTTGGTGCTGTTGGGAGATTCATTGAACTCAATCATCGATATAGCTGCATTTAAAGGGTTGTCCCGTTGTACCTCGACTCATATGGCTGATGATTTTTGGTCAAGTCAGAATGATAATTACTATTCTGAGAGTGCTGGTAGTAAGTGGAGGCTAGTGCTTCTGTTATTTCCTGAAAAGTGATGAGATCTTTATTTTGGAAAGCTAATTTGGTTATGTTTTTGGTGTTATATTCTCCTGATATTTTTATCACTTTGTTCCAGACGATGTTTGTGCTCTCAATCGTTTGAATTTGATAAGGTTTTCTTCTGTTCTTTGTCTTTTGAATCTATTGAAAGCATGTTTTGACTGTCTTAAAGCTTCTTTGCATTCGGGTGACCACCATGGCACATGTTTATAATTTTTTGGTGATCGTGTTTTCCCTAGCATTGATTCAGCAGTTGAAGCTATTATTGAAAATTTTCGATTTTCTCGGTTATTAAAGAAACTTGTGAAATTGGATAGGTTGTGTATCTTAGGATCGCGGAAGTGAGTTTCTTGTAGGCATAATATTTTTAGTTTATGTTCTGAAGAATTTTTAGCATTTCTAAATGGGTGTAGTACCCATTCTGATTCCATTGTAAAATTGATGTGTAAATGGTTGAGACTGTAGATGTCTTGGCTTGTATCACTCTCTGATATGTCCACAAGTAGAAGCTGTTTTCTCATTTTATTTTGCACTTTAGTACACCTTGCTTGCATTTTTTTGTCGGTCAGGTAAGGGTATATTTTGTTTAATATTTCAAGGAGGTTGGTGTATGTGTAGGTCTTAGATATGCTAAGGGGTCTTGGGCTCCATACACATTTTCAAAAAAAATGTTTTATTTCTTCATAGGTTCATATGGTTCCTCGTCGAACAAATGTTTGGTAGGTGCCAGAAGTTCTTCCATTGGTGGTGGTGATCCTGGAGGCTACTAGACTTAGCTTTTTTATTTGGTTGCATGGCTTTGCAAATGTTGGTTCATCCTCAGGATGTGGAGCAGATGTGTTTATATTCGATATGGTTCGTTTTGGTAATTGTTATGGAGTATGTATGGGTTTTAGTGCAGTGTTATTAGTGGACAATACTGTTGATGGTGGGGATGTTGACTCGTGATGGGTTGCAGCGGATGTTGACTGGGTAGGTATTGATGGCCTAAGTGTTTCCACTGTTCTGTCTCGAAGTTTATTGATAGCCTCCGTTATCTATCTGGTTCCTGTAGCTTGTTTCCGGTTTATTGTTAAGGCTGGAACTATTGGTACAGTTTGATTCAACATGTCCCGTTTGCTTACATCTGAAGAAGGACTTTTGGTCTATTGTTCAGGAAATGCGATAAGAGGTTTGTTCATGGGATATGGATGGGGGATGGACTCTGGAATTTTACGTTGGTTTGATGAGGAGAAGTAAGTATGTCTACGGAAACTGTGGATGTGCTGAATTCAGAGTTGGATGTACCTACCAATTTTAAGGAAAGTAATTGGTGACACTAGCTTGATACCTAACTTGATGAGTTCAGATTCAATAATATTGTGAGGTATTGAGGGGCAGACAATGGATATCAGAAGTATCTTGTTTGAAGTACCTAATCATTCTGCGTGCTTGAATGCTGTATTCATTGATTTGTATTTCTTCGTTGTTATTAGTCTTGAAGTTTTCTACCATTTGTTCATTTGATATATATATATATATATATATATATATATATATATATATATATATATATATACATATTCTATTGTTTGATATTTTTGAAGAGAAGATGTTGTTGCTTGGTTTAACAAGTTTTCCGAATGCAATAAGAATTCTTCCAGTTTAACATTTTCTATTGCTGTGAAAAGGATTGCCTGCTTTTTTGAAGGAAATTTTTGTACTGTTTGGTTAAGAGCTGCTGTATAGGATTTTGTTATTTGTTGTTGAGGCTGTAGGGGATTGTGCTGGGATGCCCTGTACTCACAGCTCCCTTCTTGAAAATCTTCATCCATATATATTAATGTCTTTCTTCGTTGTGATTTTTGGGTATGGGCCTCTTGGACGGACCATCCCAAACAACTTGCAGCTTATAATATGTGCTTTGCGATTGGTTTTAGATGTACTCACTCACACACTTTAACAAAATCATAATTTAAATTTAAATTATTATTTTTCATCAGCTGATGAGCGAGAATACATTCATCTCTTTCCGCGACAACAATTTCTAATCCAAAACTACGTGTTGATTATTATTTCGTATTTATAAAAAGATCTGTGAGAAGTTGCACTGTAGTAATATATAAAGCTCGCTCTGTGTAATCAGGCCAACAAGATTTCATAATTACGTTATAAATGACTTTATATATAATTGTTCGAGCTTATTCAAGGTGGGCAAATTTCGATGTTTTTATAGGGTAAATTGCTATCTGTTAGATATAGAAAAAAAATCAATGGTACATTCTCGATCTCTCTTTTTGAGGTCAACTCAATGGTGAAATTCTTCAGGAAGTTTTTTGAGTAAAATCAAGTGGCGTAGATTGATTATAAATATGCTTCTCAAATATCAGGTTATAACATAAACTTGAATTTTTTTAAATCAAAACTAGAGTTGATTTAAGTCTGAAACGAGTTATTTTTTATATTTTCAAAAGTATATAGATTATAGGGCGTTAAAATAGTATTCCTTATTTTAGACATAAATTAAATTTACTCTAAGCAATTGATTTTTATTTTATACACAGCAGGGATTTGTCAATTAAGGTATTGTTGTTGCAACTGTCATTAAGAAATCTAGTTTCGTATTTGATTCGTTTATGATTAAAAAGACGGAGTCAACAAGGATTTACAAAAACTATGAAAAATATAATAAGGTGGAATGTTTTGTTAGAAGCAATCACAATTCAGATATGACTAAGAACGTATATTTCAATTTATATCCAGAGAGAAGGCAACCTCATAAGGATATATTTAAAAGGTTCAGAGACAACCATATCAATAATGGAGCATTTATCAAGCCGAGACAAGAACCTTACAATATTACATAAGCTGAAGAAGCTGCTGTCAAAAGTTAATTGCTATCACAACTACAAATCCTTCAACATCCAGTCGTCAAAATAAAGCTAAATTGGGGATTCCAAAAGGTAGAGCTTCAAATAAATTGAAGAAACAAAAATTCAGGCCGTATGTAATAAGAAAACAACACCAACTTCAACCAGCAGATTCTCAACGACATGGAATTTTCCAACTGGAATGTAAATTAAATTCAGGAGAACGCTTTCTTTTTCAAGAAAATATGGACAGCTGAGGCTTATATTAGTATATAGTGCTGGAATTTTCAATAGGCATAATGAGCATTTACAAAAATGTAAACGTCCAGGACCCGGCAGGTTTAATTTCTGTGTTTGGTGTGATATTCTTTATAGCCAGGTTCTAGCGTTCTATACATATCAAGCAAATTTAACTGGTCAACGATATTATTAGATAATAAACCATCATGTCATTGAATAAATTATGGATAATATACCTTTAACGAAAGGAAATATCTGTTTTTACAAAATGATGGTACACCAACCCATAACTCACAAATTGTTTCTGAATTGTTAAATATCAATTTTGAAATAACTAGTTAGGAACGAATGGGCCACTGAGTCGGCCACTGCCATGACCCGAATTGAAACACCTCGATTTATTTTTTTGGGGCTACATTGAGGTTATTTTTTATAAAAGAACAAGTAACAATATCAAAAAACTGAGACATCTTCTGGACTGTGTAAATAGTATTCCAAATATCCAAATTTATAGTGCGTGTCGAAGTGTTGAGAACCGATGCAATTTATGCTTAGAGAATATTGGACAGACAGCATTTTGAGTATTTACGTTCATTTGAAGCTTTCCATCCTACTTCAGTTATATTTAAGTTTAATTTCGTACCTATATAAAATCAACTATTTGTGTTCTTTCACAAAAAAGATATTTTAAATAACTTTTAGTATTTCTCTCAATAACATTTTGTTATATGCTCGTTGAATGTCGAGAAAAATAGCTTTGTGGGATTGTCTTCATTCTAGATATAGATTAAAATATAAGTCGAACGCAATATAAAATTTTCCAATGTATCAAACTTTTTCATAAGTCATAATTGGACATAAAATGCAGTAATATGTGAATTTTACTTACTAATACGAAACTTTCCTTCCTTAAAGATAGGCTCGAAAACATTGCCTTAATTTACACAAGCCTACTTCGAAAGAACTAAAAGAAATATTTCAGTTACATGGAGCACCTAAATTTAATTGATTTCTAAAATGAGTATTACTTTTTTACCCCCTAAAAACTCATATTCTTTGAGAAAAGGGAAACTCTTTTCAAATAAAGTTAAATCAACTATAGTTTTTATCAAAAAAATGCAAGTTTTTGTTATAACCTGAAATTGGAAAAGAAAATCTAAAATCCAGTTGCGCCACTGGATTCTACGCAAAAAAGTGTCTGAATAATGTAAAAATAAATGTTCGATAGCTTCACAAATTTATAAGATATAGGCATCCATCAAACACCTACGCAAAAAATAAGTTTTCGGTTATAACTAGAAAACGAAAGACGATAGCTAAATTTTGTTTTCTCCATTGATTCTATCTCAAATTAAGAGATCGAGACCGAGCCCTTGATTGTTTTCTAGTTGTAATAGTTACAAAGCTACCCTATAAAAGTATAAAAATTTGCCCACCCTGCATATCAAATTTGTATTTACATATCTAAAAATGAAACGATTTATTAGTTGAAAAAAGAAAATATGTATCAAAAAAGTATTTTCAATGAGACACTCTATTATATTCAATATAGCAATGATGTCTGTTGTTACCTAAAACCTACATTCCTAATTGTATTGTTCCAAATGGTTCGTTCGACTCACAAACGACCTTCATTTGAACATATATTATCAATTTCCTCATCAAATTTTCAACAGAATATATGAAACACAGTTTTATATGTAATTAGGTTTTACCGTACATTGTATTATTACATGAAAGTAGTAGAAATGAAGTTTAAGATATTCTTGATAATATCTACCCCTACAGGGAAGAATGATTCAGTTTGATTTTAGCTTGAGAACAATCTCTCAGCTACTACCACAACGTATTATCTATTGGCGACCTAGTTAATAGGGTCAAGCTTCTACTTTAAAGGAAATCTATAAAAATTCAACGTAGAGATAATTTCGTCAAAATGATCAGCATATTTCTTCTACTGTCCACCAAATGGACTGAATGTATAATGCTCATTCTTTTTAGTAGGTACCTTTATTTTGTCGCCCTTGAAACGATCAATTATTATAATGATAGTTTGTTCGCTTATTATACCATTCAAGAACTGTGAACTGTGACATTTAAACCACTACTCTGTATCAAATGAAATATTTGTCAAATTCACCTCTATATAAATATATAAATATCGTTAGCGAAACTTATTCTTCGCCCTGTTATGCTCTCATTTAAGTAACCATGAAAATTAGGTTACTATCTCACAGAATCTTGATGAAGTTTCTATAGAAATAGTGGAACACTACACAGCCTTGGAACTTTTCCTTCAGGAAAAACCTTCAAAGGCGCCTAATTAATTGCTCCTTTAAAAGGATTAGGCGCTTTGTTCATCACAATAGAACGATTATACTGTTCTGCATATTTAGATAATAAAACCAAGACAAAAGAAATTACAATTAAAAGGAATTCAGATAGTGCCTAGAAGAGCGAGCGTCTGTTTGTTTTTATCTTCTTATTTTTCATTTAGTGATCGTTATCGAGAATGCCGGATGGAACAAAAAAGGAAATTATTTCAAAGCGATTGTTTCTTCCTAGATCGATTCTCTGGCAACACAACTTTTTGCTGATAATCCATCTGGAAGATTGCCTGTTTATATTAATAATTGATTGAGGAAATTGATGTTTATGTAAGGGGAAATTCGAGCAGAATGAGATAATGAATAACTTGTATAAACTAGGGTTAACGTTTATACTGGGAATTATGGTAATGAAGTATTGACTGTTCTGAACTAACAGGATGTCTCCTTAGAATCTATGACATTTTACGAGTTATTTTTTCTGATTTAAAGGAGCGGTATTCTTTCATTCGACTTCAAAGTCACCATTCTATATTCTTATACTTATATCTAGAGTATACAATTCTGCAAAAAATAGTAAAGCTAATGCGTTGCTGATATTCAAAGTCCTCTTTTAATTTTTTTATCATTCAAATCACATATAGTATTTTTTGTGTTTAAACCTCTTTATATAAGTTTTTTACTAATATCGCTTTTAAAAGAAACATATGACAACATGGCTTTATGTAAAGAAGAAGACGATTAACACATAGAAAATTGAAAAAACATTCCGTTGCATTTGGCCGTTAGCTATATTATTTTTAATTGAATCTGGGGTTAAGTTTGGTGCAATAGCAATATTGTAGAGTGGAATCTGGTATAATGAAAAAGTCCAAAAATGATGCAGCTCTAAGAGTTTTCTCTGTAAATTTGAGTACTAACAACAGCAATGAATTTCATAAAGGTATAAACAATTCTCGAGAATGCGAGCGAAAATAATAAAAGAAACTTAAAATATAGATCTATTCGTTTTATAAAAGATGCTCACTTGGCACTTAAGTCACTAAAAAGCCAGGAAGCGACATCTCAAATGTTGTGCATTTGTTCTGAATAAATGATTCTTGGAACAGAACACAATCCAGTAAAACTGATCTGGAAAGCAAGTAAAAAGCAATCAAATTTAGTTAACAGTTCAAACCCCGAAAAGTAGGTATAATAGTTCTATCTTCCTAAACAATTAATACAAGTATTAGTGAGTAAATGGGTTTAAAAAAACACAACGACTAGAGAAATGTGCATGATAATAGACACTGTTAGCAATATATTTCTGGCACTGTTCACAAGAAGTTAAGGAGACTATCGATATTAAATATAAACCAACCAAAAATTGTGATACAGCTGACTAAAGATGCATCAATTTATACAGTTATTTTTATTAATTCAATGCTATTACAATATAAGATTGCTTGGATACTTCAAGTGTTGATTATAATAAGTTTCTTATTCTTATCCTAATGAACTAAATTAGATGGTATACTTTTAAATTTCTATTCTCTATACAGTAATTTTAAAGAGGTTTTTTACAAAACACAAGACCGGCTTTATTAGTTATTAGAGCACTGAAAAATACAAAATGATATTAATTCTATTGGTACCCACTGGTAATTTTGAAGTTGTGCATTTGTGGTTAGTTGTTGGCACCAAATCCAAAAGCAATAGGAATAATATTATTTTGTATTTTTCGGTGCAATAACTAATAAAATCGGTACTATTTTTTCTATGAAATATTTATTTTACACTTTTGAGTCATACATTAGTTGTCAAAATCATTCAACGTTCACTAAAGAAAATCATACATTGCTGATAGTTACTCAGAGATTTCAAAATATCACGGAAATAATCATATTTTTTTTTACTGCCGTAACTCGAAAACAAAAACTCAGTGGAAAAATGTTCAGTTTAAATGTTGCTCATCATCATCCTCATACAGCCATAGTTGTCTACTGCTGAACGTAGGCCTGCCGTAATTTTGTCCACCCTCTTCTATTTTGTGCCTCTTGCATCCAGTCGTCCTTATACTATGTTGCTACGTATTTATAATCTATTTTTTATTTTGGCCGCCTCATATTTTCAATTTTCGCAAAAAATTGCCCTCACTACCTAGCGGAAACACACAAATTTCAGACATAACACTTTTGTATCTCGGAAACCTATGATTTTAAGATGTCCTATTTAAACGTAGCCGGATATGGTGTCCTCTTTAATTTTGTCATCTTAAATTTGCAATTTTCGAAATAAAAATAATTGCCCTCTCCTCCCCCCTTGGAATATGTTTTTGGAGGGAAGGACATGTTAATTGTCGATTTTATTTTCAAAGGGACCAATTCTCAATATTCCTCTTTCGAATAAAAAAGCATCATGAATTATACTCTTGGAAAATGTGTTATAAAATTCCTGAAACCAGTATCCAGGACCAACATGACGCCTTCGCAGATTATGTGATACGGACACACTAAGTTAATTTTATACCTGGTGACAATTCTTTTAACAAATAGCAGGTTTTCGGAAATATAATTGGAACGTATAATGAAGTATGCGACAAGCAGATAGAAGACCTGTTTTGTCTGGATGTGAACAAATTAATCATCATAGTTTGAAATGTTTTCGTAGCATATTGTAGCATGGAGTTTCTAGTTGAACTTATCTAAAATCGAGTGTTCCTGTGGTTGGATCTAATTAAGTGACAATCGTTAATTTTATAATCCATTTTTTCAAAGAAATTATTATAAATTATACTATTTGGGTGAATTTTGATCCATAATAATTCAACATTTATTAATTACAGATATTTAATATAGTTAAATGTGAATACAAGCTTTAATTACAAATGCCAGGATATTACTCATTTATCTAACAACATGCCACATTATATGGTATATATAATAATTAGGGCTATCAAATTAATACGAACAGGACACACTATATTGGTTCGATATCGTTGATGTTACATCAGCATAGGTATGACTTTTGAACATTATTCAGACAAAATGTAGCAGGTAGGTACAACGAGTTTCGTTAATTAGTCACATGCAATATGAGTTTAAAAATTTGTACATCACGGAATAATTCTACATGCACCTTGTCAACATTTCATTTTATATATTACAGAAACTTTTTCATCACTCCTCAATATGGCGTGCTCTATAAGCTTGATCCATATAAATAATCAACTTATCGACTAATTATCCAGACTGTGGTAACAGTAACTAAAAAAAAACACTTCTTTGCAGTCCTAGCATGCGGCTAGGCACTCGCTGTAGGTACATTCGTGACAACTACGACTACGACAACGTTAAAAGAAAACTCACGCCACAGAGATCGTATCTTGGGCCAACCTATACCATACATACACATTTCAGAAGAGTTCTTTGTTGTATGTGCCGTTGAGTGGAAATGAAAATCGGAGACCTTGAATAAATTGTGGAGCCCGACAAGTCCTTATCAATTCAGCTTTAGGTGGGGAGGTGGGAGATGTGGGGTTAAGATATTCCAGATAGGTTATCTGATATGACCACAACAACCAAATGCTTGCTGATGGTGTGCTGGGAGTTCAGTGTGTTGTTTGTGAGAGCCCTGGGATTACGTAAGGCTTTCACGTAAACAACCACACTCTTCCGCTTTTAGGTAGGCAAACGAATGGCATCCCTTATTTATTTGCCGTTAAAAGGTTATTTATTTTGTCACAGGCAATATCCATAGTATAATATATATAGTACGACCAGCTAAAGATTGCATGAGACGAAAGGGGAAAGTTTGCCATGTGCGCTGTTGCGCGATCGACTTAATCGTTACTGTACTCAAGTTATTTCTTAAACTTTTAGTTTTATATTAGATGATTATATTTTAATCAGATACGCAATGCCTGAAAATATCGTCACGTTTCATAAACGTTTCCGCCGTTGATAAATATGTGTTTGAAGATTAGTAATAGATATGACAACACCGTACCTAATCCCATACATTCTTTGAGGATGCATTCGCCTAATGGCCGTACTATAATTGTGAAGGAATAGTTGTAGTGATTTCTGAAGGCAAATTTTACCTTGTACGGGAAGTATTTGAGATACCCGTGTCAATTAATTAGAGCAATATCGTTGGTTTTATTAAAAATAGCGTTATATCTTTGAATATGTGTTACGTTTCATTTGATCGAGAGATGGGAAATTTTCAAATGAGTTTCTGTCTTAAATGAAATATAATCGTCTCAACATTTACCTTACTTTGTAGATAGTGAATAGTGTGTAAAATGAAATTTTAAAAACAGAAAATAAAATTTTATGGCAAATTATACTCAAGCTGATTATGTTCCTACTATTGTTATTATAGATTGGGATATTGATGCGTTGATATTTTTTCAAGATACTCTTTAGGCATAAAAGTTTTCTAGGTAGGAAGATCTATATTTATTAGAATGAAAAAATTGGTCAAGTGCGAGTCGGGCTCGCGTCTGAAGGGTTCCGTATTTACAACTACTACAAAAAATAAGCTATAAATCAAGGCCATTTTTTTTTCAGTAGTTTCGGAAATAATGGGGGTAATGGTCGATTTTCGCTAACTTATTCTAATACGTTTATTTTAGAATAATAAATAAAAGCTTATTCAAATTACTCACGAGTCCTTTCATTTGATATGTCACAAGAAGTGTTTGAATAAAAAATATATTTTTATTTTCTAATTTACTCCACAAAATAAACCCCCAATATCACAATTTTTAACTAGATGTCCGTATTCCGATCACATCCGACAACGATCCGTTTTGTAGATTCGGAGAAAATAGGTTGTCACAGATAGACACCAAGGTGATCTTATAATGGTTTTTTCATCAAGTCTATGGGACCCTAAAAATGAACTACGTTGTTTCCATCTTTCAGGCTTCTCAATTAACTTCTTAAGATAATTTGAGTTCACAACCTAATTTTGGCAGCTTGCAATTATTCAGAAGAAATAATCTCCACCCAGACAAAACAATTTGCATTCTCGAATGCAAAAGCGTTGACTTTTAATAATCTAGATACAGTTTGACTCTCGTATGAAATATTTATTATTTACTTTTTTGTGATATATCTCGAAAAAGCCTTCAATTATATATTATCAGATATTCTATTAGCCACTTTTCAAATTAGTAACTTCTTATTTTCTTTCATTTTTGGAATCTTCCTTAGCGTTCATACTTCTAGCCCAACCTTTATTCATTTTTCTCAAGTTTACAACTACACATCATCGATAAAACTAGACATAAGAATAGACTTAAAATAAGGCAAGCCTGGTTTTTGCCTTAACGGCTAGGTATATAAGGAAAACAAGATATTGCCGAACTATGTTGTACCCCAATAGTCTCTATGACACACAACTAAAGTAAAAATTAAACACAAACAAAGCCTCAGCAATGGACTTCCAGTGTTTCACAGATATTTTCATTCGTAAGCGTATCGGTAAGTTTCACGGTTTTTATTTCAATTTAATTATTTTATCTATCACTTTTAAGGAAAAATCTTATAACCAAAAGTTGTAGGGACAAATTATATTTATAACTTAGAAATATTTTTGATAAACTATAATCAACGTGTTATTTCCAAGTTTGTCGTCCGCCATTCTGAAACTACTCTTCCACTCATTTATGAACTCTACGGAGATATTTTTATGGCTGATTTTTTTTACCAGTTGACCAATGAAGTTATTTTGAAATTCGAAAGTGCGAAGGATCGCAATAGTTACATACATTTCTATATGAAATTTACCTAGAAGGTAAAGCGCTTAGTTTTATTTATAGAGAAGATTATATAGATAATCATTAAAGAAATATTGATTATCAAAGAGAAAAAATACAAATGAACATAAATAAGTTTGTTATATAAATGTTGACTTTGTAGGACGACGTATCGCACGGCCATAAAGTAGTGAGACTTCTGTGACTCAGTCCCCTAAAGGGACAATGATTTTTTAGTACTACCCAGAAAACGAACAAAAAATTCTAGCTACAGTTCCACATTGTTAGTTCTGATATCCACAGAAATTAAATTTATTCCAGACTTTTTCTCATGGGAATAACTTTGAGATATATTTAATAACTAAATGATATCACTGATGACCAATTAGTAATGTATCATAACCCTAACTATATCTAAAGGATATATTTACGGTGTAATGGATAATTTTTCATTCGTTAAAAACTCAGACAGGTACAATAAGATGTATGCCTTTGTATAAAATATAAGCTTTAAGCTATAAATTAATAAACACTGTGATGTTGCCATTCGTCCTTCGACCGTATGCTCTTTCCAATGGCCGCCGGGATAAAAATAAAAAAGAAGTTCGATAACAAGCGAGATGCGTTCCCCGTAAAAATTGATGGGCATATTAGTTTTAATATCCATATACACGACATAGTGGGATGCCCCGATGGATCTGCACGACATCAAACGGCCATAAAGGCCTTCGACGGTTATCACCACCAGTTGGGGATATCGCCACGTGAAAACACCTCTCGTTCTCTCTTTCTCTGACCCCTTTGATCCTAGCAGCTCTTCTTTGCTGCTGCTGTTGGTGGCACACGATGACATTATGCAACACGGAAAGCTATCAAGATTTATGTCAAATATGTCATCGATTAAGTATGTTCTGATTTATTTTTGATAATTGAGGATATATGTCCTCAACTACCAAAAATAAACGATAATCTATCAACCTGTAGGATATAGACTGCTATAACTATACCAAATCACAAAATGACAGAAACATAAGAAGCTATGTATGGAAAGTATTAGGTATAATCGTCTAACATTTTTGATGTCTGATTTTCAACAAATGTTCTTATTTCACAGGGGGCTCTGAGAACAAAGAAACGTATTTCCAGTCATTGATCTGTTTATCGGTTTGTCTGACAGTTAATCTGTATGCCTGCCTGTTCCAACATTATGTGGACAATGGATATTTCATGTGTCAGTCATAGGCCTCATATTTGTGGACTGACAGTCGAGCAAAAATACCCTGTCAAACAAGGAAGGCTCAAGTTACGGTAAATCCGATGTTTCATTACAGTAGCGACTCTCACGATGTCGAAGTTTTTTTCGAACCCCGATCATAGACATATTCCAGCAAGTCCGTCAGATGACTGATGATGAATAACAGTAAAATAATCGTTTGTAAAATAGCAGACCGACTGTATTCGATACGATAACGTAACCGTCAGGGATCGGTAGATGGAACAAAGCTCGACGCTGTAATGTAGTGTCGAGTGTAGATTCCCCAAAATCGTTGCTGGTTCAACTTTTGTTGGCCTGATTGAAAATTGGAAACAGGAATGAGTATAGTATTATGAAAACTCAATGTAGGGAGCGCCGTCAGCTCGTTTGACTAATAGCATCCCCTTCCAAGTTAGTGAGAGGACTCCACTATTCACGGACAACTAGAGGCTAAAGGATATGCCATGGGAACTTTCATGGACATATAAGAGGCATCTAATAACTCATTATGAAAAGTGATTACCAAGGCGTTGAAGAAATACCAAGTTCCTAGGGCGAATTTATCTCCACCAGTTGTGGTGCGTAGTGGTAGACAATATACTGACTGAACTCACCAGACAAAGATACCTGACAATTGTATACGCAGACGACATATTCTTCATCTTCCGCGGCTGGTGGCCCTTAAAGAATTCACCCAGGAATTCCTTCTATTATTAACTCTTACTGTAAAAGGGCATACCTATCAGTCAACCTGGCCAAGACAGAAATTATTGTCTTCACAAAGAATTACAAATCAGACGACTCCTGCAACGATCACTTTGGAGGATACTATAACTTAAAAACAGCATTAAGTACCTGAGCGTCATCATAAACAGCAAGCTAACCTGGAAAGAACATAGAAAACATCGTTAAAACGTTTACAGCATGTCACATCTCGTACGATAGGACAAACCTCAACATATCCTGAAAAATAATAGACGAAATAATAGGAATTATCTTCAGAGCAATAGCTAGAGGAGATAGCTGAAAGGGCTCTCCTGCGAATCAAAAACACCTTTAGAGAAGAGGTTCTTGAAACGCTGAGACAGCCCAGAAATTATAAAAGAAGGGATGTCTAAGGAATGCCAAATTTCTATTCGACAAAATTACAAGATTAGCCTGTTATCCAAAAATGACTGTAATGAGGGCAAGGCTACCGTGCCCGCCCAAGGATAACATTGGTTCTCGGTTCGGTTAAGATGTCTAACGAGCACAGAAGCTGGACTGTATCAGTGTCTAGCGCGCAGAAGAACTGTTCACGCTCTCGGTCAATACATCACCATTTTATAAGCTGAGCTAATTATAATGTTGCATAGTACACACCTAATTCTTGCTTCAGAGAAAGGGGGTAGATACGCTCAAATAGCAAAGACACAATTGAAGCTGTTGATACCCACACCACCAAATCCAGGATAGTATGACAATAAACAGACTGGCAATCTTTAGCAAGTTTACACTTATGTGGATCCCTGGTCACAGCATTATCATGGGCAGTTTCATAGCATACGAACACGCCAATTTTTTTTTCGAAAACAGTCCTGATTGACTCAGAGACATTATCGGGCTCTGCAGCAGCCTGATTGGGCTGCCAACCATCAAATAGATGAATGGAAAAGCGGAAGTCTGCAGCCAAAGGAGAAATGATTGGGGTTCATAGATGCTCAAACTGAAAAGAAGGTAGGTCATAGCCCTTACAAGTACGGGCACGGTAACCTCCGTTACTCGTTATATTGAGGTAAGCTGGATGAGGAGACAGTTGCGCATTGCGAATGTACTATGCTAATGTTCCGGTCTCAGCGAGAGCGAGATATCATTATTTTAATGCCAATGTGCTGTATATTTCTATGCGACTACGGATTTCCGATGGAAACGGTTATAGATATTTGGTTCCTGTAGTTTGCCCCTTGCAAATCATAAAGATACTGAAATTAGCGTCAATTCACCAGCTTCAAAATAGTTATGTTTCCTGAATTATGGATTCTTATTTTATAGTTTTTATTACATCTAATTCCGGTCCTAGTTTTTTTAAGTTGTCCTTTCCACAATGTTTAGTGATCGTTGTTAATCAGTCACAAACAAATCATTTACAAGATTTTCATCAATAAACTCACTAATCAAATACCGAGTTAATATTCGCATTAGAATTATGTTACATATCACCAAAAATATTAAAAAGATACAGATATAAAGTTTTAGATATTCTAGAAAATTAAATAGATGTGAAAAATTGTTTTTGATAAAAAATAAAAATGGGAATTATCCAGTCTTGTGGAGAAATAACCTGCCAAAACCAGTTGCTTGCCATGTCTATGTTCCAGACGAGGACGACGAGAGGTTAGAAGGCGGCCGGATCTTAAAAAGGCTAACGATTAGCAACAGGAAGCTGAAAACAACCCTCTGCACCATATGAAAGAACACACCGACGGACGAAGACCAGATATAGGCCTTCTCCATGGATGAAGAATATGTGGAGTAGCTTAAAAAGCAGGATTTGAGTCCACATTTAACAGCGATTCTTGGAGGCTCTGATTAATTTGAGGAATTTTTCATGACTGGAAAAAAATCTTGACCTAGGAACTTGAACCCACGTTCTCTCTTTTCGGAAATCGAGTGTCTTACTCACAAGCTCACCGAGGATTCTAAAGCAAAACTAATATCTTCTACACGTTCATAACTTATTGGTTTGATAATTTTATAAGGAAATGATTTCTACTTTTGTTTATGAGTAAGTAACATGAGTTTATTAAATATTAGGTACTTCGATCGTAGAATAACTTTTGTTCTACAATATCTTCTAAGCATCTTGGCTCCAGTTTTACTTTAATAAGAGAATAACAAGTAATTATTCAGTGGTCTTCTATTCTATAACGATTGTAGCAGACTCCGTCATACATGTTTGATAGTTTAGGTTCTCGTTTTGGTGACTCTCTATTCCTCTAATTCTTAAGGCTGTAAAGAAATTGGAATTATTTACTAACTAATAGGTGTAATTAGGTTGAAGTCTCTTCACAAGATAATTTGGGTACAATCTTTTTCTGATTTTGTTGTCAACTGGCATATTTCTGTTATTCCTTGACAACTTCTGAAATCGTGTAACAATCCAAAGACTTTTGATAGAAAATGATAGGATGCAAATTTTAGTTTCTCAAGCGTGCATTTAATAGGTATCTATCAAGTGATACGAGATTACACATTAGTGAAATGACCTGATTACGTAAATCTTGTCGCAGCAATATTAATAACTTATTGTTCTCACGTTTAACTGTGATGTTAGGGATTCTTGCTGCGTATTGAATGTTCTCTCTTTTAGAAGGGATTTTTATAGATAATTTTTCTTAGGAGGTATTCTATGGTATATTTTGAAAAAGATCCGATATACGAAGCCATAAATATAATAATGTAAAGAAAATATTTTTATTGTTTTCAATATTTTCAAATGAAAGTTTCGACAAATGTTGAAGCTAATTACATCTTTGTCTTTTTTTACTGATAAAACTACAACGTTAAAATTTCCTTAAAATTCTACGGTGCGATCGACTGTTACGTGCTGGTTAGTTTCTTTGATAAATTTAAGGAATATAAGATAAGCTACCAACTTTTTGCTTGGTACACTTGAAGAGCAGAATAACTAATTTTGTTATAAAGGAATCGAACTGAATTGATCTGTAGTTGTTATCACTACTTGCTATCTTAATATTGGCGTAGCTAAACTATTTTTTGAAACATTTTGGTTATTATAGAGAACATTAATATTCTTTATAAACCTTAAAAGGTCATTTCATGTAAAATTCTGGCTACGAAAATGAGCCCGAATTAGAGATCACTATTCATTCTTGTAGCACTCGACAAAAGTAGTAGGTATTCAACTATTATTTTCAAAAGATTTTCTATTAGCCAGAAGGTCACTTATTTATGGCCGCGAACTACAGCTGATCATCCATATGTATTTAACTATCGAATGAAATTAGTCGTGATGCAAATTATGCCTTGAATAAGGTGGGTCCATATTGAACAAACATAATTGTAATCGATCATATGTTTCCAGTTATTTAGAAAACTGTCAAATAAATTCTTCTGCAAACCTACTAAAATCATCTTTATTGAATTACTTATCGAATGAATGGGTATCACTATTCTTTCTTGATATATTTGAGGCGAACAAAATTTAAAATAGAATTCTTACTAGTTTTTCGTTACAGATAAAACCTCCAATTCAAGGTGGATACTTTCAAACCATATCAAATATATGCGCCAAATGGAATTCCAGTCCACTAAAAAATATTGCTCATTTATTTTATTTTTATTAGCTCATCTCTATGTGATTACTCGTTGAACGAAATTGGATTGGAATCGATAATGCAGATGAAAACATAAGCCTATGAACGTTACACACGCAAAGAAAGACATCTTCCTAAAAACTCTAGAATACCAACTCTACGGAACGACACCAAAATGTGGAGAAATGTCAATATTTTTAATTCGAGAATTTGGGTCGATTAGAATAACTTCCTAAAAGGGAAGATGGAAGCATTTCTTTTCAAAATTTACATAATCTACTAGGATTTTGTAGGTAACAGAATTTATTGCCTTTGAGAGTAGATTTAAGTCGCATACCGTCACAAAATACTGTTGTTCAAAAGTTTGTATTATGTTTGTGAATAACGGAGGTAGACAATGAATAAGACGATCTTGAATTTGGCAGTAACTCAGTGTCTCTCTTGTTTTGTTCTTAGTTGGCCTGAATCGCTAAGCAATACGGAATAATAATGAATGTGCTATCAACTTCTAATCTTAAGCTGATGGCATAATCATTTAATTATGTCCAAATCAAATAATATCTAACGCGTACTATTTTTAAGAAATAATTGCTCGCAAGTTCCCAAACAAAAAATATAGTCAGATAACAAGCACCCTTTGTTATACTTTATTTAGATTAAACCAACGTCTGATCAGTTTATTACGAATGAATCAAGATATAAATTATAAGATATGCGGATATATTTGTTGTCCTGATATTTTTTTTGAGATTACATACTAGAGAGTGACATAAATTTTTGAAACATCCGTACCAGATTACAACAGAAGCCTTTATAGTCTCGCTTTTCTTTTGTCCGATCTACTCCCTCCCCCCTGATCTCCAAAGACAGGTAAGTAATACCTCTGAGAAAAACATTTCTTGACATCTAGGTTGCAGTACAAATAAAATGCTATTTCTACTTGAAGAGAGTTGAAGAGAATTTAAATTCTTAATTCAATCTCTAACACGGGTCTCATCTTTCAAACTTTAGTGTAATTTTCTTATAAAAATAATGATAATGATAAAATGAGAAAATAGAATAATATCTATATTAAATATAACTATGGATAAAATGAGACAACATTCCTGAGGTTAACTTATTTTATTCATAAAATTATATTTATATAATAATGATTGTTAACTCAAAATATAGAATCTTTGTATTTACTATGCTCTAATGTCAATGTCATATAATTGTACGGAACCCTCGGAGTATGAGTTCAACTCGTACTTGTTTGATTTTTATATATTTAAGGCGGTATGCCATGTTAATTAAGCTAAGATATCGGAGCTATTTAGTTCAGTTCCAACGTCACCATTTGAAACCTATAGCTTGGAGAATACGAATGTATATGCTAGAAACTTTGCAGGGTGGTTGAAAAAGATCGATAGTTTAATTTTTGTTATATAATATGTAATCGTTGGTGCATCTGTAGTGATCGTGTAAATTTTGAACTACTTGACCGATTGAGGCAATTGGTTTGATGAGGCCAATAATTTTTAGCTAATAAATAGTCCGGTATGTGTTATTCTATTTGAGTTATAGAAAAAAAATAATTGCCTCAAGGTAAAGGTGAATCTATACATATAAATAAAATTCATGTGTCTGTCTATGACTTTGGACTGTTTTTTTATTGATTTCATTAGGTTATATGCACGTGAAAAAAGTCAAAACAAGCATTTTAAAGATTTGTGTTTGTCTGTTTGTTTGTCCAGGGTAATAAACTGATGAACCAAGGAACTTATGTAGAAGGCACTAACGAAGAAATAAAGGCTACTTTTTTCATCGGACATGTATTCCGCCAACCATGTTGAAACCTTGAATGGCGACCCATGCGTAAGATCTTTTTTATGTAACATTATTTGTCGGTTAGTAGAGCTTAAATCATACGGTGGTATTAAAATTTCTGATTTTCCTTAAATATTGGATTTTGCACGTAGTTTCTTCACGGACAAAGTCATGGGCTGCCTCCAGAAGATTAATATATATATATATATATATATATATATATATATATATATATATATATATATATTTATATATATATATATATATATACGGAACTTCCTCACAACTTCAGATGTCCCTCTGCGGAGGACTGGCAATTGGCGAGAGAAGTCGTAAATCGAACCGGAACAATACAGGCGGTCAAGGCATTCTCCCCATAAAAGTCATCAGGCACGGATGGGATTTTCTCGGGTCTCCTACAGTGGGGACTGGAAACTGTACTGGACGAACTGGTGGTTATCCTCAGGGCGTGCCTTGCATTTGCACACGTACCCGAGAAATGAAGAATGGCCAGGGTAGTCTTCCTACCGAAACCAGGCAAGAGTGACAACTCATCTGCCAAATCATACCGTCCAATTTGCCTTACCTCGTTTTTACTGAAAACATTGGAGAGGCTTTGCGATGGCTGGATCAGGGGTAACGCCTTAACCCAAAGACCGTTACACGCCAACCGATTCGCCTATGTATAGGTGTACCAGGTCGATCTACGGAATCCGCTCTTCACGTTCTAGTGGGCAGGATAGAGCGAGCCCTGGACAATGGCGAACAGTCCCTAGGAGTCTTCATAGACATCGAAGGTGCGTTTGATCGAACTACCTTCGAAGCAGTCAACAAAGCTCGTCGGGACAGAACCGTACCGCCAGGTTTGCGCAGGTGGATAGGGAATGTAATCGAGAGCAGAATAGTTGAAATTAGTGTCGCAGATGCAACCGTCTCAGGGAATGTTACGAAGGGCTGTCCTCACGGAAGGGTACTCTCCCCCCTGCTATGGAACATAGTAGTGGATGAACTCCTAACGACCCTGAATGATGAGGGCCTGTACACCATAGGATATGCGGATAATATAGTCATACTGCTGACAGGGAAGCACATTGGAGTACTATGCGATCTGATGCAAAGGGCACTACTCATCCTAGAAAAGTGGTGCAGGGCAACGTCTCTTTCTGTGAATCCCCACCAGAAAACGAAAGGTGGGCGACGAAAAAATGCCTACACTAAATGAAATCCAGCTCAAGCTATCCAACGAGGTGAAATACCTAGGGGTGGTTATCGAAAGAAATCTGACCTGGGGACAACATCTGGATAGTAAGCTGGACAAAGCCAGTGCAGCTCTATGGCAATGTCGAAGAGTTGTAGGTAAAAGCTGGGGCCTATCGCCAATGGTCACCCTATGGTTGTACACAGCAGCGATAAGGTCCATGATATGCTACAGTTCAATAGTTTGGTGGCGACGCACCAAATTAAAAACTGAGAAGGACAGACTTGCGAGACTACAGAGATCTGTCTGCATCGCAGTCACTGGTGTCATGAGGACCACACCATCTGCTGCACTAGAAGCGTTGTTGTGCTTGCCACCACTAGATCTATATCTGGAGGGGGCAGCACCTCTGACCGCCCTTCGTTTGAAAGATGGTGGACCATTAAGGGTGCACAAGAGTGCGAAGAGTCATACAGCCATCTTAGAGGAGGGCCTCGCCAGAATACCACTCCTCGAGGCCAGCTCAGACCGCATTGCACCCCTATTCAGCAAATGCAAAAACCACGTTTGTTGGGAAGAAACAGACCCACGCACTGTGCCGACAATAGACGTATACAATGATGGGTCTAAAAAGAGGGACAGTACAGGCATAGGAATCTTCAGCCAAGACCTGCAACTGTGTCTACAACAACCAATCGGGAAGTATGCCACCGTATTACAAACGGAAGTAATAGCACTAGCTCGAGGGGCTAATGAGGTCCGTTCACAGACAGTAAAGACGCCTTAAAAGGTAGGCAGGTACGACGCGAGAACCACGCTGAACTGCCACCGCGAACTGTCGGAACTAGCGAATGAAAATGTGGTGGAACTAGCTTGGGTGCCAGCACCGTATGGGAATTAAGCTAATAAAAAGCTGGTGGGTGCTGCCTCGTCGGAAACAATGTATTGGCCCAAACCGGCAGTACCCATCACACCGCACAACATGGCTAACCTCATTAAAGAGGACACACACCTCAGACACTGTAGGATGTGGAACACAATTCTGGACTGTCGACAGAGCAAGAACTTTATTACGGAGCCATGGCGGAAACGGGCCAAACTAGGCTCACTTGTAAGCATCTGGACCGTGCATGCTGCGCTAAGAAAACACCTACATACAATGGGTGTCATCGACAACCCGACATGTCGGGCATGCATGGAGGAGGAAGAAACAGTGGAGCATCTCTTCACAGAATGCCTCGCTCTATCCGACGTTCGTAAGGCCATCCTAGGACTGAAGTGACCGGATCTGACGCACCTCGCCTGCGGCAATCCTGAGATATCTGGACCAGGTTTTGGGACACTCCGGGAACTGTAGGTCTGAGGAGCAAGGGGGCCGAATTGGCCTAAGTACCTGCTTTGGCACCACTGCGTCAAATAATAATAATAATTATAATATACACATATGTATATATAAATATATATATATATATATATATATATATATATATATATATATATATATATATAGCTTAATAAGTAATTTTGATACAAGGAAATATTTACTGAATTTAACATAATCACCTGGAAACGATCAATTGGATATTTATCTCTCTGATATATGTTTTTAAATGTACTCATTGAATCGAGATAAGATAATATTAACCGTACCAACTGGACGTGGCCTTGTTATATTCCTAACTAACTCACATACATTCATGAAGCACAAACTTATTATTTTCCATCTATCTTGAGCACTATAGGCCATAGTTGGAAACGATATACCTACCTACCTACACCATCAAAGTTGTCTAGGGTTGTTCATGTATTTACACTGTTTCTAATATTAGCCTAATATAGAGATAACATCAACTTCAGGTTCATTCGGGAATGTAATATTACCTACTTGATAATATTTGTTTATACAGGACTAAAAAAAATAACAAGTCACTTGCCCAAATCCTTCGAATAGTCCTTATTAAACCGTCCATTCTAAATAATAGTGCCGGCGGGAGCCATTGGCTGCAAAGCTAGTAGTGCAAAACTGTTTGATTTTACGAGCCATATAGGGATGCGAGGACGTTCTAATGTGTCGTTTCCTATGTTTAACATGAAATGCCGATGTTGTACTTTTCGACAACGATACTGCTCCACACTATAAATGGGGTTTATTATATGTTTCTAGTATAGGCATGTGTTTATGAAAGTTGGTAGAGAGTAGAGTAACATAATAGCTGTAGGTAGTGATTTGAGCAAAGTATTTTTAGAACTATTATTTGCTTCAAATAAGTCTTGAATGGTTTATCATGAATAGACAAATATAATTAAAATTAGTAATCAATTAACTCCCCCATAATGAATCATTCGCCAAGGTAACATTGTTTATTCTGATTTCAGTTAAAATTAAATAAAAGAACGGTAGGAAATTTTTATGGTTAGGTCGACTTTAAATTTCATATCACGAATGAAACACAACGTCCATGTCACTCTCTGAGCAGGAACTATTATTATTATTACTGTTACAAAATAGTGAGGGCTGAGGTGATTACCTATGAGCCCATGTATATAAGAAAAAAAAAGTAATCAAACTAATACATATATAAAAATGTACAATTCTAAAGTAAATGACATAACAAAGATCAATAAATGAAGATTCACTTAAGCAAGAAAATATTAAAAAAAACTCGAAATAAGATAACTATAAAAATCGCAGAAATAAATCTAGTCTATTGTAACGTGGATAGGTAGTCATGTACTTATCATGTACATATTCGTTTATTAGCTATTTATTCTACTACCTTGTTTACAATAGTTGTTGCTTGTATATTTGATTATGTAGTTCTGGAATTATAGTAGATTTATTCTCGTTCCTTCCAAAAACTATATGTGAGGTACAATTTGTCATATTATTGTCAGTTTGACAAGGCTCTAGAACATTGGTCGTGTCCACAGCAGTGTCTGATTACCAATCGATTAGTAATCAGTAATCAAAAAGTTGACGTCTTTATTATGACAAATATCAGAAAACCATAGTGTAACATAACCAACATTTTGTTACAGATATTTCCCAATTCTATTATGGACTTCTATCGTCCCGTTCACCACATAATCTTTTTCATTATAAACATATTGAATGAAGAATACTTCTTCTTCTTCCATTTTCAATTCATCTAATATAGAATTAAATTATTTCATATCTTTTGACAACTATCAGTTTAACAAATGAACTAATCAGTAATCAGTGTCCACAAGATACATATTTAGGATTACTGATTAATAATCGATTGGTAATCAGACTCTGCTGTGGACACGACCATTATTATGTGAGTCTAGATAATCATACAACATTCTTGATGAATGTCATGTCATGAACAAATATAGGGAGGACGAGTAATACGAGTAGTGGGAGTAGCACAAAAAACATTGGGTTATCGTATGTCATTTCGGTGTGTTGCGCAAAATCACGCTGCGCATCCTTATGCAGTATAGGCGAAGGAAGCTTAAATACAACAATAGACACTCAGTGAAATACACCGCAATATACCAAATTGACAACTTATCACGGGACGATATTTCAGTCACTTCTTATAGAACAGAATACAGAGTTCGTCATCCTCCATTTGTATATTCTTGATTCAGGTCTAGATAATCATAGAACATTCTCGATGAAAGTCATGTCATGATTCAGGTATATAAAGCCGTGTCGATCACGGGACAGAGTCAGTCAGTCTTAGAAAGTCGGTTGATAACAGACAGTCTGTGAAATCAGATGTTAATAGTTGTTCTGTCGGTGAAGACAGTGACAGTATACTTGTCAAGGTCACAAGTGTTGACAGTTATACTACAACAGAAGGTCGTGTACAGAGTGTTTGGAAATAAACCATTGGAAGCAATCTGTGAATTTTGAGTGTTACGCAGGTGAACTCACCGCACAACGTTTAGCACAGGGTTAAATGTTACACTATTCTTAAAAGCATTGATGGAAGTAGCACTAATAACTTCAGCTGGTAAACCATTCCATACATCCAAGATACGGCAGCACAGGAAGTATTGTCTGTGTTTAGTGTCTAAATTACCTTTTTCGAGTTTAAACTTGTGACCACGGAGCCTGTGATCCATATTAATTACGAATAAGTGCCTTAGATCACCATAATTAATATTAAGGATTCCAACGAAGACATCTTTTAACAAAGTCATAAATTTTCAGAATCTTTAATCTCTCGTGATATGAAAGCCTCACATGACTGTAAGGTAACCTAGTAGCGAGACGTTGAACATTTTCAAGCATATGTTGGTCTTTTTAATTCAGGACACGAAACATTCCCAGCATATTCCAGTATTGGACAGACATATACTTTATATAATTTGTTATAAGTGGCTGGCGTTACAGACAAAATTGATTTATTCAAAGCATAAAGTTTTGCAATTGCTCTTTTGCTAATATGTGATATGTGTGCTGATCGATTCGAAACGGCAGAATTAAAAATAAGAAAATAACCATAAACGTTTAAAATGAACATTTTTTCAAAATAGCTACGGTTCTCAAGTTTTTAAATGTGGAGGAGGCAATTCTTTCGAGAATTGAAAATCTGAGAATGGAAAATGATGACCAGATTATTTGTAGCTACATTTATATAGAATACAGCAGTGGTAAAGTTTACAATATGTATATTTCCGCGACGCTGTTCTTAGAATTAAAATTAATTAACACTTTGTAATGTATTAATGAAGATAATTTACGGTAACCAGTCGGTTATATCTATCGATGAATAAATAAATGCTCCAATGGAGTAGTAGTACCGTACTTGTCTTTCATACAGCTGACCAGGATTCGATTATTGGCTAGCGCATTCTATTTTCTGGTAAAAAAATCAGTTATCTTCCAATAATAATAGAGGAATATTCTTTGAGAGAGAAATCTCAATAGTCCTCAAATTTAAATTTACTGAATTACGAATAAATTTTACCACAGGCAATCTCCAATTCAGTACCTATAACGTATTTGACCAGCATGGATGAGATCGTAAATTCTAATTTTTATCCTCAAAACTAAAGCTGCAAATTTGAAATGCAAACTGTGTTAGGTCAAATGTTTGTATGAAAACAAAAAGATCTTAAGAGAAATTTCCATTTTAAATTTGATGGATAAAAAAAGGAAAATTTCAATGAGTATTTTTCGAGTTATAGTGTTGAAAGACAGACAGACAGGATGGTCAAAACAATAACTACCTCAAGAAAAATCTGGTGTGTCCACTCACACGACTTTCCTACCGCTCGTAGGCAAATTCCAGTGAATGAAAAATTTTACACTACTACAATACTCTCCTTACATAGCGACGATAATAGCAGTAGTAAAGTAAAAATCCTTTGGTCAAATCGTGCTACCACTCATTTTTCTTAGCATGTCATGACAAACAACAATGGTCATGTAATTTTTTTTCGCAAGATGAAACGTTTAGCCGGAATCTGAAGAAACATGTGGAAAATAAGGAATCTTATTCAAGCATAATTTTTTTTGTGCTTTTTCTCCGGGAGGTAAAGTGCTGTCAGAAGAATACATTAGGCAAGTTTAATCAAAATCCTTAGAGCCGTTTTCGCGCTATAGTCCTGAGCAAATCACGTTTTTCGGCTATAGCTCAACACCCAGTGTATACAGGATTCTCATTCAGTGCCACCGGCGAGTGATATGGGTAACAAACAAAATAAAAAAGAAAGCAACGAAATACACCGATCCATTCCTGAGATAATGCTGTCACAGATAGACAGACAGCTGACCAATGGCTGAAAATATGTTTATTAGACTTAGGAAACTCTGAAATGTCAACATTTGTAAAAATCTCGATACCGAAAATATCACACGATTATAATACTTTCCTAAGACAGCTACTATAGTAGCGTAGGAAAGTAAAAAGGTATTATTCGATATGACATATATATATATATTGATTATTTCTATGTCATATCTACAGATAGGTACAATTATTGATAAAAAAGTCAAATCCGGTGAATCTGTACATTGAATGTATGTACCTATGAGAATGGAAAGGTGACGATAAGGTAAAGGACATAGAGCACAAAACAATGTTTTTAATTATTTACGTCAGACTGTTTTTTATTTTCGCGCACATCTCCAAAATGACTGACCAGGTTTTAATGCGACTTTCACAGGTAAATAGAGCTTGGCTTGAAGCAGCATATAGGATTAATATTATTCAAATCTGGTGTAAGCAAAAAGTTATCCTCATTTAAAAATAATAAGCTGAAATTCAATGCCTCGCAGATGAAGACAGCTAGTTAAAAATAAATTTATGTAGTTTTGAATAGGTACTGTTAAACCAGCTTTGAACGGATTCCAGAATAACATGTTTATAACACTGTAATTTTTATTATGTTATACGGATCTTATTTTTGGATCAATTTTCAGAAGACCAGAGTATCAGCTTCTAGGTAACAAAATGATTTTAAGTTATATACCGATACTAATCCCTGATTAAAAAGCACTCCACATCAAAATTCTCTGAATATTGGCTTCTGCATAATCAGAATCGGCTTAAGGGATTTTGCTCTAACTTGTTTGGAAGTTCTGAGAGAGGTAGTTGAAATATTTATATACTTATTCTTTGCCACTCAACGTATTTTTTACCTAATAAAAATCTCTTTCATAAAGAACAACAATTGTATTATAGATAGTAAAATCATGAAACCCTTGCACATTACATTGATTCTTGTGTATGATAGGTATGAATAAAGAACAATATATGCTAAAAATTGATGATGGTTCTAACGGAATTACAAAAACTATTTAAGGTAGAAAAACCCATATGTAACGAAAACTTGAGATAATAATTAAACTAATACTAGTGAGTTTAATTTGAAAATGAGCTTTTCAACGGCAAAGAATAATTAGTAACCAAGGAAACCAAGGAATATCCAACTGAATATATTCATTAGACGGCATTTGAGGAATTAAGATTTCCATTTTTAATGAATATTTCATATTCCTGAATATTCCGGGCTATTAAAGCCAAATCATGATATTGGGACTTCGGCTTCGGCTATTGTCTGTATGGATAAATGAAATATTTTGTTTCTTTAGAAAGAAAAAGGGGACAAACTAGTCTAAATGAAAAACGTACACAAATAAATCTTCTCTCATTTACGACAGTAATGGTCTAAAGACAAAATCCAACTGGTTACTTACGCATTATCATAGAATTTAATTAAATATATTTATTTCTTGAATCTAGTCCAGAAGAAATATTCTAAGAATAGTCCGTTTCAGTTGAGAACTATACACCCCATTCCTCTAACCGGCGCAGTGACTTTACCCAACTTGATCTCAATATGTACTAGTGGCGCTGCACGAAAACTTCGCAAATTTATTCTCAAGGACTGGATAAAATGACGACTAAAGTGTATTTTCAACACTTTACACAATAAATTGAAACAAAATGATAAGAAATTTCCACTTATATTTTCAAACACTGTATCTTTTTCAAATGTGAGTCTTACTAAACTAAGAGAAAATATGTCTAATTTATATATTAAAAATGGTTAAGGTAAGTAATGAAGTAACTATGTATACAGTACTGGGCTATAATTTCCATCGAGGAGATTACCTGAACGTTTACGCTTGTTGATCTCTAATTATTTTAATAAGGTGTTATGCATAATTAGAATTATCTTTATGAGTTTGATCTACGTAAGTTTTCGGAAAATTTCCACAATTGAGTTCGTAAACCCCAGATCAATTTTCAAAGTACGCAAGCCTCTGGAAGTGTCTAAAATGACGCGTAGTATGCGATTCTCGCCCGTAAGGGCGACCATTGACAAAAATACGTCTTTGCGAAGGTTTACGAGGTATGTCGTTCTCAGTTGAAACAAATTATACCTATAAATGAACGTCGGAGTCTTATTCATAAATCAGACTGACAAGGGGGAAAGCCGCCTATCAGACAAGAAGAGAATTACATACCCAATTGTTAAAACTATTTCTGAAAATAAATAATGAAATGATATGAATTTATAAATGTTATATGTTTCTCAGGGTGAAAAATATAAAAAAGTAGGTACATTAAATTTGTTGAATCAGTCACTATGCAAGTCGCTTTATTAATCCTTATGTCACTATCATGTCATCTCCCTTCATATTACTAAGTACCAATGGTATTACCGAATACATTTTTCTTTTCAACTTTTTGGACGCTATTTTGTGCTGGCAATGTGTGAAAATCTACTGTCACTTTTATCTCACTGCATCAATATTTGGTATGCATCAGCGTCTTTCTCTTGGTACTTGGTTATCGGAAATCCAATTTTACTAACAAGGGGGATTCGATCCAAGTTTACAACAATTGAAACATAGTTATTCTGTTATTCACTAAGATTTGCAATTCGTCAGAGTGAACGCTTGTCCGTGGTTGCGGTTATGTTTAATAATTCGCGTAATGATCGCCCTTGTCGCATACTAATTTAGGATTCTCAATACCTAGTCTACATAAATAACAATCTTATACAAGTAACAGAAGGACTGGAATATCTGAAACCTGTCAAAGATGTCATTTGGTTATATGTATTAGTATTTGTTGGTCATCCGGTAATTAAACTCTCTCAAAACGAGTTCAATCAAACTGTAGACTAACCGATTATTAATAATCTTGTTTTTCTGTAACGTTTGTTTCATTTCAATTCATATACAAATTTTAATATAAACATAAACTCGTATAAATACAAAAATGCAAAACCAGAAACACAGTTACAAAGTATCATGATATTTCTTGTTGTACGTATATCACTTTTGATATCAGTAGTTTAATACTCGTAAATTTGCAAATTATAATCGTGTTAGTCATAAAACTAATTATTTGAAAATTTTGTACTAACTTTGATTATGAATACGGATGAAACATTTTAACAGATCTATGAAAGAGTCACCACGAAGTTCCTAGAACAAGATGTAGATATTTTGGGTGATAATTTATGGAAGCTTGATATTACTGTAAAGAGAGACTAGTTTTGTGATTAAATCAATCTATAGGTTGTATTCAATAGAATCGGCAAAGGAATAATGACTGTAAAGCTGTCACATTTTGATGTATTAAACTTGACTAGAATAATGTATACTCACTGATATCCATGGATGTGACGAGTATGATTGGACACAGACATTGTAAACAGAGTAGTTGCCAATATTCCGCTAACATGACGAGTGCCTAAAACAACACAAATGCCAAATAAGGACTACATTTATATCAATATTTGGTTTTTATTCGAATCGAACGCAGGATATACCACAGAGCTTTCCATCTGTCAATTGATTCAAATTTATTGATTAGCAACATCAATTGTTTTACTTGAATTTCCCTGGATAACGTTCTGCGTTCAATTCATATTTTGAGAAATATATTCATATTTGAACAATAATTATAATCATTCCAAAGCTGGAATAATCGAGAACGATTGTATGATTTTGGTGCCAACTAATAGGATCTTATTATTTTTATGACAATAGCGATAATATTTAGTTATATACGATATTTTTTATTTAAATTGATGTTATAATTATGAGGTATTTATTCTTTTTAGATCTGTAAGCGAGCAATTTTCTTTCATTGACTTCTGAATCAGATAATTATATTTATTCCATATGCAGATTAGAAATAAAGTTTTCACAAAATGGTTTTACAATTAATTTGAGGTATTCCGGTCAATCGACCAGTAGGTGCAGTTACCAATTCCCTGCGTGTATTAACTCGAACAAATGAATGACTACCATTCCTTTTATTTCGTCAAGCAGATTCGCAATTCCAAAAACATTATGAAAATAAATATGAACAGCTCTATGTAGAGCAGATACTTCTAGCCTTCCAGGAAATAGGTTCTGTTCACGTCTACTCACTGTATGTGAGTAATTATTTTATAATAAATATTTGGACCGAATTTATTAGTTGATGCACTGAAAAATACTAAATAATATTTAGTCTATCGGTACTGGTAATTTTGAAGCTGGGCAGTTGTTGTTAGATTAAAAAATTTTGGCACCAACTTCAAAAGTACAAGAACCAATAGATTTGATATTATCGATCCAGTTAGAATATTTATTTCACAACTTTGAAAGTTACATTCATCAAAATCATTCAACGTTCACTAAAGAAGATATACTTATACAGAAATTTCAAAATATCACTAAAATACTCATAAATCAGTCTTTACCGCAGGTGTAACTCGGAGACCGTATATTTTTTTCAAATGTCCAATTGAAATGTGGCTATCTATAGTCTCTTCTGTAATTTGTCCGTCTCCTATTTCTAATTTTTGACAAACGTTCCCTCACCTCTGCATTAACTTGATTATGATTTTTTTGAAAAAAAAACAATTCAACCATTGCTGGATATAGCATTTCCTTTAATTTTGTCGTCTCAAATTTTCGAAAAAATATGTAACCTCCAGCCCCTCTAGAAGAATTTTTTAATAGGAAGGACATGTTGAATGTCGTTTCTTTCAATAGGACCAATTCTGAATAGAACTCTATCAAATGAAAGAAACGAACCATGAAAATCGGAGCACGTCTACTATATATAACCTAAAGGTAGCTCCTCCGTTTGGTTCAACGATTAAAAAGTAAGTTCGAACTTTATCAATATGTACATTTTTTATCAGTGATAACTCAAGCGCTGAAAATATTTAGCCACAGATTTTTCAAAACTTTTCTCTTATTGGGTGGAGATTTATTCTCAACAACATACCTACTGAAATTGAAGAAATCTACCAATATCTCAATAACTAAAGACAAAGTATAGTCCAATTTTATGACAAAATCTGCCAGATCTACGAGAACATATCTGAATCACTAATTTGTTTATTTTTTGACACAAGGTGATTTATTACTTAAGATTTGGTATGCTTATTGTCTTTTTGTGTTAAATTTTCTTAATTTTATATTTTCAAATATGTAGAACTGAAGTTATTTCCTAGGTCATTATGGCAAACAACGCAGCACATATTTTCAGTAGACATTATTTATTACATATTTTGGGAGTGCAAAAGTGCAAGTCTGGTGACTCAAATACAAAGGAAGGGGAATGATACAAAATCGTTAATACTTGACTTCCTCGACGGAAATCGGTTACTGAAGTCTATAAGTATTTTTTACAAAAAAAATTTACCGACTTTATTAGTTGTTGCACTGAAAAATACAAAATAATATTAATTCTATTGATGCTGGTTCTTTGGGAGTTGGTAGATAATTTGGCATTCTCATATTTTCAATTTTCAAAACATCCGCTTCCACATAGCAGAAATACGCATATCACATATTTCATACATTACCATTGCTGAACTCGAAAACCGTAACTCTTTTGAAAAAATGTTTAATTGAGACGTTTACGGATATGTACATATACTATGCAAAATGCGCAACAGCCATGAAAAAAAGCAAACATACAAACCGAATCGTTTAGTTTCTCCTTTTTTTTGATGTCGGTCAAAAAGCCATTTTATGTTTGTTTTTTCATCTTTATAGATATACCAAATAGTTATTACAGATTACACAAATATTGGCAATATTTTAAAAGGTTTTTTGATATTTCTTGGTACCAGATGAAGGAAAATAAAGAGTGCTCCTGTAAATAAAAATATGAGTTCTACTTTGTCAATTAATTTCCAAGAAATACTATGATCGTCTTTTTAAGAAATTAGAAAAAACATGAGCTCTCTATTTCTAGAGAACTACGATTATATGCGAAATCCTGGAGCGGCAATTCTATTGAAAATAGCTATAATTAAAGGATTTCAATTTATTGAGCAAATATGAATTAATCCCGTATACATGAGTAGGTAAGGCAATTCGTGCCACCGTGCTACCACAACGTTGAGCTTTTGTGAGGGAGGTAAATTGAAATTTATTAACTGATCTTCTACCGACTCAATAGCTTTTGGTTTGGAAATATTGGAATTTTCCGGGGCTATGCCATGGCGGTCCATTCGCAGTCTACCATTCACAAGCATTCGCTTAAGCTTAGGTATATATCTGTATATTAGTATAGAAGTATGAAATAAGGGCATTAATTTTAAAGTCAAGGAATACTAGCTTGTTTAAACTTTTAAGTTCATCTAAAATTAAAGAAAAAATCTAGGGCACCGATATTACAATATAGGCGGCAAATAGTTCCACGATGGACAACATAAAAGCAGATACGATTTTCTGGTATCTCTTGACAAGCAGTGTCGTCATATTTATATCAGATGGTATCAAAATCAAGATCCTAATGTTCTATCGAGTCATTCTTCACCATAGCGTAATCGTAAGTTTCCCATAATCATGATTCATAGAAATAGGTACTCACGCGTGACCTGTTATAAATAAAAATTAAAAGCTTTTGGAATAGAGTATGCCACTGGAAAAATCTTATTTGAGTTTCTTCAATAATAATATCTCCAAATTCCATGTAATACTCCATGAAGCCGCTTTAGTTGTAACTTGTAAATAATATTCATCTATTCATTCTTGAAATTTCAATAATAGATCTTCTTTGAAATTGTCGAATTTTACCGCAACATAGAGTATGACGTAACATCTCGTAATTTAAAATGACTACTGGCAGCAATCAAATATCGGTGAATAAAAAAATCATTAAATAATATCTTAAAATCTTTAAGGAAACATAGGTAAAAAAGTAATTGAGGTAGCCTAGGAATCACAGGTCAGTTGGACCTGACACTCCTCTATACTTTTAATCAGAATATTAATCCTTTTTTTATATCTATTATCTATCTTACTTCATGACATTATAAATTATCAATTGGCCATTTTCAAAAGTGGCTGCATAAGGGTAAAGTACTGTTTGTATATTGGAACGGGACTCTAGTTCGTAAATTGGGAAGCAAACAATCGGTGACTTAAACACAATTTATTCAACCAGTTAAATAAATAAACACACCGATTACAATTTAACAAACTATCTTATGCGTAATTTGCTATACTTCAACAGTTGACCGCCTTGAATTGACACGTCGCTGGCTCGGTTACAGCTGCTCGCCTATCAATGATGTAGGTTTGGTTAGATTAGATTAGGTTATATTGAATCTTTGTTTCACAGAAGTTCGAGATGATGACCGCTGGTATTGTATAGATGCAGTGCGCAGGTTCTAAACATGCCTATTGGTCTTCGTCTACACTCCAGAATAAAGGGGAATATTCCACAGTATCTAAATTAGCCTTCACTGGCAGACGGAAAGTGCATCGGCGTGCTTATGGGATCTTTCCGGGTTCACCACACTACCCCCACCATAAATTTTAATTCCATTATCATGTAAAATTCTCATAATTTTAGGACAATATAGTTCCCTTGCTATATAATATGTTCCTTTCAGCATATTTCACTATCTAGATGTAGTACCAAATCTTTGATTGGTCGGGTCTTAAGGATATGAATATTTGTAATAAAGATAGATGGGAATTGAAGTTTTTATTTGGATGAAGGTTGAAGGTGACTTTTGGTAATCAGATTGAGTTAACTAAATCACAAATCTAAAACCAGTACGGAACTCATATTTCCTTATTTAATTTTAAATGAAGAGCTTTTGCGAAGTTCGTTTGAAGCTCGAGAATATTGATACATACATACCTACTTTAATATTAAAAGGTTTGAAAAAAATAAATGAACTATGCGAACCGAGGATAAATACTTAAAAAATATATGCAGTCGAATAGTCGTTCAAAGATAAGTGAGTTCATGAGCTAATGTACCTGTAGCATTAGTTCCAGTTATTCGAGGGTTACGATGACGCGTATTCAGTTGAATGAAGGAAGTCATGAATTACGAGTTGAGATAGAATAACTTCCAAATAGCTGTAACATAAATGGGCCTCACATCATTTGCGCGCGGCGGTCACTTTGATTCCTTGACTGAGTTGCGCACGAGGCCCTAAAATGCCAATAAGACTGGCACATCAGAAGCGCAAGGCGGTCGGTTTTATTCTTATGCAGGGAGGCTAATCAGCAATATACAAATTGACAAAATCCTAATTCAGTCACCTAAGGGGAAATGAGAATAAATTAACACTGCATACTTGAATTAATAATATTACTTTATTTCTTAAAATAAAAATAACTAACACTTTTTGCATATTAGGAACGAAAATATTGCCATTTTTGCACGTTTCAATTAAATTGGAAACGTATTGCATGCGCTTTGTAGATTCAGAGTTTGTAACTTTGCGCGGAATGACCATACTTCAGATTTTTACATAAGTATGTAATTGTACATCTTTTAATGCAGAAATAAACTTAAATATGTCTGGATGGGAACTATAAAAATAAGAACTGATATGAGTATGAAAAGCTTCACAACAGTTTATCATTTTTTCAAATGTTCCAGTGCATGATGGTCGCAAATCTGCACATTGAATTAATCTACTGTCATTAGCAATGATAGAATAAAAATCTTCTACAAAACTGTCGCTAATTTCGTCAGGATTCAAACATATAAGTCTGAAAGTCCAATTTTAGAAACTGGATTTTGGTATTCTGATAATAAACCTAGATGCTGCAATTTTCTGACCGATGTTTGGGTTAAGTGGAATCTTCAGTCACTTATTACACTTGATGGCCAGGCTTGCTTTATACCTGAATGAAGAGAAATCTCAAAGTCACAGATCACTTCAATTGTGACCGGTGTATATATTTGTAACAATAAAAGAATTTTACCTGATAATCCCGACCTCATTAGATAAGCGGATTACTCTACACCCGTGGGCAAGTGATACATACAGATTATAGCAAACCATTATTACCCGATAATAAAATTTGACCGCGCTAGCAAGTAACAAATCACCCAAAAATATATTATACTTAAACTTTTATATTTAAGTTTTTTTAATTATGGAATGAGCATAGCACTTATACGAATAGCCGCTGTGGATGGAAAGTATTTTTAACTTTGAAGGTTAACAAGTTTCCTTACTTTAATCTTTGAAAGGAGACACTTTATCTCATAACTTTCTAACTGTAACCCAGAAGTCAATAGGATATTTTTGACTAAACTTTATCATTTTTGTGTGTTCTTATTCAGTTCATTTTATTTTCTTATGTACAAATACGTATTGTAGAAAATTAGTTTCATCCTAATTTACCTTATTTTAAATCAAGGTATTTATTATCAAAGCATTATGGAATAAGTAGGTACCTATACTAGTGGGTTAAGTTGGAGATTTGGTTCAATAAACTGGACAATATTGTCAACTTTCACCTGCAATTCCATTGAATTAAATGTTAAATTGAGCCGGTCCTTAAAATTTATAACAACCAATTGGTGGAACCAATCCCTCATTTGAATTTTATTCTGTTGAAGTTTAACAACTGGTTCACTGTGAATTTATTATTCTGACACCAAAAAGAAAATGAATGCAGCATCTCCTATCTTCTATGGGAACGATTTGAAAAATCGTCCAACATTATCGTTGGCATTTCATTCGGGGCGTTATACTCGCTCGGAAATTATGATCCGTATTCCGGCTGGAATACTGATTAGGTATCCCGCAGGAATAAATAGATGATAGAAATGTTGCCGTTGCTCCGCGTGTATTGAGCTCGATTGCAACGTATTGATTTTGCACTGAAATCTATTAATATTTCCGCCCATTTCCATTTAACGTTGTTAATATATGTTGCGGATGTATACTTCAGTGTTGTGTGTAATGATCTAAGTAAATGAGCTAGGAGAGTTCTGGCGCAAAATCGGTCAATTTTACATGTAATTTCCCATAAGGAATTCTAAGGTCAAAAATAGCGAAATTGGCTCTATTTGACCTTGAACATTGGAAGACTACTTCCCTCGCTCTGGTCAGCCACGCCCCCTCGGCGGGAAATTTAAATTTGACCGCTGCGCAATCTGGCGGGGGAACAGGCAGCTGACGCCATCTTGGAAGCGGGGGAATTGACAGCCGGCATGGGATGCAAAGAATTTGTCATCAGACATCCAAGGAGCATAGTCATCAAGAAGTAGCAGATAGCGTCAACATCGTCGAGCAGTTGGATTGAGGGTGACGTCATGCTGGCAGGAATGAAATGTTCTCACGAATCTCGCTGAATAATCAACAACCCAAATATAACATGCTTCGGTAATATCACAGTTGTGATAAGAGCTAGACCGCACCCACCGCAAATTCTTGTCGAATATTACAACGACATGCTTCGGTGATAACAGTCAGCTGTTATGATAAGAGGTTGAATGAATGCTAGAATAATTATTTCTACAAAATCAACATTATACTTTATTTATAAGGTACATAAGGATCATATATTTCTTATCATTTGTTTATCACACATGTAATAATGAATTTTATAATATCAGTAAACAAGATGTGGAATTGATTTAAATTAATATGCATATTTCTCATAACTATGAAAAAGGTACAACTATAAGAAAAATTAAGCAAGTATCTCAACAAATGAGTGAAAATGAGAGGAAATGGTACAAATATCAAGAAAAATGAGTCAAGTAACTATAAAATAGCTATGTGAGATGTGAAAAAATGACAGAAAGAAATGCAATATACATGAAATGAGCGAGAAAAATACCGCAAATATCAAGAAAAATGATGTCAGCAGGATTGGTAGAGTTAACATCAGTGCGCATGCGTGCACAATGCTATATAAAGGTTGGTATCACAAAACTTACTCATTCAGTCAGTGACTTCCGTACGAGTAAGATGTGTCTCTTCAATAATTTAGTAAAACAAATTGCAGTCATATTAGGACTTTTATCATCTCAATATGATGATAATGAGGCTCGCAAAGGATTAAAAGAGTGTGCTAAGGCGCTAAAACGCATTAAAAATGCTAAGAGATATGCCAAGAGTGTGGGTGAGAAACAGCATCTAGAAGCATGTTCAAGAAATATCCGAACCTTGAGGAATCAGATTAAAGCTGAAGGAAAGAAAGGAACAGGGCTAATTTCTAGGCCAAATACTGCAAGAGATCGAGTTTGCTGGAACGAAAGTGAGTCGGCATTTGACGGACGCATTCGCACAGGAATCATCTCTAACCTCCAACATAAAGACCCCCTCACATTCCTTCAAGACTGTTTTAAACTCTTTAGACCTCGTATAATCAATGCTCTGAGGAAAGATGAAGCCATCAAGGTCAACGTAGTATTCGGAGGCGAGTTTGAAACAGTGAAAGGTGATCGAGTGTTAACAGAATATAAATATTTCACTACCTCCAATTCACCCATCTATCGTGAGACAGATATCGAGAAGTGGTTCATCTCAAAGGTCATCACCCCCCTCCTCAAAGACTTAGAAGAATTTCAAGAGAGAGATAGTGGATGGGCACTGAAACGAGTAATGAATTTAGGAGTGAACATTAACAAATTTACACCCCAGCTGGGCTCATCATATATTGAGCTTCCTGAGCAGATTAAGAAGAAGAAATCCTGCATTAACGTTAAGAACGTTGATGATGCATGTTTCGCCTGGGCTATTACATCTGCCTTATATCCTGCATATAAAGATCCACAGAGAATAGAAAAGTACCCCCACTATTCATCAGTATTAAAATTGGAAGGAATACAGTTTCCGATGACAATGAAACAGATTCCAAATTTCGAGAAACAGAACGATATATCCGTCAACATTTACATTCTCCAAAAGGCAAAAAAGACATTCACCACATTACCAACATACTTGACCAAAGAAAAGCGTGAGAAACATGTGAATCTGCTACTTATTCAGGAGAGATATGATGATACTGAGGGCCTTGTCAAATATCATTATGCATGGAGCAAAAATCTCTCCAGGCTTCTATCCAACCAACTATCTAAACGTAATGGTCAAAAGTTCTTTTGCGAACGCTGCCTCCACTATTTTAGATCTCCAGAAAAATTAGATAAACATTTGGAAGACTGTCAAAATATTAATGAAACAGCCATAAAGATGCCCGAACCAGGAAGGAACATCCTTAAATTCAAAAATTTTAAAAATAAGGAAAAAGCTCCTTTTGTTGTATATGCTGATTTGGAGAGTGTCTTGGAAAAAACTGATGACCCAAAAAAACCACAACGTCACGTTCCAGCTGCGATTGGATATTATGTTAAGTGTTCCTACGACCACTCCCTTAGTTTTTTCCGATCTTACCGCGGACAGGACTGTATGCAGTGGTTTGCTAATGAGATGGGCAGTTTAGCGGAAGATATGGCTACAGTCTTCTGGTGCTCATATAACATCCATATGACCTATGAACAGGAAATAGAGTATCAAAAAGCTACTCACTGTCACATCTGCGTGAAATCATTTAGCCCTGAAGATAAGAAAGTGCGCGATCACAACCACTTGTTACCTGAAAACAATTATAGAGGAGCAGCGCACGAGGGATGCAACATTAATTACAAGGACAGCCATATGGTTCCAGTTGTCTTCCACAATCTATCAGGCTATGATGCTCATTTCATAGTTACAGACATTGCTACGAAGATTGGGGGAAAAGTTGACCTACTTCCCATAACAAAGGAGAAGTATATCTCATTTACCAAACATATAGATGATTACCCTATTCAGGTCCGTTTCATAGACAGTTTCCGATTTATGGCATCCTCCCTTGATAAGTTGGCATCATATTTACCGGAATTTCCAAATCTGAAGACACAGTTTCCTGAAGTAGATGAAATGCATTTTTCACTTTTAACGAAGAAAGGAGTAATGCCATATGATTACATCGACTCCTTCGACCGTTTTTCTGAAACGAATCTACCATCCATAGATGATTTTTACAACAAGCTGAATAATAAACCATGTCCTCGCCGACTCTACCGACGAGCCCAAGATGTTTGGAGCAGCTTCTCATGTGAAAATTTGGGAGAATACGTTGATTTATATATGAAGACTGATATTCTACTCTTGGCTGATGTATTTGAGATGTTCCGCACAAGCTGTCTGAACACGTATAATTTAGATCCAGCTCACTATTTTACATTACCAGGCTTCACTTGGGATGCCATGCTGAAGCATACAGGAATCGAGCTGGAGCTGTTAACCGATGCTGATATGTTTCTGTTTATTGAACGAGGCATTCGAGGAGGTTTGAGCCAAGTATGTAGTAAAAGGCAGGCTAAAGCTAACAACATGTATATCAATAATTATGACCCATCGAAGCCAAAAACATTTTTGATGTACTTTGACATAAACAACCAATATGGATGGGCAATGTCACAATATCTACCATATGGAGGTTTTGAATGGGCTGATACTAACATTGATGTCGCATCAATACCTGATGATGCAGATGAAGGATATTTTTTGGAAGTAGACCTAGACTATCCTAAACATCTTCATGATAAACATAAAGACATACCCTTCTGCCCACAACATATTAATCCTAGGACGCTGAAGCCTTCTAGGAATGTTAACGAGCCAACAAAATTAATGGCTACATTGTATGATAAACATAAGTATGTTATACATTATGTAGCACTCAAGCAGGCATTGGAACACGGGCTTGTGCTTAAAAAGATTCATCGAGCATTAAAATTCAAGCAGAGTCCTTGGCTTAAAAGTTACATTGATCTCAACACCGAACTTAGGAAGAAGGCTAAAAATGAGTTTGAAAAAAATCTGTTTAAATTGATGAACAATGCTGTTTTTGGGAAGACGATGGAGAACGTTAGGAAGCGTGTGAACATCAAGCTTCTTACTGAGTGGACTGGAAGATATGGTGCTGAGTCATACATCTCTAAACCTGAGTTCAAGACTGCTACAGTTTTTAATGAGAACCTAGTTGCAGTGAAATTAAAGAAACTGCAGGTATGGTTAAATAAACCAATTTATGTTGGACAATCCATCCTTGATCTAGCTAAAACTACCATCTACGATTTTCATTATGGTTACATGCGACAACGTTATGGTGATGAATGCTCTGTACTCTACACAGACACTGATTCCCTGATATATGAACTCCATCAGGATCCATATATATTAATGAGGGAAGATTGTCATAGATATTTTGATACTAGCGAATATCCTGAAGATAATCACTATGGAATACCTTTAGTAAATAAGAAGGTACTTGGAATGATGAAAGATGAGAATAATGGCGTTCCAATGATAGCTTATGTAGGGCTCAGATCCAAATTATATACTACAAAAGTGCATACGACCGATAATGATTTAGAAAAGATGATAAAACATCTGATGGAAGATGATTATGAAGAGGATGAAATTGCTGAGAATATAAGAAATTTTGGAGTGACCAAGAAGGCCAAAGGGGTAAAATCTTCAATCGTCAAGACCGAGATAACTTTCGAAGACTATATTGAATGCTTAGAAGGGTTTCAAAAGAAGACGGTTACTCAAAACCTTATCAGATCTGACAAGCACGAGGTCCTTTCAATAACACAAGAAAAAATAGCTCTCAGTCCTGATGATGATAAGCGTTTCCTTGTTTATGGAACAGATGACACACTTCCATGGGGACATTATCAAATATGTGAAGCTATGGATATAAACTAATTATGTTTTTTACATCTTTTATATTTTTGACAATAAAAATAAAATAAAAATCTCGTTTCTTATTTCTTTAACTCTACCCTTCAAAATTCTCTATATAAATCCCAAAAACGACAAATTCTCTTCATTCATAATCGAGACGTCTAACACTAAACATGCCTATAAAGTGGGATTGCAGAAGAGACTGCAGTTCAGATTACACACCTGATCTCAAAGATAAATGTGAAATATGTGAGAAAGCTGCATTTACAGTAGTATCTAAATACAAACGCGATAGACATGGTATAGGCTACTATAGCTTCACATCCTACTGCTACGATTGCTATGAATTGCATTCTGGTATACAGGAAGCAGCAAGATTTAGGCATATGCAAAACCAGGCGTTAGGATTACCAGAAATTGATGAAACCGACACATTATCCGCTATATTAATGAAGCATTTTATACTACAACTTCCAACTATCGAGGATTTTCGACAGATTACTACCAACGATTTGGTTGTAACATTACGAATGACGCTATACAGTAATAATATTAGGTATGGAACCAGTCTAACACCTGAAATATTAAGCAGCGATGTAGACCTTATATATTGGTTTGAGTCCATTATACTCATGAGATGTATTGATGAGTTGCAGCGGTATAAAAATGCTATTTTATCATCATTATATATAGAATGTAATGTTTAAATATTTCAAATAAAAAATTATATTTATTCAACAATTGTTTTATTCAAATTGAAATTAGCTTGTTGTAGATAATTTAAGTTTAACCAGAGGTGTTTTGTTAGTTCTTTGATAGCCATCAGGCAACAATTTCCTCAAATCAAAGGCACTATACGTACTCCAAGGATGACAGCCCGGTTTGTAAGCGAGTCTAACCGACACCCTAAGTATTGAATACTTCTCCCACAGGGTGGTACCTGGCGTGCCTTTGTGCAGGAAAAAGTCGACAACCTTGGTAATTTAGTAATATTGTTGCATTAAGAAATGTTTTCGAATACCAGAAGATCAAGTTGACGGTCGAGCCTGTGTGATTACCAATCGAGAGATAAATATAAGATGATATGATGTCTAATGGCTTTTATTTTGTGTCTACGTAATTGAGAAGAAACACTACTGTGAAGATGGCTAAATTGAAGGCATCGGTTTTTATACAATATAATTGGAAACATGTTGTACGTAGATATACACCAACATACAAATATCAAGAAAAATGAAGCAAGTATCTCAATAAATGACTGAAAATGAGAGAAAAATGGTGCAAATATCCAGAAAACTGAGACAAGTAACTACAAAATAGCTATGTGAGATGTGAAAAATGACAGAAAGAAATGTAAAATACATGAAATGAGTGAGAAAAATGGTACAAATATCAAGAAAAATGATCCAAGTAACTACAAAATAGCTATGTGAGATGTGAAAAAATTTATACAGCACAATAATTATTTCTACAAAATCAACATTATAGGTACTTTATTTATATGTTACATAAGATTCATATATTTCTTATCATTTGTTAATCACACATGTGATAATGAATTAATTTTATATCAGTGTACAAGATGTGTCGGCATTGATTTAAATTAATATGTATATTTCTCATAACTGCGAAAAAGGTACAAATATCAAGAAAAAATGAAGCAATTATCTCTACAAATGAGTGAAAATGAGAGAAAATGGTACAAATATCAAGAAAAATGGGCCATTATAGAAAACATGCCGAGGTTGCACATAAGAATCAACAATTGTGTGATGAAGATCAAGCCTTTTGAACCTTCCTTGTTAATATTGGGCTGATTGAAACGTGTTAAAATTTATACAGCACAATAATTATTTCTACAAAATCAACATTATACTTTATTTATATGGTACATAAGGTTCATATATTTCATATCATTTGTTTATCACACATGTAATAATGATTTAATTTTATATCACTATACAAGATGTGTCAGCATAATATGTATATTTCTCATAACTATGAAAAAGGTATAAATATCAAGAAAAAATGAAGCAAGTATCAATGTGTGAAAATGTGAGAAAATGGTACAAATACCAAGAAAAATGAACCATTATAGAACAAATGTTGGGGTTGCACATAAGAATCGACAATTGTGTGACGAACATTTCATTCCTAACAGCATGACGTCATCCTCAATCCAACTACTCCAAATATTACAACGACATGCTTCGGTGATAACAGTCAGCTGTTGTGATAAGAGGTTGAATGAATGCTAGACCGCATCCAGCACGATAATTATTTCTACAAAATCAACATTATACTTTATTTATATGATACATAAGGTTCATATATTTCTTATCATTTGTTTATCATACTTGTAATAATGAATTAATTTTATATCACTATACAAGATGTGTCGGCATAATATCAAGGAAAATGAAGCAAGTATCAATGAGGGAAAATGAGAGAAAATGGCACAAATATCAAGAAAAATGATCCAAGTGACTACAAAATAGCTATGTGAGATGTGAAAAATTATACAGCACAATAATTATTTCTACAAAATCAACATTATACTTAATTTATATGGTACATAAGGTTCATATCACATGTAATAATGAATTAATTTTATATCAGTATACAAGATGTGTCGGCATAATATGTAAATTTCCCATAACTTTGAAAAAGGTACAAATATCAAGAAAAATGAGCTATTATAGAAAAAATGTCGAGGTTGTATATAAGAATCAACAATTGTGTGACGAACATTTTCATTCCTGCCAGCATGACGTGTCATCCTCAAACTAGCTAGTCTACGCTACTCATCAATACTCTTCTTCGAAAAAGGGGTAATGCTATATCATCAGGCTGTAAATTCATTTTCCTTTTTCATATGGTTTATCAGTTGAGTTGCCAGATTTCTCCTTGGGTATTCTGGAAACATGTAAATATAGTTAAGACACTTTGGATTCTTATGAGTTTGAAGAGGATCAAAATCTACATGTTTTGATACTACATTCCCACTATTTTTCAGTATAAAAGGGATTAACAGTATGTGCTTTCCAATTATGGTCGTGACTGTCTTTACATAAGTGAGTGATAGTAAATTTTTCCCTCAGGTGAGTAATACTCCTAATATTATTCGAATTAATTCATATAGTTCACTCAATCCCGTTTTTAGAAATTAATGGCTGAGTCATATTAAAAGAATTTTTTGTTGATGAATAATCTCATAAAGAGTATCAGATAGATGTTCCTATGAATATTTTTATATAAATCGGTAATAATATCCTTGGTGATCGAAAACTTTGAGATGATAGAAAATAGTATATAGTATTTGAAAAATCCATATTCTCATCATATTTTCTCTAATAAATAACTCCAGCTCGACGAAGATGATCCATCAAATATTGTATTCTTTCTGACGAATATTCAGTAAATTTTTTTCTATATAATAGACGCAGCTCATCAACTACACCATTAATATCAAGTGTAGCACAATCTTCATCAAGCTGCTTTGTAGCATCATCTCTTTCGGCATCCTGTAATCTTTTATATCTGAGCCTAGACTTTCTATTATTCGAAGCATTGTGATCAGCTTTTTCAACATGTCTCATGAAGAAGTGGATTTTCAATGTATCACTTCGCGTGAATTTCTTTCCACACTCAGTACAGGCGAAGCCAATTTTCTTATGTTTATTTAGATGTCTGCTCAAATTATTAGGCAGAGTGTAATTTTTTCTACAGATTTGACAAGTATACATCGTGTTTCTTGGGGCGAGTAAAGTGGAACTGAGTAGTATCCGTTTTTGTATCCGCTTTGTATCCGTTTTGTATCTTCAGTTATCTCAGGCTACCTTCGGAAATCTTCAACCACCTTCAGAAATCTTCAGCTATCTTCGGCCGGCTATCTTCGGCTTTAAGAGTCTTGGAATATTTAGAATGTTGATATGAAGATTTTGTATAGCCGAAAATAGCTGAAGATAGCCGGCCGAAGATAGCTGAAGATTTCTGAAGGTGGTTGAAGATTTCCGAAGGTAGCCTGAGATAACTGAAGATACAAAACGGATACAAAGCGGATACAAAAACGGATACTACTCAGTTCCACTTTACTCGCCCCAAGAAACAAGATGTATACTTGTCAAATCTGTAGAAAAAATTACACTCTGCCTAATAATTTGAGCAGACATCTAAATAAACATAAGAAAATTGGCTTCGCCTGTACTGAGTGTGGAAAGAAATTCACGCGAAGTGATACATTGAAAATCCACTTCTTCATGAGACATGTTGAAAAAGCTGATCACAATGCTTCGAATAATAGAAAGTCTAGGCTCAGATATAAAAGATTACAGGATGCCGAAAGAGATGATGCTACAAAGCAGCTTGATGAAGATTGTGCTACACTTGATATTAATGGTGTAGTTGATGAGCTGCGTCTATTATATAGAAAAAAATTTACTGAATATTCGTCAGAAAGAATACAATATTTGATGGATCATCTTCGTCGAGCTGGAGTTATTTATTAGAGAAAATATGATGAGAATATGGATTTTTCAAATACTATATACTATTTTCTATCATCTCAAAGTTTTCGATCACCAAGGATATTATTACCGATTTATATAAAAATATTCATAGGAACATCTATCTGATACTCTTTATGAGATTATTCATCAACAAAAAATTCTTTTAATATGACTCAGCCATTAATTTCTAAAAACGGGATTGAGTGAACTATATGAATTAATTCGAATAATATTAGGAGTATTACTCACCTGAGGGAAAAATTTACTATCACTCACTTATGTAAAGACAGTCACGACCGTAATTGGAAAGCACATACTGTTAATCCCTTTTATACTGAAAAATAGTGGGAATGTAGTATCAAAACATGTAGATTTTGATCCTCTTCAAACTCATAAGAATCCAAAGTGTCTTAACTATATTTACATGATATAAAATTAATTCATTATTACATGTGATATGAACCTTATGTACCATATAAATTAAGTATAATGTTGATTTTGTAGAAATAATTATTGTGCTGTATAATATATAATATTTTGTAGTCACTTGGATCATTTTTCTTGATATTTGTGCCATTTTCTCTCATTTTCCCTCATTGATACTTGCTTCATTTTCCTTGATATTATGCCGACACATCTTGTATAGTGATATAAAATTAATTCATTATTACAAGTATGATAAACAAATGATAAGAAATATATGAACCTTATGTATCATATAAATAAAGTATAATGTTGATTTTGTAGAAATAATTATCGTGCTGGATGCGGTCTAGCATTCATTCAACCTCTTATCACAACAGCTGACTGTTATCACCGAAGCATGTCGTTGTAATATTTGGAGTAGTTGGATTGAGGATGACGTCATGCTGTTAGGAATGAAATGTTCGTCACACAATTGTCGATTCTTATGTGCAACCCCAACATTTGTTCTATAATGGTTCATTTTTCTTGGTATTTGTACCATTTTCTCACATTTTCACACATTGATACTTGCTTCATTTTTTCTTGATATTTATACCTTTTTCATAGTTATGAGAAATATACATATTATGCTGACACATCTTGTATAGTGATATAAAATTAAATCATTATTACATGTGTGATAAACAAATGATATGAAATATATGAACCTTATGTACCATATAAATAAAGTATAATGTTGATTTTGTAGAAATAATTATTGTGCTGTATAAATTTTAACACGTTTCAATCAGCCCAATATTAACAAGGAAGGTTCAAAAGGCTTGATCTTCATCACACAATTGTTGATTCTTATGTGCAACCTCGGCATGTTTTCTATAATGGCCCATTTTTCTTGATATTTGTACCATTTTCTCTCATTTTCACTCATTTGTAGAGATAATTGCTTCATTTTTTCTTGTTATTTGTACCTTTTTCGCAGTTATGAGAAATATACATATTAATTTAAATCAATGCCGACACATCTTGTACACTGATATAAAATTAATTCATTATCACATGTGTGATTAACAAATGATAAGAAATATATGAATCTTATGTAACATATAAATAAAGTACCTATAATGTTGATTTTGTAGAAATAATTATTGTGCTGTATAAATTTTTTCACATCTCACATAGCTATTTTGTAGTTACTTGGATCATTTTTCTTGATATTTGTACCATTTTTCTCACTCATTTCATGTATTTTACATTTCTTTCTGTCATTTTTCACATCTCACATAGCTATTTTGTAGTTACTTGTCTCAGTTTTCTGGATATTTGCACCATTTTTCTCTCATTTTCAGTCATTTATTGAGATACTTGCTTCATTTTTCTTGATATTTGTATGTTGGTGTATATCTACGTACAACATGTTTCCAATTATATTGTATAAAAACCGATGCCTTCAATTTAGCCATCTTCACAGTAGTGTTTCTTCTCAATTACGTAGACACAAAATAAAAGCCATTAGACATCATATCATCTTATATTTATCTCTCGATTGGTAATCACACAGGCTCGACCGTCAACTTGATCTTCTGGTATTCGAAAACATTTCTTAATGCAACAATATTACTAAATTACCAAGGTTGTCGACTTTTTCCTGCACAAAGGCACGCCAGGTACCACCCTGTGGGAGAAGTATTCAATACTTAGGGTGTCGGTTAGACTCGCTTACAAACCGGGCTGTCACCCTTGGAGTACGTATAGTGCCTTTGATTTGAGGAAATTGTTGCCTGATGGCTATCAAAGAACTAACAAAACACCTCTGGTTAAACTTAAATTATCTACAACAAGCTAATTTCAATTTGAATAAAACAATTGTTGAATAAATATAATTTTTTATTTGAAATATTTAAACATTACATTCTATATATAATGATGATAAAATAGCATTTTTATACCGCTGCAACTCATCAATACATCTCATGAGTATAATGGACTCAAACCAATATATAAGGTCTACATCGCTGCTTAATATTTCAGGTGTTAGACTGGTTCCATACCTAATATTATTACTGTATAGCGTCATTCGTAATGTTACAACCAAATCGTTGGTAGTAATCTGTCGAAAATCCTCGATAGTTGGAAGTTGTAGTATAAAATGCTTCATTAATATAGCGGATAATGTGTCGGTTTCATCAATTTCTGGTAATCCTAACGCCTGGTTTTGCATATGCCTAAATCTTGCTGCTTCCTGTATACCAGAATGCAATTCATAGCAATCGTAGCAGTAGGATGTGAAGCTATAGTAGCCTATACCATGTCTATCGCGTTTGTATTTAGATACTACTGTAAATGCAGCTTTCTCACATATTTCACATTTATCTTTGAGATCAGGTGTGTAATCTGAACTGCAGTCTCTTCTGCAATCCCACTTTATAGGCATGTTTAGTGTTAGACGTCTCGATTATGAATGAAGAGAATTTGTCGTTTTTGGGATTTATATAGAGAATTTTGAAGGGTAGAGTTAAAGAAATAAGAAACGAGATTTTTATTTTATTTTTATTGTCAAAAATATAAAAGATGTAAAAAACATAATTAGTTTATATCCATAGCTTCACATATTTGATAATGTCCCCATGGAAGTGTGTCATCTGTTCCATAAACAAGGAAACGCTTATCATCATCAGGACTGAGAGCTATTTTTTCTTGTGTTATTGAATGGACCTCGTGCTTGTCAGATCTGATAAGGTTTTGAGTAACCGTCTTCTTTTGAAACCCTTCTAAGCATTCAATATAGTCTTCGAAAGTTATCTCGGTCTTGACGATTGAAGATTTTACCCCTTTGGCCTTCTTGGTCACTCCAAAATTTCTTATATTCTCAGCAATTTCATCCTCTTCATACTCATCTTCCATCAGATGTTTTATCATCTTTTCTAAATCATTATCGGTCGTATGCACTTTTGTAGTATATAATTTGGATCTGAGCCCTACATAAGCTATCATTGGAACGCCATTATTCTCATCTTTCATCATTCCAAGTACCTTCTTATTTACTAAAGGTATTCCATAGTGATTATCTTGAGGATATTCGCTAGTATCAAAATATCTATGACAATCTTCCCTCATTAATATATATGGATCCTGATGGAGTTCATATATCAGGGAATCAGTGTCTGTGTAGAGTACAGAGCATTCATCACCATAACGTTGTCGCATGTAACCATAATGAAAATCGTAGATGGTAGTTTTAGCTAGATCAAGGATGGATTGTCCAACATAAATTGGTTTATTTAACCATACCTGCAGTTTCTTTAATTTCACTGCAACTAGGTTCTCATTAAAAACTGTAGCAGTCTTGAACTCAGGTTTAGAGATGTATGACTCAGCACCATATCTTCCAGTCCACTCAGTAAGAAGCTTGATGTTCACAAGCTTCCTAACGTTCTCCATCGTCTTCCCAAAAACAGCATTGTTCATCAATTTAAACAGATTTTTTTCAAACTCATTTTTAGCCTTCTTCCTAAGTTCGGTGTTGAGATCAATGTAACTTTTAAGCCAAGGACTCTGCTTGAATTTTAATGCTCGATGAATCTTTTTAAGCACAAGCCCGTGTTCCAATGCCTGCTTGAGTGCTACATAATGTATAACATACTTATGTTTATCATACAATGTAGCCATTAATTTTGTTGGCTCGTTAACATTCCTAGAAGGCTTCAGCGTCCTAGGATTAATATGTTGTGGGCAGAAGGGTATGTCTTTATGTTTATCATGAAGATGTTTAGGATAGTCTAGGTCTACTTCCAAAAAATATCCTTCATCTGCATCATCAGGTATTGATGCGACATCAATGTTAGTATCAGCCCATTCAAAACCTCCATATGGTAGATATTGTGACATTGCCCATCCATATTGGTTGTTTATGTCAAAGTACATCAAAAATGTTTTTGGCTTCGATGGGTCATAATTATTGATATACATGTTGTTAGCTTTAGCCTGCCTTTTACTACATACTTGGCTCAAACCTCCTCGAATGCCTCGTTCAATAAACAGAAACATATCAGCATCGGTTAACAGCTCCAGCTCGATTCCTGTATGCTTCAGCATGGCATCCCAAGTGAAGCCTGGTAATGTAAAATAGTGAGCTGGATCTAAATTATACGTGTTCAGACAGCTTGTGCGGAACATCTCAAATACATCAGCCAAGAGTAGAATATCAGTCTTCATATATAAATCAACGTATTCTCCCAAATTTTCACATGAGAAGCTGCTCCAAACATCTTGGGCTCGTCGGTAGAGTCGGCGAGGACATGGTTTATTATTCAGCTTGTTGTAAAAATCATCTATGGATGGTAGATTCGTTTCAGAAAAACGGTCGAAGGAGTCGATGTAATCATATGGCATTACTCCTTTCTTCGTTAAAAGTGAAAAATGCATTTCATCTACTTCAGGAAACTGTGTCTTCAGATTTGGAAATTCCGGTAAATATGATGCCAACTTATCAAGGGAGGATGCCATAAACCGGAAACTGTCTATGAAACGGAACTGAATAGGGTAATCATATATATGTTTGGTAAATGAGATATACTTCTCCTTTGTTATGGGAAGTAGGTCAACTTTTCCCCCAATCTTCGTAGCAATGTCTGTAACTATGAAATGAGCATCATAGCCTGATAGATTGTGGAAGACAACTGGAACCATATGGCTGTCCTTGTAATTAATGTTGCATCCCTCGTGCGCTGCTCCTCTATAATTGTTTTCAGGTAACAAGTGGTTGTGATCGCGCACTTTCTTATCTTCAGGGCTAAATGATTTCACGCAGATGTGACAGTGAGTAGCTTTTTGATACTCTATTTCCTGTTCATAGGTCATATGGATGTTATATGAGCACCAGAAGACTGTAGCCATATCTTCCGCTAAACTGCCCATCTCATTAGCAAACCACTGCATACAGTCCTGTCCGCGGTAAGATCGGAAAAAACTAAGGGAGTGGTCGTAGGAACACTTAACATAATATCCAATCGCAGCTGGAACGTGACGTTGTGGTTTTTTTGGGTCATCAGTTTTTTCCAAGACACTCTCCAAATCAGCATATACAACAAAAGGAGCTTTTTCCTTATTTTTAAAATTTTTGAATTTAAGGATGTTCCTTCCTGGTTCGGGCATCTTTATGGCTGTTTCATTAATATTTTGACAGTCTTCCAAATGTTTATCCAATTTTTCTGGAGATCTAAAATAGTGGAGGCAGCGTTCGCAAAAGAACTTTTGACCATTACGTTTAGATAGTTGGTTGGATAGAAGCCTGGAGAGATTTTTGATCCATACATAATGATATTTGACAAGGCCCTCAGTATCATCATATCTCTCCTGAATAAGTAGCAGATTCACATGTTTCTCACGCTTTTCTTTGGTCAAGTATGTTGGTAATGTGGTGAATGTCTTTTGCCTTTTGGAGAATGTAAATGTTGACGGATATATCGTTCTGTTTCTCGAAATTTGGAATCTGTTTCATTGTCATCGGAAACTGTATTCCTTTCAATTTTAATACTGATGAATAGTGGGGGTACTTTTCTATTCTCTGTGGATCTTTATATGCAGGATATAAGGCAGATGTAATAGCCCAGGCGAAACATGCATCATCAACGTTCTTAACGTTAATGCAGGATTTCTTCTTCTTAATCTGCTCCGGAAGCTCAATATATGATGAGCCCAGCTGGGGTGTAAATTTGTTAAAGTTCACTCCTAAATTCATTACTCGTTTCAGTGCCCATCCACTATCTCTCTCTTGAAATTCTTCTAAGTCTTTGAGGAGGGGGGTGATGACCTTTGAGATGAACCACTTCTCGATATCTGTCTCACGATAGATGGGTGAATTGGAGGTAGTGAAATATTTATATTCTGTTAACACTCGATCACCTTTCACTGTTTCAAACTCGCCTCCGAATACTACGTTGACCTTGATGGCTTCATCTTTCCTCAGAGCATTGATTATACGAGGTCTAAAGAGTTTAAAACAGTCTTGAAGGAATGTGAGGGGGTCTTTATGTTGGAGGTTAGAGATGATTCCTGTGCGAATGCGTCCGTCAAATGCCGACTCACTTTCGTTCCAGCAAACTCGATCTCTTGCAGTATTTGGCCTAGAAATTAGCCCTGTTCCTTTCTTTCCTTCAGCTTTAATCTGATTCCTCAAGGTTCGGATATTTCTTGAACATGCTTCTAGATGCTGTTTCTCACCCACACTCTTGGCATATCTCTTAGCATTTTTAATGCGTTTTAGCGCCTTAGCACACTCTTTTAATCCTTTGCGAGCCTCATTATCATCATATTGAGATGATAAAAGTCCTAATATGACTGCAATTTGTTTTACTAAATTATTGAAGAGACACATCTTACTCGTACGGAAGTCACTGACTGAATGAGTAAGTTTTGTGATACCAACCTTTATATAGCATTGTGCACGCATGCGCACTGATGTTAACTCTACCAATCCTGCTGACATCATTTTTCTTGATATTTGCGGTATTTTTCTCGCTCATTTCATGTATATTGCATTTCTTTCTGTCATTTTTTCACATCTCACATAGCTATTTTATAGTTACTTGACTCATTTTTCTTGATATTTGTACCATTTCCTCTCATTTTCACTCATTTGTTGAGATACTTGCTTAATTTTTCTTATAGTTGTACCTTTTTCATAGCTATGAGAAATATGCATATTAATTTAAATCAATTCCACATCTTGTTTACTGATATTATAAAATTCATTATTACATGTGTGATAAAAAAATGATAAGAAATATATGATCCTTATGTACCTTATAAATAAAGTATAATGTTGATTTTGTAGAAATAATTATTCTAGCATTCATTCAACCTCTTATCATAACAGCTGACTGTTATCACCGAAGCATGTCGTTGTAATATTCGACAAGAATTTGCGGTCTAGCTCTTATCACAACTGTGATATTACCGAAGCATGTTATATTTGGGTTGTTGATTATTCAGCGAGATTCGTGAGAACATTTCATTCCTGCCAGCATGACGTCACCCTCAATCCAACTGCTCGACGATGTTGACGCTACCTGCTACTTCTTGATGACTATGCTCCTTGGATGTCTGATGACAAATTCTTTGCATCCCATGCCGGCTGTCAATTCCCCCGCTTCCAAGATGGCGTCAGCTGCCTGTTCCCCCGCCAGATTGCGCAGCGGTCAAATTTAAATTTCCCGCCGAGGGGGCGTGGCTGACCAGAGCGAGGGAAGTAGTCTTCCAATGTTCAAGGTCAAATAGAGCCAATTTCGCTATTTTTGACCTTAGAATTCCTTATGGGAAATTACATGTAAAATTGACCGATTTTGCGCCAGAACTCTCCTAGCTCATTTACTGATCTAAGCTTCCGCTATAAAGCAACCAAAGCCATCGCACAAGGAAAAACAATGACTGTCATAGCTCTCTACCTACTAAATCTAAAGGTGAGTTAGCATGATAATTTGAAGTTTATTTTCCAAGCTATGAGCATACAAGATCTCGAGAGAGCTTTACCAGGATATAAATAATTCTTCGGCTGCCAAAATTTCTATGTGACTTCCTAAGAAATATATTCACGCTACTTAAATGGGATAGGCACAGATTTAAACTACGATCCAATCTATTCCTTGGGGGCGTAGAGACGATATTAACGTTACTAAATATTGAGTTGATTTTTCGGAATCCTTTCAATCCATTGTGGCCTCTGAAAAACATTTAATAAATCTTATTTCCATAATATTGCATTAAAAGTTCTGTTAATTATATTAATTTTCACATAAACTCCATAAACTAAATGTTATCTATATAAATATATATCTATTGCTTTTCTCAAATTACAATGATTTGAACTGAACTGCAACTTCGTAATCAATAGTTCAGATGGACTAGTAAATAACATGTCAACCTGAAAGAGTGACACAATTAATTTTTTGATTGGTAACATCATCCTATCTTGAGTTTTGTTTGTGATAATGGAGTAACTTAAACCAAAAGTAAGTTACCCATTAATCAAATTTAAAAGGAATGTAATAGGTATCATTATTCCAATTAAATATTAAAAGAACTAATATTTTCCAGATTGGATAAGTTGCTAGTGTGCTGTTCAGAATTGAAATATAGTTAGCGATCCTCTCTGGGATGTCTCTTAGATAACGCATCGGAAACACTTTATCTTGAATTTGGTCAGTCTTTGCTCTTGAGAATTAAAAAAAATATTTTATTCATGACGCTTGATCTAACTTTAATCCTTTACATATGCAGGCTTTCATCTAATAAAACGATAACCTTCTCTATAATTTACACAAATTTCATGTAGCTGACTACTTTCCAGGCATCAATCTCAAATATATTTATAATCTATCATATTTTGTACTTCAAGTAGGCACCTACGCTTTGAAAACGCGTTACAGACATCTCGCTTTCTTATTTGAAACGCACCATCTCACAAACATACATGCCGTTGTCCCGCACAGTTTATCGCCTGTTTCGAACGGAACTATTCGACAGGCTTTACTCTGCATAATTATTGCTCATGGCTATTCTCCATTGCTCTCTAATAAGTTTTTTGACTTCAAATAGAGCTTCGTTAGTCACTCATTGCAAAAACAGCAATCTCTATGAAGCGATGTTCCATTGAGTTAATTGTACCTATTCTTTGATATAATTTGAATAAAATGTGTGTTGCTGGAAATAATATAAGACATATTTTGTATAATATTACTATCATTATTTCTAAATAACAAACCTCGATCAGTTTTAAAATAACATATGCAATCAAAACTACGAAAAACTCTATAAATATGTTTATATTCCCCCATACAACTTAACTTAAAACTAAATTTATATATAGTTTGTTGAAATTGACACTTAATATAGATTTGTTTCTGCCATTTCTCGATAACTTTTCCCATTATCCATATTCTTCTTTTTCTTTTTTGCTTTAGGTTTGTAGAGTTACTTCCACAGAAACTAGAGTTTTCCAAGGTGTTTTATTATTAATGATATATCATTTATTTCATAAGCAAAAGTATCTGTCTTGTTATCTAAAACTTTGTTAATTCACTTGATAAAAAAAACAATGGATTTCTGTCTTTTCTTCAAAAAGGTATATTTTCAATATATGAGTTTCTTGAATATTTTACACATACAATTGAATATTTATGTTCTACCCAACAGGTTACTCATTCAGAACTTGACATGAATGATTGCTTGTAATTACTGTGTAGCCAACTTGAATTTTCGAAATTAGGGGACATCAATAAAATGTAAGTAAAAGGTGTATTAAGTGTTGATCACTTTCAATTAAGAATTAAATCCTAGACTCCACTTTGTCGACAGTAATCTGCATTAAAACAAATATAATTAATTTTATGAAAAGCTTTAATTAAAAATTATCGTCACCAGGCAAATTAGTACATATCTTGAAGCAATGTCAAATAGTAGTCGAAACTCTATTATTGTTTAAAATTGATGACTGCATAGTCATAGTTTGCTCAATCGATTTCTTATTAGAGTTGAATTATTGAGCAATGTCTAATTAATAACAATAGAACGTTTCAGCATAGAATGCATCAGAAATGCTATCTATAATAAACAGTCACCAAACCCGTATTATCAAAGCCATGGGATTAATTGTGTAAATCTCCATTTGAGTAAACAATATTGTATTGCAGAAACGTATATCGTAAAATATTTCAAATGATTTATGGTTATTAGAAAATTAAATTGGTTCATTGCTATTGGGTGGAATTGTAGCGGGTAAAGCGTGCTAAATTAACCGCAAACATAATTTTCAACCCCGGTAATTAATGCCCAACATATACACAACGGACTCGTATTTACTTAATTAAATGAAAAATGGGACACCGAATACAATTTTACGTGGATGAAAATTTAAATCGTTGTTTGGGTGCGGAATGGAGCGGAATTGAAGAAGGGCATTACAACATACGTAACTGTTTTACTAAAGGTTATTTCAACAAAGGTTCAAAAAATGCTTCATATGGATATCCTCAATTTGCATAAATTTATTGTTGATTCAATTTTTCCTGCCTGTAAACTTTACATATGCTTATAATATAGCTCCATAAATTCTCATCTACTTTCAGATATTTGTATTTTAGAAACTGAATGATATGATTTCACTAACTTCCTCAAAGAACAGCCATGTTATTGAAAGAGATGCTTAACTCGATGATCAGAAAATGAACATTCCAGAAGATCTACAATTCAAAATATGAAGAGAATCAATCACAAATTAGCTAGGAACAATGGCAAGTACATATGGGATTTTGTAGCCGAGGTTCCGTATTGCAGTAAGTATAACTAAACTTAAATAAAACTCAACAGCCCGTATCAACTGAAAAGTTGAACTCTAGAAAATACTTTTTTTTACTTTTAATTCATGTTTTTCGATACTTAAAATGATTTTTTGAGGACGGTTTTGAGGAAATGCTATATCTAGAAATTAGATACATCTTTTGAACATCTTGATGAAATATATCCATTGCCAGAAGCTCAACCTAGGGTTTTACTTAACCAAATTTTATAGATGATATCAATTTTATAACACGTAGGTACATTGACACTCATACATCCTACTAAGTACAACTGTTTCAGACTTGAAAATATTTCAAAATAAGAGATTTGGAAAATTGCACCTAATATAACTATCGTCCCACGAGCAAGTCTACAAGTTTGAAGAATCCATATTATTGCCTGTCATTAGAACTACGAAAATATTTAGGTATTCGTATTCGTCACATTAAGTTTATATTTGTCATCATAGCGGGCTTGAACTGATGCAAAAAAATTGTTAAAGTTATTATTGTTCAGAAGTTCAGAATATTGGTATTTTAGTTTCATGCATAGATTTTAAGGAGGGGGTTTTAAAAGAGATATAAAATGATAGAAATATATTGTTTAATTTCCATTTGTAATTTTATGATAAGGTAGTTCATAGAAAGAGCTTTGAAAGGTAGAAATAAAGTTAAGAACGTACTAAGCAATTAATTTTTATGGAAAAATAGTGAAAACATTTCATTCTCATCATTAATGAATGATTTGGTAAACGGAAGAAAATGTTAGCAATATTTCAGATTCAATAATCTGCTTTAAACCATTTTTCTGTGAGTCATCGCAGAATTGTCTTCCGTAATCTTTCCTGTCCCATACAAGTTCGTATCAGATCAGTTGTCTCTTCTGTATTTCATTTATAATAGTTTGTTCCTTTTTATTGATTCTCCTTATATCTTCATTACGGAAACTATCTGGTTTTGACTTCCTGGCGGATCTACTGAGGAAATTAATTTGGATTGCCATGAGTTTTCCTTCCACTGATTTATTTATTTGCCAAAGCTCTTACCGTATTTAATAGATAATATTGCGTATCACTTCATTCATTGCTGTGTATTTTCGCATGTGAAATCTGTGCAGGATATTATAATCTTTCCATGATAAATTTAAATGTCCTGTGTTGTGCTACTTACAGATAGATATTCCGTCTTTTGAAAAATTCTTAAGCCTCGTTTGCTATTGCATGCTAATAATTTGTCTTATATCATGGTGAAGAGATTTGCTATTAGATAGTAGATAATATTTTGATAGAACCCTTGGTGATGGCAAAGTTGCATAATTTATGTGACAATTGAATGGCGTAATAAATTGTGAATAAGTTTTTTGATTTCTTCATTCACACCTCTGCAACTTTAACTATCAGGGTGCCTCAAGCTTTCTTAATTTTTATATCCCAGACCTTCAAATTGTTATTTCATGTGAATGATAATAGCGAATAACCCAGAAAAAAATATTCGTGCGATGGAAATTAATGTCATGTCGTGAATCAGTCAACTCAGGTAGTTCTCATTTTTGAACTAATGATAGACTGGGCGATAAATGCATTTAATATAATATTATATTATGCCTCAAATTGTTCAATCTGTCTTGCTTAGTTGCGGTTTCTACTCAGATTTGTTACGTATATTATCAATGTTGTCGTGGTCATTCTGTGGCTTATATCTCACGTTCATTATTCGGAACATACTAATGAAATGACTAGAATAAGTTTTAGCAAACCAAAACTTAAACTAACATTATAAAATAATTATATGAACAGAAAGGAAGCTATTATCAATTGAAAAAGGCTTGTTACATTAGTAAATAAACCTAATAAGTTCTTATTGGAGACGGTGATCTAATTATACAAAGGAGAAGTCTTGTGTCAGCTTTACACATACTACCCTTATAAATAGATAAATTATTTCAGTACCTATTTCAGCGAAAAAAATCTTTTTCTCTCCTCAGCTCTCAATGTGTGAGAGTATACATCTACACCTATAAATATTTCATTAAGCCGGAAGCAACACCAAGCTACAATTTTTGTGTCATCCACTCCCTATAGCCATGTTAACATTTAATGTATTCTTTGTGCGACATCGACCTCCCTCCCACTTCTCTTCTCCTGTTGTCAGTCTGGCATCCCTGGAGCTGTTGGGGATTTTAAGAGGGTCGTAGTCGTCTCCATACCTGACTACACCCCCAGGAAGTGGCACGGCTAAGTTTTCACAAACGCCATTACCATAGGTTGGCAAATGGCCACCCACATACAGAGAAACGGGAAGGAGGATTATTCCAGCAAAAAGAGCACGGAAGTTAGAAGGAGGAGAGAGAGTATCCAGATGAATTGGGAGGGACGAGCACGTAAAAAGGCTGGTATGGTTGATCTCAAAGGGCCATATATCAGCCGCTACATGATAGGAATAAGATTGTGGCTATCTCACACCAAATTAAATTAAGTGCTGATAGCGTTTGACCCGTTTTTATGATATATAGCCGTCATAATTATTAGAGGTTCATATCTGCGATTCAAAATTCAGATTCGAATTTATCTAGGAAAGCGTCACCATCAAAGAATAAATAAAAAATATTTAATCAACATATTCTATTTCAGTTTAATGTTCAAATATTGTCTTCTGTTATATGTATATTTTAGTAGGTATCATTATAAATTTATTACCGAACTATCTTTGATAATGATTGAGGCTGATTCATAGTGAATCGTTTTAATGAAAATCAAAATAATACATCTCCGATCATACAAATGTGCTAAAGAAACAATGTTGAATTGATATGGAATACTCTTTCTGAAAGATATTTAGGTATTATTTGAAATGAATGGTCTAGTCAAATTAAGATCATTATTATGTAATGATATGAGGCAACACAGTACTCTCTAGTGATAGCTTCCAAGAAAATTGAAAAACGGTCATGTGCGTGTCGGGTTTGCAAGGAAAATGTCTCTATACTTGAAAAAAAATGATTTTTTTAATCTTTCAGAGAAGACCTATAATTTCTATTTTCTTCAAAGTTCTACGCTCATTAGTTTCGAAAATAATTGAGAGGAGTGGACAATTGTCGTATATTTTTAATATATATTTAATTTAGAGTTATCAAAAGGATGAGGTGTACAATTCTATTTGATTAGGTATTTTCTTATTTTTGTTCTCACGTTTTGAACAGTAAAAGGATTAGTGGAGTAATTTTTTTAAAGATTAAAATTTTTTTCTGGATTTCTTGTAAACATTGAGTAAAGGTCTTCTATATTGTTTAAAGATTTTAAAAAATAAGGTTATTTTTGGAAATTCTCCTTATTATTTTCCAAGCCGTTCATTTTAGTATATTGAAAGAAAAATGTTTGAATTATGCACAACGCACTCTTTCGGATTCCATAGGATTTAAGAGATGGACAGGCAATCAAAAATTTATATATGCCACTTTTTAAAAATATCACTTTTTTGAGATCTTGATTATAGGTATATGATTGTCTCAAAAATGTGGATTAGCTTAATAATTTTTAAAGAAACTTGCCTCGACTATGTTATTTGGTGCACTCAAAATATAAAATAACATTAATTCTTCAAGAAATGGTAAAGCTGAACTCGGTAGCAAATGGCGTTTATCTGCCCATAACTGAGCGAATTTTCAATACCAAACTTGTTAACATACCGAATGCATTTTTTAGTGAACCATCATATAATGTCGATCAAATATTGGCAAAAATTTGATAACTAGAAAATAAAAAATCATAACAATTATTCAATATAATTTCATGCGATATGTGAAATCACATATAACTAAGATGTGAAGCTAAGTTTTCATTTTCATTTATAATAAATAAATATAAATAATTCCGTTGAAAATATGACAGTAATTTTCTTCACTGTTTCTAGAATTCCTCCTCTACAATCCAATACGACATAACAAAAATTGCGAGCTCTGTTTTTGTTACTCCCTTGTGAGTTTGTTTTCTATGTTTATTCCACTCCAGCGCCCCTAAAGCTATAGAGCAAACCCGTTCAATATATGTGTATACACTCAATTTTACCCAATCATTGTTTCCGACGCCAGAGCTGAATTTGGATTGTAGCTCGAGTCCTTTGCGGGTCGAGAAAGAAAAATATTTGTCGTAACTTCCTTTCAAATCGCATATCAATTGTCTCGTGAAACAGCAGCTGCAAGAGCAGCTGTGTGCTTTTCACTTTGCAAAAATGATTTTTCTAATGGTGATCGAGAAATTCCATTTGGAATAAAACCTTTCACACACCGCCGACATTTTGCTTTTCGCGCCTTTTCTTTTTTTTGATCGACAGGTGACGTTTCATGTTGTCGCTGTAGTATCTGGGGAGCTCCTGCTTGGTGTGCGCTCTCCTCGTTTTCTGACTGCCTGCATTATCGAGAAAACGAAGTCAGGTGTTGTTCCCCAAACAATTGCGACCTAGTTTGTAGGAAGCAGTCGTGAAAAATTAAATTTCATCCATAATGCGCATTTCAACTGAGATGTTTGCTGGTTTTCTATGGAAGCAAAATGTTTTGCCATTGTTAGCACGAAAATTAGGAATTGGGAAGAAAATATCAACAAGACTCAAGTGGATTAGATTGGGTTGTTATCAACGGAGGTGCTACTCTAGTTAAGTGAATTTGCATCAGATTTTAATAAATCTAAATAATTGGGACCCTGTTTCTAATGGGGTTGCTATATTGAGTTACAGAGAAAGAAACAATATAATTTCAGAGAAAGAAGCTCATCCATATTTAGATTTAAACTCCTGTAACTTACAAAATATATCAAGCGTATACGACTGATATAAGAAGATGGTTAGATGTGTCTCAAATTATCTCTTCGACTTCGTATTTTAAAATCGTGATAGCTCACTGATTTATCAAATGAGATATTACATTCTTTGTTTTAGATTCTTGTAGGCCTTTTCTATCTATTGTTAGCTTGCTATACGATAAAAATTTTCTATTCCAGTGTTAATTTTTGTTTGTATTACGTTATTGTATTTATTATTTTTCCAAACAATAGTTGATTAAATAACAATAGCATAAGGTAGCTCTGGGCAAAATTTTTAAGCATGACTGTCTATGTGATGCAAAAATATTTTATTGATAAAAAATTTTACAAACTGAAAATGTACCACAAAACAAATAATTAAAAAATATATATGTCCAAGCAAATATTTTTTTCACAACCTTATAACACACATCAGAACATGAATGAATGATGAATTGATAATTTCCGTGCATAAATTCTCAGTTCATGTTCGTTTGGCTCATCTTATAATTCTAGTTTTAGAAGCCTTCATAGAGATAAATAGCTACATATGTATGTAGAGGTAGTCTAAATATTCTATTAATTGAATGAAATTTGATTGAATTGATGTATATGAACCGTATCACTTATTTGACTAACAGTTTCAGTTAAAGCAGTTATTTGGCTTTTCAGAGTTAGTTTAAAAATATTTACCAAATGAATAGATATAGCATGGAATTGAATATAAAGCATCTTCCGTGCAGAGCGGAGCTGACAGAAATATTGTAATATTATATGGAGAAATAACAATTATTATCTTATACATATTTATATAGCACACTTATGATTTTTATGAAGATCTTTTCATCTGAACAATCTTCCAACATAAGGGGCATATCTACGGTCTTATCACATTATTTACGACATAACAACTAATTCTCATCTGACTCTAGCAAAGGCATGCTGAGACATTGGGTAATATGCATAAAGTCAAGTGGTTACCGTGGCCACATATTTTTGACCGACGAACCCCGAATGGAGGAGGTATACAATTCGACTCTCTGCTTTATGTTCTTTTTGGTTCGTGCGCGCCCTTTATATAGTAAAAAAGATCCGATTTTGATGATTTCTGATTAATTTGAAAGAGAAGGTTGAGAAATGGTCCCTATACATAAAAAGGCAAATACGAAATCTCCTTCCCTCCGAAAACCGCAACCAAAAGGGGTGGAGGGGGCAAATTTTCTCGAAAATCGGAAATTTGAGTTGGTATAATTAAAGATAGGACAATATCCGGAAACGTTTGAATTGAACATTTTGAAAGAAGCGTGTTAAATGATCAAATATATGTATTTTTGCTATGTGGAGAGGGCGATGTCTTTCGAAAATTGAAAGTCTTTTGGCACCACATGAAAGACTTAATTATTTGTAGCAACATTTTTTCCTCAGAGTTACGGTTTTCGAGTAAAATCGGTGTTAAAATGGTAACATCTAAAATACTGAAGCGTATTTCCGCAGCGATGTTTTGAGATCACAATAATAACAATACAAGCAAAGAATACACGTGGATAATAGGATAAGTACTATCTTCATTGGTATTAGTGAACGTTAAACGATATTCGTGACTAATGTTACAATCAAAAGTGTGAAATAAATATTTGTTTACAAAAAATTGGGCCGACGTTATTAGTTGGTGCACTGAAAAGTATAAAATAATACTAATTCTATTGGTGCTGGTACTTGTGAAGTTGGTGCCAAAAGTAATCAATCTAACTGCAACGGCACTCCGCTTGAAATGCATAAAAATGTGAGTCCAAGCTCCAAGATGTCAGTATCTACTCATTTCTTGAGGATTTACTCGCTCTTCGAGTACCAATTCTAATTTTTATATGCATAAATATCTGCTCCGACCACAGTGCCTACTTTCAAATTTACGAGTCTCCTTGTTAGTAGACTCAACTTCGTAAAGGTAGGTTTTCTGCATGGTCTATGTCTGATGAATTTATGCCTCTTCAACAACCTGTCAAAGTGTATAAGAATTAACCTTACTCGGTCCCGGTCTGGATAAGGGACGAGCATGTGGACTTTTTCCGTACTGGAACATTCTGGTTTGGCGAACTATGTTTCTTCATCTGCATGAGTTGGTGGAATGTCATCTTCCACAGTTTTCCTATGACAACTTGCCCAAACAGCGCTTAGAAATTAATATCGATAAGATTAAACATACCTATTTCAGTAGTTAATAATTTCTAACAGCAATGTGGTGAAATAAAACAATAATATGTAATCTAGCAATAGTAGGACTGGATTCTCTTTGCAAGAAATTAAACAGCTCTTGTTCCCATCCTTTTAGTTTAATTAGTTTATTGCCGGTTTGACTTCTGTCGGTTTTCGTTTTTAGCTTTTTTAATGCTTTTTATCTTCTTTAAAATCTGTCCCTCGTTATACATCACTTCTAATTCGGCTTCTAAGTTTCCGTTTACGTATTCTATATTGCACTGCCGGGAAGTTAGATTTCTCTAGCGAAATACGATGTTGTTTTATTATACTGATGAAGACGATTTAATTTTGAACAGAATCCACATTATAACAAATCGACATTGCTGAATACCTATCGAAACGCACTTAATAATCAATACCACTGATTGACTCGAAATCCGAAATTTTTATGCATATTAGAAAAGAGTAATCACTATTTAACAAGAGTAGCTACTCACCACAACTCTGAATAGCTACTTCTGAGTGCCTGCTCAAATTTGTACATATCATTCATATGCAATAGCCTACTTCGAGTGACTTTTTATTGGATCGCTCGATACTATTTTTAAATGGCGTAATAGATAGGCCCTACCACATCTTTGACATATCTCATCGTAAAAAATAATTTGTTGAGTGCATTCAAAAGAGTTTGCAACTTTGAAACTGAAGGTATTTCATATGACTTCGCTAATGGATATTCCCAGAGGAATATATTGGAGGGTGATGTTCAAGAAGCTGTAGCCAATGAATAATAATTGATTTATTTCATAAGTTATCTTTCTCATCTATCTAAATTTAAAGGAAATTAGAACAAATTAACTCTAACAAAAAATTCTCATGTTATACCAACTAAACACTCAATTTATTTTAATGATTACATATCGTAACTTTGTCTGTACAACTTTAACCCCTTCTTGTCAAATCCATTTTTTCATTTACTTTTCAATTAACCGCACAACGAGAACTTTGGAGTATTTGACGTCCAGAGAGCAAGAAGATACAATATCCCCAATTCGAAGTTACGTGGCCTAAGAATAATCCATTACTAATATACAAGCTCATCGCACAACTTGCACAATATGAAGTAGGTAGTTATACGAAAAAAAAACGTTTCTCTAATAAGACGAAACACGTTCACAAATAGCATGAATATTGTTGGTGGATTATTTGCAAACCACGAGATATGTTATAATGAGTTTATTGCATGTTCTACCCGCTTAGCGAACCTCATATACTACAAATACTACAACTCTTGGTTTTGTCATATTACAGAAAGAGTGATATCACAGCTTATACACTAAGCTGTGGTGATGTGCTCAAGGCTAACCCAACCATATCAACTGAGGCTCTGGATGAACAGAGCCAACATGAAGTGGTTCAAATTTCAATGCTGCACAATGTGATGAATAATCTCAAGGTTTGAGTAGAAAAGTTTCACTACCTAGAAAGTCGCCATCTTAGTAAACAAAAGAATTAATTATTGTAAACCATTTAAAAAAACCTCATTTTATTTAACACTACATCATATATATAATAATTTAATTGATGCCAACAACGAGAAAACTCAAACTGCATTAAGAAAGCGCTTCAAACAAATAAATTAAAACTTCAGCTCACGTAGTTATGCAACAGCCTCAACCATAATTATTAAACAAATTTGCCAGCAGAAAACGTGATAGGCTTACAAAATGCATAGAATCCTTTTAATTTCGTAAAAAATCACCATACGGAATACAACTTGACCATCGTACGACCCCATCAACCTTCAACCTGGATAATGAAATATACGCCGTACACCGTACGTATACACGTTCCCCACAACATGCTATATTTCGAGAGCAGTAATTAAATAACTCGCATAGGCAACAACGCTTGCCTTCCGTCCGCTCTTGTCAGTCGTTTATCCTAAAAATTAAAAAATGCTCTCGCTTTTCGCTCTCGACATTGACAAACTGTTACTACAGCGCTCTCTTTGGTCAGAGACGGTACTTCCATGTATATATATATATATATATATATATGAAAGATTTCATAGCCATCAATCAGTTTTTGGCTAATTTATTCTAAATTCACGATTTTTGACCTGAAGAAGAGAATAAACATTCTCGAAAGTTCGGCTTCAATCAAAGAATTTTATTGAACATATGACTGCATCCCCAAGAACATCTTTTTATTTATTATAAAACCAGTCAAGAATACAAAATCAATAAATAAATAAATATATATATATATATATATATATATATATATATATATATATATATATATGTTCTGGTTACTTTCTTTCCAAATACCCTAATTAAAACCCACAGGCTAATATTATGAGATATCTTGAACAGTTTTGTATACCTATCTATTTTTTTTTCTTATGGGGTGGAACCAAAACATAATACCATTTTAACTTTTATTTTTAAGCTATGCATTACATAAAATTACTTCATCTGTAGTGCATACAATGGCTTTATTGGAACAATAAAATGAAACTTGGAATATATTTTAGAGTAATTTACTCGTGGCAATGTTTCAATGATTATTCATTTCTAAATTGAGTCTCTCACCAATTAAGCTAAAGGACCGCATTTTTCCTTATCCGTACCAATAGCAACATCACTTTTATGACTATATACCTGTTGAGGTTAGGGTTGGCCGACCAGAACAGTATGTAACAGTATTTCCAGCATGGGTGTCAAGTATTCAACTGAAATTACTGTAGAATCATTCCCCTTTCTCTTGTTTGCACGCCACGCAGTTTTGCACGCCACGCAGTTTTGCACGCCAGATTGTAAATATTAACAACTGCGTGTGTATTCATCTGAGACAATACCTTCTCTCTGCTTATCATAAGATAAATAATGTTTGGTCAGTAGAGTCGGGATACTGTATGATAAGGTCCATTCTTTATTGTAAGTAACCTAAGTGCTATGTATTTTTAGGTCATTTGGTTTCAACAAGAGACAGGAGAAATTGACTAGAGTTTGAAAGAGCTACAAATATATTGATGGATTAAGGGCTAAAATCTTCCATATGAGCAACAACATTCCGCCAAATCTACTCAGATATATGAGAATAATCTCTGAATCATTAATTTGGCTATGTTTTGACAACAAGTTGTTTTATCTGAAGATTTATTTGAGTAATTATGTAATGCTTATTTTTTCAGGAGTTTAACATTATGTGTTTCAATATGTAGAATGACGTTTCAGAGGCAATTCTTCACAAAAGGTAGAAATAAATAGCAAAAATATAAACTTGCAAGAAACTATTATTAAACTATTATAATGATGTAACTTTATCTAAAATCTGAAATTAACCATGGATGTTTATAAAAAAGAACAATGGTGGTACTACTTTTCTTCGAAATATCTTTGTAATTCTCTAACATTTATTTGAATTTCCTGTCATATTCCTCTGTTTTCCTTTCTTTGTCAACCGCGCTTGTTTCTATAATGAACGTTTTCTTTTAGTTCATTTTCCTTTCTCCTCAAAAAAAAGAATTCCCGAAAAAAAAAAGAGGGATAAATTTTAGGACCAGAGCAAACTAACACTTTAAGGTGTAGCCGTGATAAAAGATTATCTTGCTAGAACCTCTTGTTTTATATAAAACAACAGAGCTAATGGGGAGCATACCTTGCTAAATACATTTGTAAAGGCTGAAGAAAATTCAACGCGCCATTTTTTAACTAATATCATTTAAAGTTTAGATTTTCCTTGAATTTTGTATCAAGTATGGCTGGTATCACTTTAAATATATCTGGGCATTTTAAATTGCTTTTTGAACATCATCGTTCTCTGAATAGTCATCTTATTATTTATAATTTAATTATAAGAACCACTTATCAAATAATTCATTTGACCCTCCACTAGTAGATGAAATATGCAAGTCGGTAAATCCGATTTTTTGCAGAAATAGTAATATTCATGAATTTCATGGAGCTTTTCATTAAAAAGTTTGATCGTTGAGTGTTTGTGTTAGAGACAACATAACTCATCGTTTGGTAGAACACGCAAATGCTCACTAGCAGCACTGGTTTCCAAACCTTCAAGTGAAGAACCGTAGTCGTAGAGGGTACTACATTCACAAGAGAACACGAGAACGCTAACTGTTGGTGGTGGTAATGGAAGAAGAAAACAACCTACAGAAGAAGTCCAGGAATGCGTCCTCACTCCTTTTTTTACGGAAAGCATCGTAGAGAACAAGACAAATCCAATGTTCAATCTTACTGTAAGTGAATTATCACGTTAGTATTTTATGTTAAATTGATATCGACGTAAACTGTTTGATTGTCTAAAATGTACATATTTCGCAATTATTTTAATACTTTTATTCGTGTGAACACAGATTTAGTTAAGTTTAAATAAGATATTTAAATGTATAATGAAAATCAAAATCCAGCTCGAAATATCGAAGCATAAATAGAATCCTATAAATTGTCGAGAATATGTAGTATCACACCAGAAATTGAGGTTGATTGAATATTTCTAGGTACTTTTTAATTGCATGTGATTGTGTATAAAATATATCAACTAGGGATCAGAAAGCTCTCCCAGAAATTCGCATAAAGAATAAGCTAAGAGGTAGAGCCTCTCAATTAATTAGCTCTGGAAATTCCCAATCCTTTCCCGAGATTCGACAACTCCTCAACTTATATTTATGTGATTCGAGAGATCTTTCCACTCTTATCCAGAATTGACAACGACTGAAACAGCTAACAAACGAAAGTGCCCCTTTATTTTCCAGTATACTTCAGGTACTGAAGGCAAAAATGCAAGCCAGTATTAAAAATCTCCAAATCTACCTGTAGGGCAAAAAGTCGTTCAAGAAATTCTGATTGACTCAATGTCTTTAAATACACTTCTTAATGCCAACAAAAAAATGTGTTGGATGCGCAAATCCGCATCAGGAGAGATTTGCAGGTCTCATATTTTGAAAATCAGAAATTTAATAAGCCTGTATCTAGGTACTCATCCAACAGAACCTCAAAATAGAGCATTTTTAAACCCCAGACAAAAATATGAAAATGCTGTTTCTCTGGACGAATTGGTCACACTACCAATAACTGTCGCTCTTAACCACAGAAAATCTCAATTTCAAAATATAATATAAATTTTGTTAAAAATTTTCAAGGACTACCAGTTCTCAAATCAGATACTAAATAATACCTCACAGAATCGACCATCTAATAATTATTATCGGCAACAAAAAACATTTCAAGTACCTGGGCAACAGATGAGGCCGTCTGTAATAATTAAAAAATATCCAAATTTTGCATCGAACCAACATCGAGCTCATTTGATGGGATTTGATCTGACTATAATTATACATTTAACCGAAATCATCATTATGACAGTAATCAAAATGGAACTAATTACTATCATGAGAAATACAATAATTATTCTGTCAGTAAATTGGAACTTGTCTTCTGAAAATTATCACTCATAATCTCACTAGACCTAAAATAATTTCACGAAATTTTTTCGACGTGCCATTTTCTTAAAAAAATCGCCACTGGAAAAAAAAATACGAAGAATAATGCAAGCTCGCGGGAGATTCGGTATGAGGATTTTATACCAACAATCATTTCAAAAAGAAACTACAATTTTTGATTTTATTCTATTAAAATTATACACACAACCTATCTCCATCTCTATTAGCTATATTTTTCACTCTTTCTTTGCCCTAGTAAAAATAAGTAGGAATCAGAGTCTTTAATAAATACACTCTTTTATACTATTAATAAATTTATACTACTAGAGAGAAAATAAATTTAATGATCCCTGCAAAAACAATGGCAATTTTACGCGATAACATAAAATCCGTGAAGTTGGCTGAGACTGCAAAATTTTGGTGGAATGACGTTTCACATTATTCGCCTTATTAAAATTAGAGTCGCAAAGAAAACATAATAAAATAAATGGAAAATCTTAAAATTTTGTACTTGTACATGTACTTATTTTTAAATTGAAGATAAATATCTGTCAAAAGAGTAACTAGCAAACAGATGAATGTATAAGGTTAACAATAGTGACGTGACATTGGAATAGATGACAACCAAGAAAATGAAAAATAGGTATAGGTATGATGGCAAAACGCTATCAGAGTTATTTAAGATATTCTTAACCAATTAACTGATAACTACTGAATTCTCAATATTGACAAGAGGCAATAAAATATAGGAATTTGAATCACAATTTGCAGTATTTAATAAATAAATTACTGGATATTGACTTCATTCCACGACACTCGAATATTTTTATATCAGTCCAAAACATTCCAATTCATACACAGTCAAAATTGAAATTAGCGATATTTGCATTGCTGAAATTCAAATTATCAAATGAAAAAAATAGTTATGGTTATCGCATGATCTAGAGGTATATTAATATCTTTGAAATAAAATCTCGATATTTGTACAGATTACGAGTACAATTTTTGCAAAATTCAGTTAGACTACCGACGAGGATGTCAAGTATTCAACGGAAATAATGTTCAAATCATTCCAATTGATAGTGTCAACAGGCGCCACATAATTTCGCACTTTTAAGATCACTATGAATCTGTGTGTACTGCTAAATTCTCAGAAGTTCTGTTAACAAATAATGCCTCTTCTATAGTGCTGTGTTTTTTTTATAATGGTCTAGAAAATATGTGGAATTCAACAATTTAAAGAACATATTGTTAACTTCTACGAATTGGAATAAGAAAATAGAACTCATAATACTTAGAAACAATTAATATTACAGATCTAATTGAATAAACGTGCAAATAAATCATCTAGTTCTGTCGAATAATAGATGTCGATATTTCTCGCATGTAATGAAACAACGTTAACAGAATCTTTCTCATGGTAAGTTAGATGCGTAAATATGACTAAATAAGCACTGAGCCTAGTCATGCAAAAGTGCGTGGCGCCTGGTGAATCTGTCGATCGAAAAAAGAGGAAGGGGATGATTCTACAGTTATTTCTATAGAATACCTGACATCCTCACAGAGAATCTTTTAACTGTTCTGTACTGTTCGACTAGTTCGATTACCTATCATTTAAACTCAATGTTAAACCCATTCTGATAAAACTTTATGTATAAAGGTGCTGCTACTCTCTGAAGGGTGAAAATAACATGCCGACGGTTTTCGGTGATTACTTCATCGTGAATTTTGCATTGAATGAGCCCTTACCACTGCTCCTCTTTCTTGGTAAGAAATTCAATTTATAAATGAAAAACGATTGAAACATTACCACGACTAAATTAAAAGCAATATTAGTTTTTCTCATTAAATCCAGTCCATTTTGAATCAAGGTATATTATACTTCATATTTTAGCTATACCATCGGCTACACCCACAGATGAAGCAATTTGAAGTTAATGTAAACATGTACAGGTATTAAATGTATACTCCACATCTCACTCTTATGACTCATTCTGTCTCTATTCGTTATAGAATCAAGAAGAAAGTTTCACTTTTTACATACGCACAAATTTGCATTTTTTTTCAAAGAAAATATATAAGAATTGAATAAGGCCATACTGGGAATTCAAACCGCGACCCTTAAGGCAAATTGGGTTAAGACGTGAGAGCTCTACCACTGGAGGTACAAAAGCTAGTTGTGTCGATGACGTATAGTTAAATAAATAAATAAATAAATAACGTTTATTGACAATTTGTGAATTCACATTTTTGTCAACAAACAACAATATTAAAACCTACGAGACTAAAAAGTCTGTTTCTAGGGTAATTATAAATAACATTTCTTAAATCAATTAATAGCTAATTGGTAAGAAACAAAGCATTACAAATAAATAAAAGGAATTTGATTAAGATGCATTCCATTTCTGCCCAATCATAGTTTTGTGCTCTATACTTTATGATTGTTTTTGGTGAAAATTACATTTTAAAAAATATATATTTTTTCAAATACGTTCTCTTAGAGATTATTTCCTTTTTCCTCTAGAAGAGATATCAAGCTATAGTAAGTGAATCTTAGACTTTGAAAATTCGCTATGGAGATTTCACAGCACAGCAACAAATATCCTTCTTCGTCAGTTCAATTTGCATTCGAGTGTAGGTGACGTATATACTTTGAAAGCGAGTGAAGAGTTTTTAGATAATTCTGAAGATAAACTCTTTCAGAGAAATAAACTGTTGCTGGTGTCCCGTATCCTTGCGAGACTATAAAAAGGGATCCGAACGCGCACCCGACTCATCACCTATCAGCTGTCTAAACCTTCGTCAACAAATCAGAAACATTAAACTTATTGAGCAAGTTATCAGTAAACTTCGACTTTGTACGGTTTTTCGAATCCCCAGACCCCAAAAAACATATTGTCAACCATTGCAATATATGTCTGGCAATAACAGCACAATAATATTTCAAATGCATTTGATGAACCAAAGCGCATCTCTTGTGAAAAGGCTAGAAAAGTTAAGATCAATCATAATTTTATATTTACTTAATTACAAAGAATTTCAGATGGAAAATAATTGATTATTTTTTTTAATTTAAATTACTAGATTTAATTTCAGGATATAGATATAACATGCGTTGTGATGTGATGTAACAGGGACTTGAATAGTCTATATATTATTTAGTACGAAATTTACAATGAAAAAGCCATTTAATCACGATACAATGTTTGAAAAACTGGTTTGAGCATATTATCAGGACTTTAGCAAAGTCTTTTTCCATTGTCATCTTGAGAGAGATGATTTGAGGATAGAATGTCAAACTTTTTCCGTGCAACTGAAGAACTATCAGAGCAACGATAGAATTCCATCAGGAAATACAGGGTGGTAAGAAAGACTTTCTTACTTCTAGTGACGTTCACTGATTTTCAACAGTTACTCCATTTCTCGAGATATGATGTCAACTAAGGTTTTTTTAAATGGACCATTTATTTTTGCATTTTCAAATAGTCACATTCTCAAAAATTTCACCACCATGGGTTTGGTGGGTGTCCGTTTTGTGGTCTCTGGTAAATAAAATAATTCCTTTTTTACAAGTACCAACCTACACATTTTTTGAGTTTTTCATTAACTAATAAATATTTATTACTCAACTTTGGCTTTGATATGATTTAATTTGATATCTATAATTCACATTTATCCATAAATCAGGTTTTTCCGGACTTTCTACCAACCCTATATGTATGAATCACTTACGTGATTTTAATAATAGTCGATTATACCTCGAGTTAGTAATAATAGCTTTTATCCTCAAGCTATATATGAGAGAATAATTGCAATTGTTTCGAGTAGTAGGTATACTCTACTTTATTTATGACTAATATATAATTTTCTGGAGGTGTACAACTAAAAGATTCTTCATTTCCATCCATCTGAATACAAATACTCAAACACTCAGTAAACATGCAGTACTACAAATTTATGCACAAACACTATGCGTCTGACACTGACGCTTCTGAGTTTTCATATGTTGTTTCCATTATATTATCTGATTTGAGAAACTGTGATTTACATGCAAGAGGGAATATTGACTTTTAAGTATAATAATTACATTATACATTAGTCGTAAATAAAAAAAAAAGTTTGGTAACTATTATTTATCGGAATTTGTTGACTTGCGATTTATTTCTATGTGAACAATTTCAATCTAAGATTGGCTTTGATGGCCCAAATAAATCAAACATTTGATGCAAAGAATGTTTAGAGCAATTCAATTTGCACTCTAGGTCAGGGATGGTTCTTAATGGATTTGAAAGCAGCTCTAAATTTAACGGTCTGTGCTATGGAACAGAACTAAATTTAATTTGTTAAAACAATTAAACGTCAATGGCAACAGAGCAAGCCTCACACAATTTCAGAATTTCAATTGCTTTATCCACATAGAATCTGATAAAGTTCTAGAGATGGACACATTGAGAGGTTTGGAAATGTTCTATATTAAATACTTGCGAGAACTACACAAGAAGTTACTTTCTGCTGAAACACAATATCCATACTTCGCTGCCACTTTTAGAATAATTGTTATGTAAATATGCTCTAACGTAGGTATTTGATTCAAAAAGAGCTTTTACATTACTAAAACCTCAACCTTAGGAATCGATTGTAATTTCCGTTAACTTATCTAAAAAAGACACATACGACTCAAAAATAAGTTGAAAAATAAACTCTTGTACAAATACTTTTAATTTGGCAGCTCGAAATTTATGGCGGTATGAACGGTACTTGGTAACAGAAAATGATTCGTTGTGGTTTGGTTAGTTGGGGAGAAGCTGGATCTGGAGTTGTATAAACATGGGAGTGTATTTACGGGACCGCAAAATTGGGTCAGCCAGCGTAGCGTCCTTTTTGGAGCTATAAAACTGTTAGGGCTGCTTTATTTGTGGTTTTTATAGCTTCAACTTGGCAACGCGCAAGAACAAATGAGAAACATTGTGATGAACCCTATATACATAATACTTAATGTGTCATGTGTGATTTTTAAGGATATCTTCTTGAGAAATGTTTTAAGTTATAAATAGCTACAGATTCAAACTTTCTGAGATAAAATCAAGTCTTATCCGGATGAATACCTATACCTGAAAGTATTATGAGCTTTCTAGTAAAAAATAGACAAGCCAGAAAATTGTTGAAATTTTCATTTTGCAAATTATGCATAAAATCTTTTTAGAATACTGGTCATTAAGAGGTGACGTCATCAAGAGACACTAAAGTACTCTTTAATTCCCAATAAAAAGACAGATAACTACACATGAGCTTTTATCAAACCCTGGCAGAATATTTCTCTCCAACCATCAGTAGACTATATTGAATTTAGGAACACAGGCACATGCACGTTTATTTCAAACATCACGATTACATGATAAAATACCTAATATCGTGGTAAAGCAGTTGTTTTGTCGTTCATTTGTTATTATTTGGTAAACAAATTTCCATGCTTAATTCTTTTTAGGCTACAGCAGATTAGAACAAATTTTAATCAATATTATAAATGTATAGATGTTTACACCCATTGATATAATATTGACTATCAGTAAACTGTATTTCAAAATAGGCACATAATACAGAATATGCTACATAGTAGGTATTTCTATGAATTCTAATAATCCATAGAAACTCCCGACCATATTTGTTAATAAAATATTTAACCACTCGATGTTTATTTGCACTAAAACTAATTAAACACCGATTTTCACAATATATCAGCTTCAAATTATTCATAAATGAGGAGTATCTGGAACTCACTGGTAAATGCGAGATAAAAGTCAATATTAAATTTCCATTTTATATTATATATACATTGATGATTTGAGAGCACAGTACTTTTCTCAAAATGAAGAATCTGAACTGACAACTAAAAAAGAAGAAATCAGCGCTTGGTCCAACACAATTTAGCGAAGAAAGCAGCTGCAGAATTTATGAAATATTAAGCGCTTTATCAGTGTTCAGCTAAAAAATCGCTTTTTGTTACATGTAATATGAAGCGCTTCAACTTTGTTACCTATGAAGTATTAGGTCGTTAGTTGAAAAACATAATCTATTTACTCTATGTTTTGTTGTCTTTCCTGTCTTTTAGCACAATCAGCAGTAAAGCATTATAAAGACAGTTTACTTCAACAAAAATCATATGTCATAATTAGAGAATATATAATAAGTAAGGCGTCTTATATCTTTGTGACAGAAATCATTTAAGATTTGCGCACTTTAAGAAAAGCACCGCCCAAGCTAGATGATTCTGGGCCTAAGCAATTTATAACATTCTTCGTCGTTCTCCGCTTTCCAGATTTCACCTATACCAGGTGGTCCATGAATTCTCATTTGGTCAATTGGGCAGTCCATAACACCTAAATTGGTTAATTTGAATGTCTTCCTTTATTATATATTTACCCTCCTCTATTTCTCATTCCTCAATCAATTCACTTTGATTTTTTTAATTCCTCTCCAATAGTTCATCTGTTATCTGTTTCTGTTACATAATATATTATATTTGTTATCCATGGATATCGTTTTGTCCCACAAATTAATGTTTGTTGTATCGATGTTTGTTCTCCTTATCGATGCCACTGTCGCTGATATGAATACCTTGGTATTTTGTATGTTTTGGGTTTGCGGTGTTCAGAATATCCAGGGTCTTGTTACTTTTTCATAGAAAATCCATTTTGCACACTTATAGCAAAAGAAGGATTCTTTTGGAAGCCATTGATTATTTTCTCTTTGAAAGTCATGTGAGTGGACAAAATAGATTCTTTTAGAAGTTTTCTTCCCTTCCCTTTCTTAGGTTACTTCTCGAGTGATATATTCAATGTCTCCGTAATCTTCGACTAGGACAATTTGATCATCATCAAGGCACATGATTTATATATTTAGAAGTATTTATATTTTTCCAAACTTTCCTTTCGACGTTCTCAAGACTTAAGCTAATTAGATTTTGAATATTATTGCTGACAAACAGCATCACTTAGATCTTTGTTGATATTGAACATGTTCGATATTGTCTGTCCCTTCTTGAGACTTCTTTTATTGTTGTTATATAGTTTTTGGATAACTTTCATCAGTCAGGTTATAAGTATAAATGTAAGGTGAATTTCGTGAATTTGCTAGATTCTTCTCTATAATCTATGTTATTTTGTTGAAGATGGGCGATGGAAGACCTTCCTACTCCAGACCCTGGCTGCTCTTCAGCCTATGTATCGTAGTTCATGCCTATAAATAACATTTTTATTATCTTTTCCATTTCTCGGGAGTTTTCTCACTACAAAAACATTTCTGGAAAATAGCTATTTAGTTCTATTTTGTTGTAGATGGGCGATGGAAGACCTTCCTACTCCGGACCCTGGCTGTTCTTCAGCCTATGTATCGTAGTTCACGCCTCTAATTACCATTTCTATTATATTTTCCATTTCTCGGGAGTTTTCTCACTATAAAAACATTTCTAGAAAATAGCTATTTAGTTTTAAATCAAACATATAAAGATTTTAGAGATCAATTGGCAGAAGCAATCAAGTAGGTATTTTTTAAAAGGTGACTGGGTATTTTTTTTAAATAGCTCTAGAGTAAAACTCATCATAGATTTATAGATGACGAGAGTCCATTTGAAATGGATAGAGAGTAATAAACAGTAATTGAATATGCAAAACCTGTACAAGGTGAACCTAATAATTTTTGGAACATTTAAACAAGTTTTAAATAGTTACATTTATTGGCTTTTTGTTTAATTGACAAGTCTAGCTTACCTTGTTAGGGCTCGTTAAGGGCCGGAATAAATTGGAAATCATTCATATACAGCATGTAAATAAGGTCATAAGCATACCTTCAGGTAAGGACAGTGAATAATGAATTTATTTATCTTTTAGGATAGAATTGCTAAATGAACCTCCGGCATAAAATTAAAACTAGATACCTACACTTAATTTGAATTGATAAGTTGATGAAAAACTATGAATTTAATAAAAATAAAAGTAGAATTTATATTAGAAACATATACTAAATTAAGGGCTAAATTAAGTAATGGTAGTCAGATATGGCGAAGGTCTGGTAGGAGGCAGCAGTCCTATCAACACTGCTTTTAGGCGGTCGAAGGCTTACTGCTGACACTTTTAGGCGTGGTCAAAATGACCATATCGGCTAAAATACTGCGGTGCAGAAATACACGGGGGAGCACAATTTTCCCATGAAAACATATGGAATGTTGAATCATAGAGATATTGCATCGTCGAGCGATCCGATTAACGACCGGCCCTGTCCTACGTCCAGGGTAGACAGTGTGAAATCATTTACTGGCCGTATGGCAGTGGACCGCTAAGCTGCACAGGGAAAATCTGCGACCAGAGGGAACCCACATAGCACCTTGAAATGTTCGAGGACTATTGCAAACTGGCAAGCTTCATATAGGGCAAAATGAAGTAAAGCGCTATAACATAAAGATCGCGGGAAGACACACTGGCGTGGCAGTGGACACTTCTTCACACCAGACTTCCAAGTATATTTCTCCGGACTGGAAGACAGTAGTTATGGAAGCATTGCATTGATGGTGTGCCATCGACTAGGAAGCACAGTCACGGGATACAAAGCCGTTAGTGAATGTATAATCTCAGTTAGCTTCAATGCGACCCCTTGCAAAGTGAATATAATCCAAGTTTATGCACCAACATCAGATGCAGGCGACGAAGAGATCGAAAAATTCTATACTTCCCTGGAGACATTGATCGCTGAAATACCCAACCATGAAATAGTAATCATCCTAGGCGATCTTAATACCAAAATTGGCAGCACGCATGAAGACGACCACTTACGCAATATCGTTGGAAATCAGATAGACTACATATTAATAAAAAGTCGCTGGCGTACGTATATCCTATCCGTAAAGACACTCCCGGATGCAGACTGCGGATCCGACCATGAGCTGCTAGTATGCAGTTTCCTTATAAACCTACAAGCATAAAAGAGAACAACACAAAAATCAAAACTGCCAGTAATCACGGACGAAACTTCATTCATAATGGCTAAAATACTCTCGCAGTTGTATACAGATCCAAACCCAATGTGGCGTGATACCAAAAACACAATAGTATCAGCATTAGAGGACACTCAACCTACGACCAAACCCCGCAAAAAACAACACTGAATATCCAACAACACACTCGCCATAATTGAGACCAGAAGAAAGCTAAAGAGCAGGGGCCTTAGCAATCAAAAACATCTTGACAAGTATAACCAACTTTCGAAACTCATTCAGACGAACTGCAGAAGGGATCAAAACGACTATCTCAACACTATTTGTAGCAAAATCCAACAACATACTAATACCACACAGTCAAAAGATGCGTTTACGAAAATCAAATGTGTAACGCGTAAATTCAAACCCCGTGCCTAGGCGATATGCGACTCCAATAACATCATAAGCACAGACATAGATGAGATCAGCGAAATCTGGAGGAAATATAGCGAAGACCTCTACATGACAAAATTCCGGACTTTACCAACTGAAAGGAAGAGCCGGGCATACTCCTACATGAAGTACACGCGGCCAACAAGAGACCTGCAAGGGATGTCGCCTGGAATCGACATGATCACTGGAGAAATCCTAAAAACCCTGAGCGATGAAGGTAAAAATAATCCTTAAGATCTGCCAACAAATATGGGCAACGGGAAAATGGCCCAAGGATTGGCAACCTCGATTATCGTCCCGATACATAAAAAAGGGACAATATCAAAATGCGATAACTATCGACTGATTGCACTAATATCCCATGCAAGTAGAATTATGCTACATATTATTCAATCTAGGTTGCAATCCTTCACCACCAGGCAAATTGCTTCGGATTTATAAAAGGCCGCGGCACAAGAGAACAAATTTTAAACCAGCGACAACTGATAGAAAAGGCCAGGGAATACTATACACTTATGTATATCTGCGTTGTCGACTACGTCAAAGCCTTCGACAAGGTCCAATGGCACAAGTTGTGGCCAACCTTGGTAGATATGGAAGCACCTCTGTATCTTGTCCATCTGATTAGGCGATTATAAGCAAATAGCACAGCTGTAGTCAGAATTGATAGATATCTTTCCTCCGAATGCAGTATCAAGATAGATGTCAAGCAATGTTGCATTCTCTCCCAATGTTGTTCAATCTCTACAGTGAAAGTATTATGCGCACTGTGCTGGAGGACTGGAAAGGCGGCGTCAAAATAGGAGGAACAAAAATCTCAAATCTCCGATTTGCGGATGACACACTTCTGCTAGCGAAGATGAACTAGTAGCAACAACAAAAAGGCTAGAGCTTGCTAGTTTGGACTATGGCCTTGAGATTAACACTCAAAAGACCAAAATAATGATTGTTGACCACGAGAACGACAACTGGCAACACGCTATCAGTCGGCAAATACGACGTCGTTGACCACTTCATATATCTAGGCGCAAGCATAAACAACATGGGATGTTGCGAAGCTGAAATACGTCGACGAATCCAGCTCGGGAGGACTGTCATGACCCAGCTTGCTCCAAAATGGCAGGACAAGAACATAACTCGCCATACCAAAACAATCTTGTCCAGGCGCTCGTTTTCTCTGTGTTTTGTTATACAGCTGAGACATGGACATTGCGTGCAGATGACTGTCGTCGAGTAGATGCATTCGAAATGTAGTGTTGGAGAAGGATGTTGAGAATACCTTGGACTGCACGACGCACAAATACCTCCATCCTCGATGAGATTAAACATAAACAACGCCTATCAACCATGGTATACTCTCGCATATTGAAGTTCTTCGGACTCATCACGAGGAATGACAATATGAAAAAATTAGTCGTGCAAAGTAAACCAGACGGCAAACGAAGAAGAGGCCGGTTGCCTTGCCGGTTCATCGACATCATCAAGCAACTTCTCCACACGGAAATGGAGACCACAGTATGAGAAACGGCCAACAGAGGGCGATGGCACGGCACCGTCAGACCAGTGATTGCCACACTTGATGCTGTAAACCAATAGAGGCAACACTCCAGCATGTCACTACACGTCTGTCGAGACGTTGGATTTAAGAAGGAGAAGGTTTAACTTCTTTTCTTAAATTTTTATCACATATGAAATATCAGTATTATGTCCTGCCACGTAACCATTCACTTGCAACCCTAATAACTCTATCGGGTATGGGGCAGTCTAAGTACACTCACAAACGTTGTTTATGTGCCTGGGCTATTGCTAGAAATTCTTCTTTTACTTTAATGACTTTGATGTATATTTCTTTTGCAAAAAGCCACTGGATGATATCTGCTTGTCTCCATGAACTAGTCGGTAACTTTCACATTTTCTTGAATGATAGCTGGCGTTGTTCATAACGACTACAGAACCTGAGGGGATTAAACCAAGCATTTGTTGAAAATATTTTTAAAATAAATCAGCGTTCATCTCTTCATGATTATCGACTGCACGTTTAGAATGGAATAGTAATAAACCAGTTTTTACGAAGCCGTCACTACTGCCAATATGTTTAATAATGAGCCCTCTCCCTTTTCCTGGCGGTGTTTCCAGGTCAATAGATAAAACTTCTCTGAAAGCTTGACGAGATGATGTTATATTTTTCATTTGTCTCATTTTACCTATTGTATAGCCATCATTTAACCAGGTTTCATCAAGATAATATACTTTTCTATTTACATTACGGATTTTTTTCTAAATATCGTAAGTATTTCTCCTTGTGCATCCTTTTCAAATAGAAGATCTGAATAATAATCAACACTATCATCACAAGTTCAAATTCTGTTCATTCTTGTACGGTAGCTAATTTTTGTTAACTTTGATACAAATAATGCATTTAATAATAATTGGCTTAATTTCAAGCCGATCGACAAGTTATAAATGATAGCAGGGCGAAAAGAACATTCTGGTTGGTTATGATTTAAAATGTATACTTAATATATAATATCTAGCATTTACTTTTACGTCAAAATTTTTCATTGTATTTTCGTTATTGATAAATATATAACCTGCTTAATATTGAATAAATCAATATGGTGGAGCCCATGTTTAGTTCCTTAATGTTGAGGCTGCCATGAAGTGCAGATATCCATGAATCCAGCATGGAATGAATTTTATCTAGATTTCTGGAGGTTAAATATTTGAATTCGCCTATATCTATATATGTTGCATGTTTTAAACGTTCATTTGATTTATTATTCAACAGTCGAATGTTGTAGAGAATTTCGGGGTCAAAATGTCAGTCTGTCGACGCGCACTCGGCATAAATCATTTCGTTTGATATATGACAGCGACAGAGCGATAGTGGGTGAATTGGACGTTGGTTCTAAATGTTTTATATTGTAAAATATCGCTGCAAATAATAACTCTTGTATGGTCACGCTTTTAGTTTGTGCGTTAGCATCTGCATTAAAATGTTGGCTTGATTAAAGAATGTATACAGCTCACTTCTAGTATAATTCAGTTTGCCTAATGATCTTTTGAGGAAAACTGAATATTACTTGATAAATACTTGATAAATAAATAGTGATTTATTCAACTATTAAATGTTGACAAATTAATCAACTATGTATGAAGCATAGTTGAATTTTTTATACCCACTAATTTTTTTTTTTTTTTTTGTTTGGAAGTAAAACATAATACCATTATATTATATAATCTATCTACCTCATCAGTAAACAGAAATATAAAGGAATAAGCATACTACATCATGTTAGTATCAAGCAGCTGCTTCAAAGTACCTCATTCTCTTATATATGTTAAACTAAAAAACGTCGCTACGTCTGACGTCTCGCTCTGCGAAATTCAAATCGGACCGAAACCCTTAAAACTTGAGGGCAATGTATGGTGTGGGAGCTCGAGCAGTTCTACTGAATCAAGAAGAAAAGAATATTTTTAATAGTCGAATCTGTGGTATGATTTCATTGTTAGAATTAAGGAGGATAGAAAGTAAGGAGGGAGTACCCAAGTAATAACGTGGAGCAGCGCGGCAACCCGAATTTTCATTTCATTCATCATTCATTTCAATTTTCATCAGTTTTGCTGATGTTCGGCTTTTCTGCTTGCTATAAGGAAGAAAAATCACAAAAAAGTCACAGCATTTATCGTATTATGGTTTAGAGTACCTACAATCTTATAATAGACATTTAATTTACGAAGTCTACAAAATGAATAACTAACTAAATTAACCAAAAAAAAGAAACACATCATTCTACAATATAAAAAACACATAAATGTCCTTTAAACAACATATTAATGTCCTTTAAACAAAACTAACTTATTATAAAACTGCCTCCTAGGTTCGGATGTATCTATAACATTTTTTGCAATAAAATGAAATCTTATATCTATATATTCTGCCGCAATTGTCTTTATTAACAAAAATAAATGATTATCTAAGTATGGTTAATCAAAAACTTGGTCATTGAGGGTTTAAAAAATAATCGAATTCGAAAAATATTGCAAAACCATATTGGACAAATGCACTGCCGTATATTGTCTTGCTAAAGCCTTTCCACCACTTTTGCCAAGGCCTAACGTATGAACTTCTCACTTATAAAGCACCCCTTGGTAAGAATAAAGCAGAACATAACTTTAATAATTGCTTTACTGTTTTTGCTTTCCTAAATAGTTAAGATTTGTAATCTATTAATTCTATGTGTATCAACCTCATTTTTTATAGAGCGGAATAGCAGACACTGATCATTTATTGTAATTTTGAAATCAATATAAAAAAATAACTAATAATAAGTATCAGCTAATATTTTCATAAACATAATAACGTAACTGTTTTGAAGTTGTTACCAAAAGTATTCAATCTTCCTATAACTTGTACCTCCTTCATCTCTTCCACAACTTTTTTTTATGAAATAACATGTTGTCTGTATACAATTCGTTTGCTTATTGCTTCATATTATATATTTAAAAATGAATGACAAAGCTTACTCTATTCTATTCAGTACATAGTAGTCATTTTAAATAAAATGTTATTTATTACGTGAATTAATCAATGACTGTTACAATCTCTGTGTTAGGCTTTCACTCTGAATATGTTTTTAGTTTTCTACCGCACAAAGACCGAATTGGAAAATTAGATCGGTGAATGTGAAAATGTGTTTGACCACAATTTGGGAATAGGAATATTATTCTAGACAGTGATCGAATAGAAATACCCAGAACATGACGTCTGTATAAACTTAGTTGTGCAAAATAATGATTTTATTTATTCTCTGGTAGAACATCAGTTATGGCATTGAATTACCTATGAAGTATAGCAGAAGAATATAGAATAAAGAGAAATTGAATTGAGATTTTGCTTTGACAGTGCCTTAGTCATTCCACCCTCTAACCTACTTAGTACTAAGTATGAATATTTCGCTTAGTTAAAATTGACAGTCTATCATTTTGAAGTTAGATTTGCTATTCATAAGATATTTAATTCAAAAGAAAGTAATATTATGTAAGATGGTATATATGTATCATTGTTATTTATTTGTAGGTAGATACATATGAATAGGTTTTGAGCAAAATTAAAGAGATAAGGAAGACTGGAAGCACTGTTAACGTATTTGCGAAAATCAATAATGAATATGCATCTGTGATATTCAATGTAACAGATATTCCGGGCCTAGTTTTATAGCCACATGAATGGTAATGGTAGCCTCTGTGTAATATTATATTTAAGCAAGGTATTCTATGGAGAATATAATCGATATGTTAGAATGTAACATTATATTGTGTATAAATATACATGTACGATAATCACCCACTGCTCACTAAATTTAAGTGGAGCAATTGATACTACATCATTATTCATTTTGAAAAGAGAATTTTAGTATGAGTCTCAATATAAACAGACTGTATACATAACATTACATAATAAAATAGACCTATAGTCTACATAGAGCTAAATATTGGTAAGACTGATTAAGAGAATTATGCTACGCGACACGATGCGTCTTCCATATTACGATGCAATACTACATATGAAATTTGCAAAATATGTCTTAAGTATATGACTCAAGCGATCTATAATAACTTACATACCCAGGATTATCTCACCAATTAGGTTGAAGTGTTCAGACAGACTAGATCCCTCATTATCTAGAGAGCAAAAAGATTTATTAATCCTATTCACACCGTTTCACGATTTGAATATATTACTTTTAGTTTTTGAAAAAAAAAAACAGTTTTCTTTAAATTTTGATCCACTAAAACCACTCCAATCAAAAAGTATTGTACCTGAAATTATCTATCGTTTGTAAAAAAAAAAAAATCACGTTATTCATGTTCGTGATATTCGCAGAAAACATGAGTCTGTAGGCGAACAAGCAAGAAAGTTAATCCGCACCATATCTCAAGAACGGAACCGAATTTCGTAAGGGGTTTCTTTGCTATTGGTTGATATAGGCCCAAGGAAGAGTCCTAGTGTTTTCGGTGAAATTTAGAAACTCTGGTGTCGAGCTACGGCCGAAAATCAATCCCATAGGAGGCATCACCCTTACGTTTTTGTGTACCAAATTTGGTGTCGATCGGTCAAGTATTTTTCGAGATATAGTGTTGATTGACAGACAGACAGACCGTCAGACAGCTGAAAATCAATCTTATAGGAGGTATTACCCTTACGTATTTGTGTACCAAGTTTGGTGTCGATCGGTTAAATATTTTCCGAGATATCATGTTGACAGACACACACAGAGAGACAGATAGCCGAAAATCAATCCCATAGGAGATATTACCCGTACGTATTTGTGTACCAAGTTTGGTGTTAATCGGTTAAGTATTTTCCGAGTTATAGTGTTGACAGACAGACAGACAGACAGGATGATCAAAACAATAACTGCTTCAAAAAAAATCGGTAGTTAATAAGGCAATTTTATATATAATATAATTATTAAAAATGTCTCCAAAAGCCAGAATGTACAAAAAAGTATACGAAAACGTATAATCGATGATTTCTCTCAATTTTAACATGACGCGGTTTCTCGACCAACACACCATCTCAACGACCCCAAAGAAGTATAACTTCAAAAATAATAAGTAACTTAAAAGACAATTCAGGTGGAGTTGACAACATCAATGCTAGGTCACTTGAAGCTATAGCAGATTTTATCACCGAACCTCTAGCTTATATATTCAATTTGTGTTTTGAGCTAGCTACCAGTCTGGCCAGATTCGTTAAAGAAAGCTGATATAGTAGGTACTGAAATTCAAAGCTGGCGATAAAACTAGAGTTGACAATTATAGGCCTATCTCACTTATTTCCAAGATCGCAAAAATATTAGAAAATATAATACATGAAAGACTGTACCAATTTATAACTCGAAATGGAGTAATATCAATAAATCAATTTTGTTTTATTAGGAATATAGGCACCAAAGATACATTCAGTATAGTATAAAGATCATTAATAATTTGGATAATAGTAAGCTAACAATTATGACATTTCTAGACCTAGCTAAAGCATTTGATACTAGTGAATCATAAAATATTATTAGATAAATTATATTGCTATGGTATGCGAGGTAATGCACATAATCTGTTTTTTAAGTGATAGGCAACAAAGATTAAAAGTCGATAAATTTGTGAGTGATTACAAAGTAGTTCCTGTTATATGTTAATGATTTATGAACTCTTTGGAAAAAGATACAATAATATATGCTGTTGATATATATGGTTTATGGGCAAAAGTGATAACTTAATGTACAGTTATTTAAAATATATTACCAAAACAGTAGGAAAAAAGCCAGCTACATAACTGCAATTAAACTATTTAACAGATTACCAAATAAACTAAAAGTACCCACTCACTACCAATGAAGATTCTGAGGCTAAATTGAAAAAGTAAACAAGATCTAATGTATATAGTCGCTTGTATTCTCAAATATGAAATCTTGGTATATAGCAGACAGTAGAATTATTTTAGTACGTAAGTTATTCTATATTTTTTGCTCTACCTGAATATTATGGTAAAGGTTTTCATCTTACTATTACATATAATTTTTTAGTATCAAGTTTTTAATTGGGTTTCGTATTTGAGTTTTTATATCCTGACCTACGCACAGGTAATTGCATTTACCTCTGTAGGTATTACATTTGATAATGTGATAATGGTTTCTGGAAATTTAAATAAACAAATAAATAAATAAATTAGCAAACACTACGTCATAATTGGCTTTGTATATATGAAAAGACACACAAAATGTTGTGTGTGTGACAAAAATAAGGCCATGAAGATTTTGAAGAAAAAGGTGGTGACTTCACTTATAATTTGTGTACCAAGGAAAGAAATAGTTTATAATTGATCAAAATTATTATCCGTTAAAATTAGAGTTACAAAAAATATTTATCTGTTTTAATTAAAAACTAGTTTTCGAAAACATTTTATTGCTTGATTGATTATGGAGAGATGTATTAATTTAATTTTTTTAGAAGAGTGACGCAGCTTAAGCTTATTTCTGTTAATATATAAGATAATATTTTATTTTTTGTACAAAATTCGTATAACTAAGAATACATAAATGCATTACTATCTCTTACATACTGCTGTTTTTATTTCAACCTAACAAATTCTGGAACTAGCCTAAGATATGGTAGGGATCACCTTGCCCATACCCCGGTGTTGAAGATAATCCTTGGGTAAGATTTTAAGAATATTGTAATATATCAACGAAACATAAATAAATTGAACATTTTGAGTTTTACTATACGTAAACAGATAAATTGCCCATCCTTGATCGATTTTAAATCTACATTAACCTGAGTTCTGAGTACAATCTTAGCTACAAGCATTTTAAACGGATCCTCTCTTAGGTTCACCTTTCCCCTACTGAGTTCAAATGAATTTAAATATAAATGTATTTGCTAAGAGAAAAAAAACTTTGACATCTTAACTGGTTTACATATCACCCTCATGACATTTTATTTTTGAACCAACGTGTACAAAAATCAATTTTACATAAATTCATGTTATTCTCTCCTAGCTTTCTATCAAATGTTTATCGAGTCTTTTTTAGAGACGATCAAACGTGTTCCGGACTTTTTGTTATCTGTTTATTTGCCAACATAAAAGAGAGAAGAAGTTTGAATTTATGGATTGTTGTGATTCCCTTAGACTTTCAAGTTGATATCAGTGCTCTGTTTTTGAAATAACAATCTCATACATATGACATTTTTTTGAACCGGATGCTTCGTATCATCTCTCTAAATCACAACAGTATAGGAAATATGCAATTGTTTGTTTCTTTTTGTACGTTAAACATACAGATGACTAAACGGATAATAGGAATCTGTTACATTGCTACTGAAATGGTCCAATAGTAGTACAAGGTAGAAACACTCGAACACTATTGCTAGATGAAATTCCCTTACCTAGTCCATAGAATTTATACGCCATTCGATTTTCGTTTCCATTACTGTATCGTTGGAACAAAGAACAGAGAGCATATAGGAAAACATAAGAGAATATACATATATGGGGGTGTGTGATGTTTGGGGATATCCAAGGCTTGTGCCCAATGAATGCACTACCGTAAACATTGCAAACTCAATGTGAGAAAACTCGTTGAATTTAGGTTACGCTTCTCTGTAGTTCAAATTTTGCATTGAATGTGACCATTCCTAGCTAAAATATGTTTATATAATGTTCCCAAGTTGGTTGGATAATCTCTGTTATGACTGATAGCGTGTTCCATATTCGTAACTGGTGCGGTTACAATTCAGAGCCAGTAATGCATCAAAGTTCCTCATAAATTAATGTCATGGCGAAAACGAGGTATAGGAAATTTTATTCTTAGGAATATTCAAACATCTAGCAATATGTTATAATATTCCAATGAATCAATTCACAGATTTTTAAGACTATATTATTTTTTATCAAGCAAATACCAGTTACTGAGAAGTTTTTATTTTTCTAACGCTATCCGGTTAGGTAAGGAGTTACGTAAGTAGGTATTGTATTTGGACCAAATTGGTTTTCAAGATATAATATCATATCAGGACTTTCTGAGTCCAAAAAATGTATTTCAGGTATTGGTTGATATGAGGATCTGTCTGTCTATATTTGTCAAGTGTACCGATACCGCGCGCCTGTAACTGGCAAATGTTGAATATTTATGTAGGTACCTAAGTTGAGAATAGTTCCAACGGTGACTGAAATTCGGAGAAAAAAGCTGAAAAAAAAAACTTATGCATGAATATTGTCTCTCATTTTCTGGCCAAACAGTTGTTTCATGAAAATAATGAATATGAAAAGCGTTTTATCACGAACGTTGAAAAAAAATAATGGTTGCACGAGACAAATGGATTTTGTTTTATATTTGGTGTTTCTTGAAAAAAGGCAACAGTTCTTACTCGGGTGAAATTTGCACGAAAGTGGTGAAACATTCATGTGAGCGGACACACCTTATTTATAAGAAAGTAGCTGATTTGGCCCTAGAGGGATTGAGTTAGAAGGACTGTGTTGAGTAAGTAGACCACGTTGAAAAAGATGATTGCCATTGGACTTGAACTTGCATGCCCTTTTTAGAATGTAAGTATTTCAAACAAATAGAATGAATGCAAGCTCTATATATATATATACATTTGTTAGTCTATGAGACCGAGTAGTCTACGTCCGCACAATTGAATTGCCAGATCAGTTATAAATCCACAGCAGAATTGGGTATTAACATGGTGATACTGTAATCAAATGGGATGATATATTATGTTTACAAAATTAAACCAGACAACCCTAGTGCTGTCCACTAGAAAATTAAATTAGCATCAAAAATCCTTAATGGTCACCAAATTATTTGTTATACATCGGAAAATAGGAGACGCGTGACCAAGCGTCTTTTGTTAAATCACCAAACGTAGACCTAATAAACATTATTTTGAAAAGTTAACAAACACTTCAAAACTGGGTATCCATTTGAAATTGAATATGTTATAACACTAACTCATCATATTTTGGTTGAAAAAATACTACACTCAACATCCTCATAAGCTGACGGAGTTTTTAAGATACCGTTCTAAAATATTAACAAAGGTATTTTGGTGATGAGAGATGATCTTTAATACAAGTTTTTAACGCATAGTCTAATTTCTAAGAGGATTCATTAAAAACTCAAAAATACTCGATTAGCTAATACCTAGTGATATTTTAGGGCTTCATACTAAATTGGTAAAAACGGTATAATATTACTAAGGCTCCGCTGTCTGTTCGCCCGTCCCTCAATGATCAGCTCTATCTTATGAACCGTTGCAGGAGAGAGCTGACATTTTCAGAAATTGTGTATTTCTGTTGATGTAAACAAATCCCCAAAAAACATTCCCAACTTGACGTATTATATTCATAACCCACATTTACAGTAAATCTGGAATCGAGCATTTCCATTTCCTCACCAGCCTGCATTTATGATTCGCAATATTCACTCATTTTGATCGTCATCGTCAATTGTAAAACTGTTCACCAGATCGGATGTACCACCACCTTCCTCCTCCTGCCCCTGGTGAATAGTAAAAATACAAACAAAAAAATTCATTTGTATGACGATGACACATAAGTTTTTTTAATTTTTTTTTGCTCAACTCATAATAAGCTTTATAGATACTCCACTCCATCCTAACTTTTCATAATACGGTGTTTGCAATTATTTCCATTAGGTCTAAGTATATATTAAAAAATAGATCGTATCGTGCTAGACTTAATATAGTGCATTCATTTCAAGTATATATGCAAGATAGTGACAATTTTATCACTAAAAGCCCGCAGCTGTCTGTATCTAAGGAACAGTAGTAATATGAAGACAGTGTTTTTTTACAATGTTACGGAACACTTCGTGTAACAGCAACTCGCAGCTGGCCGCATTTTAATGATAGGTAATATATGACACCGACAAAAATTAGAAATCTGCTTATAGTAGTAAAATTACAAGTGGAATAAAATTTGGTGCAGCCTAAAAATTTTTTACAAACAAAATCTTATGTAAGTATGTATGGTCTTAATTTTGGTGGCCATTCTAGTATTTTGAAAAAAAGTATTATTTTGTATGAATAGATATGGTACATTTAATATACTGTTTACGATCCGATTAGAATTGTGCAGGTATGATCATGTTATTCGGAAATTCGCAAAGCTGTAAAGCTGCTCAAGAGTTTATGATGCAAAGGATTGATGGGTGAGATGAGGAGTGAAAAGTTTAACATAAGTATCAATTTATAATGAAACAAATATGGTGTTTCCACTTACCTGAAGTTACTACCGCTCTCAATGAAATACCATGTGAAAATCGGCCAGTCAATTTGTGCTACCATTCAGATTATTTTCAGCGTGGCCAGAAAAACAACAAATATTCATATTTTAATGTAGGCAGAACCATTTAGCAAGTACAAAAATAAACTGCAAGAAGATTTGATAGTTTATTCGAGCCTAACTTTTCCCTGCTGTTTCTATAAGAGATGCGCCTGATAATTTACCCGGCAGGAGATAAAATGGGAGAGGGTATGAGACAGTGAACTTCTTACTGCTACCCTTAAATTAGGCATTACTTAGTAAGGAGTTGTTTGTTTGTCGTTAGGAAAAACGGGAATCAGTAGCTATGTAAGGAAATTAATGTAATCGTTTAAAATTTTCATCGAGGTCACTCAGGGGACTATGTCCGAACCGACTAATTGTCCTACATTTTCAAATTGCACGTTTTCGTTGTACATTCACTGTTATTTCTTCGTAAACAATTATGGTCTTTTTGTAACTAAATAAATAGTAACTAAGGTTTATACTACGGCAAGACCCACAATCGAAATTTCCTATATTTTAAAGAGACTCAATTGTATGAAACAAAGGAAACAACTAGCACCAGCAGTCTAGAGTTCAAACAAAAACTTCAAGCTTAGAGCACAACCCTTTCTCTTCAAACTAGTTGTTTGAATAGAGAGCCCGAGGGAGCGACACACTGCCCACAAATTATATAACAACTTGAATATTCATTCTATCCGCTATACACGACCTCTAGCATCAAACAGTGTTCTCCTCGATTCGACCAATTATAATCATCTAATAAATTCGCCGACATTGTCTTATCATCTCGAATTTCCACGGGAATTAGTGTAATTACATCGAGGCGCTAAACTCGTTTCCATGTTTTATATTATGTATATATGGATAACGAGATTTCGTTAACAATCGCTGCTCGCGACGGCGCGTAATTGATGTCACATTTTGTTGTGTTGGTTGGAGCTTGCGCTTTTCAATGATGGCACTCAAGACACCAGCAAGGTCGCGAGCGCTTGATGACAGAGAGACAGAACCACGAACTGGCGTGACGAGAAAGGTGGGGTGTAAATTTGAGATGATCAACATCATTGTTTTGGTATTGTTATGATAAATAATAACCGCAAGGTTTGTTTCTTGAAAAATTGAGGTGATAGGAAAAGACAATACTGGGGAAGAGATAAAAAATATCCTAGTTGAGAAATGTGGTGTGAATTATCCTGTGATAGAGGAGGATGAGCATTTTTGAGAGGACATCAATGTTGAATGTTATTTGTTCTGATGAATTGTTGGAATTTAAGAAGATATCTATAACTAGTGGTTTTGGAAATTATCTATAAAAATAATGTTTGTTATCGCCCGTCTATCATTCATATCATGTCAATTTGTTTCAAAATCAACCAAATATGTTATATGTTCAAAGTTAACAAAAGTTTGAGATATTGGCAATACAAATATCTCTCTAATTTGATTAAGGCAGCCGCGGACTCGTGAGAGATTACCATACAAGATATAGGAGAATACAGTGACTCTAATCATTGAGATGGTGATTTGCCAAAATATTTTATTCAAGTGATATTTCTATATAATCTTATTTAACGAAATGGAATTCGACCATAATCCGGTATGTTCAATACACAGATTAGAGTTAGAAAGAATTTAAAAAACCTGCCACAAAGGTAGCAAATATCAAAGTACAAGATACAGAAATCAAATTAAGATACCAGAAACACATTAATACCGAGATCGAAAAGATTTCAAATGGAGAGAACATAGAAAAAGATTGGTCCAAAATAAAAAGTGCCGTCTTAGCAGTCAATAACACCGACCTTCCTAGACCCAGAACCACTCCCAAGCAACAGTGGATGACAAACGCTACCCTAGAAATGATGGACGAACGTAGAAAATGCCAGGTCCGATGAGATAATAATTATATCAATAATGTCAAATAAAGATTTGCCAGGAAATCAGAGCAGCGAAAGAAAGATGGATGTCTGAACAGTAAGCTGAAGCGGAACGGCTCTCTTACATTGGCGATGGTTTCCATCTCCATAAAAAATCGAAGAAATCGAGTACATAAGCAAAAGCAGTATTGTTTAATGGTAATAGATCTCGAACAACACCAGGAATAAGAGATGATACAGCAGGCCCGAGCATTCTCAAATCCGAACTGGTTCACGCCATCGGACTTATGAAAAACTTGTAGATGAGAAAAATCTGGATGTGGTTGGATATTCAATAAAACATATTATGATACTGGGGTGATTCCGAATGACTGGCAGAGCTCAACTTTTAGACCACTGTCAAAATAGCAAAATTTTACAAGGACTACCGTCTTATTAGTCTCATGAGCCACTTTTTAAAACTATTTATGCGTTTTATATACAAGGCTTTACAGAAGATGTGAAAAAGTCAGTTCGGATTCAAAAATATATTTGGCACCAGAGAGGCTATTTTCAGCCTGCAAATACTTATCCAGAACGGCATAGATCAACACAAAAGTGTATTTATATGCTTTATAGATTACGAGATTACAAATGACATTTGTAATTGATGGCTATGAAATCTTTCCTGTTTTTGGTTAATTTATTCTAAATTCACGATTTTTGCCCTGAAGAAGAGAATAAACATTCTCGAAAGCTCGGCTTCAATCAAAGAATTTTATTTAATCTATGACTGCATCCCCAAGAACATCTTTTTATTTATTATAAAACCAGTCAAGAATACAAAATCAATATATATATATATATATATATATATATATATATATATATAATCTTACCCAATTAATAAATCATATTAGAAAATTAAAAATTAAAGAGACCAAATAGCCTTGGTTATAAAATTGAAATAACATGTGGAAAAAAAACTGATATTATGTTTGAATAAATATTATTTGGTACAATGAAAAATACAAAATAATAATAATTCTATTGATGCTGTTACTTTTGAAGTTGTGCATTTGCAGTTAGATTGATAACTTTTGGCACCAACTTCACAAGTACCAGCACCAATAGAGTTAATATTATTTTGTATTTTTCAGTGCATCAACTAATAACGTCGTTACACTTCTGAGTGTAACATTAGTCTTGAAAATCGTTGAAAGTTCACTAATTCCAATGAAGATAGTACTTATCCTATTATCCACGTATATTCATTACTTGTAGTTGCTAATATTGAGATCTCAAAACATCGCTGCGGAAATACGCATAAGTATTTTAGATTTTCATGTAGTACATAGGGATTTTCATTTTATGCAAGAGATAAATGTAGATAATATGTAGATTCGAGTAATTAAATTACGTGTTGGAATAGTAACTTTGTTCGTTATTCTAGTATCATGATGAATGACGCCGATCCTTGTTTTATTGTGACCAATGAGTTATTTTATATTGTTTTGACTGTTTATTCACCTGCAAAATACTCGATAGCTTTTTTGGTATACCAAACTATCAATGCAAATGATCATACTACTAATAGACAAAATTATAAATTTTACACAACGGCGTCCCACCTACAACATTTTTGATAGAGGTTGTTTGAGTAAAGGCACATTGGATCTCAAAAAATATTATAGTTATACTTACCTATCTTTTAGTACTCCTCTTTTGAATGAAAAAAAAATAATCGATGCAAGTTTACTATGCATAACATGCGAAACGACAAAATCAATTAGTATTATACCTCTTGCATTACATAAATAGTTCATAAACAAAACGATTTGATCAAGAAAAAAATATTCGAAATATTGAATAAATCTTACAGGAAAAGAAAGAAACTATTTTTCTTTTGTGCCCAGGTTGTCAGATGAAAGTCGTTGTCGGCCAAATCTCACAAACGGTATACACATAGAAAATTATACAAGAAAAGTAGACGCGAGAAATTATTTAGAGATTATATATATATATATATATATATATATATATATATATATATATATATATATATATATATATATATTTTATATATCTCATTCATTAATGAACTAACAGATCTCTTTAATTATATATATATATATATATATATATATATATATATATATATATATATATATATATATCAGCCGCTAGATGGCGTTATTGAATACTAAAAATTTAAAACGGCATTTCTTATAAAAACATGATTAAGGTCCAATAGAAATATAAGAATCGCAATGATGGTCACATTCTGCATAATTTGGATTCACCAATTTTTGTTGTATATTTTCAAATAAATGGTAGGCAAAGTAGGAGGCTTTTTCTTTAAAAACTGCATATAAGTCACGGTAAGTGTAAGCGCATTTTTAGAACTTATCATCGTTGAGAAGAGCTGTATACTGCCAGCAAAATAATAGTAACTTAAATCTAACAAATACTGTAATTGTTAGAGATGTCTGTTATATTTTTTTAAAGAAAACTAAATTTGTAACTAAGTAGCTTATAATCGCATATCGATAACTTGTTCTATCTCGTAATATCCCAATTAATTTGGTAGCTTCAGATTTAAAAATATCGAGCATTATGAAAGTTTTAAGTTTTGTTAGCTTATGTCCTGTTTCGGTTCAGTTTGAACTCCTACAAATTTTGAGCTATACACCTAAGCAGTAAAAATTTAAAATGACAGTAATATGAAATTAGGCAGCGTTGTTCAATCTACCCCACAACGTATTTAAATATGCCTAGAAAAGTCAAATATATTCCTCTGTTCCAAGTAGAACAATAGCAGAGGCGCGTGATCCTTCTACTTAGAAGAAATTCGATTTGTTTAAATTTCTGAATGGTAGGTATAAACATTATATGTGGATTTATAACTTCTACTAGCATGATTATTTAGAGCTTAACTCTATTTGAAATCTGAAAGCTTTCCCACTAAAAGAATTACCCTACATTACCTACATGTAACGTTTTTTATAGGATTAGACCTATTGTAAATCTCTGCAACTGACCCAATAAACTAGGGGTTTCATGTTCATTGTATAAAATCTATTTAAGTCCAATTATGCATCAAGTTTCAAATTTCCCTTCGGAATTGCTTTAATCTCATGTAGTTTGAAGGTCTTCCTCGGTATTTACACAAGTGGGCTTCAACCGCTTCCAATATTGTATAATGGCGAATACGACACTATAAATAAGTCCAAGTGAATTTGCATTTCCGAACTTCGTTGACTTGATATATAAAATTGACTCATTTCAAGTATTTATCCTCAGCTGTTGGGACTTCTTTTATAATTATATCAACTTGCTTGTCCAACATTACTACCAAATATTAGAAACACCCACTGCTACCGTATTTGGAAAACTCTTATTTTAAGATCTGGCTGTAGTTTATATGAAAAATATAAATCTTTGTATTTTAGTAAATGATGAGTTATTTTTATGACATACTTTATCTATTTAAGGTGTTTTAAAGAATAACATTGATAGAATGGTCAGATAAAAGCCTAGAAATATGTATTATTGTGAACCATTGTATAGGTATTTATTTTTTCTTGAAATGTAGTAGTTAGATACTAGGAAGGTTTCTTGAAGTAGCTCAGCAATTGAAAATTGAAACTTTAAAATGTTACAAAAATTAAACTATCGTAACTACGCGAATTTTGCAAACTAAAGATCTCTTTTCATAACTTGGTGATAGAAATTAAGGTACTTTAAAAGAAAGTTCGTACGAATTGAAGAATACAAGTTTTCAAATTATGTACAAAACTGTGACTTATCGATCTTTCTAAAAATTATTTAATCGTGAATGTGGGATTGAGCAAGTCCAGACGAATTCAACGGGCCCGCAAAGCTGGCATTTGATACTACTCGAATCAAATGATTTTTTTCTATAATTTTATAGACAAATACTAACGTGAAAATTATCCTAGTATCTCAGTTGACTTAACATAATACTGTCACAAAAAGATAAACTTAATTCCAAACTGAAAATAAGAAATGGGCAATTATTAAAAAAAAAACTGCCTATGTGCAGACATTACGATAATTTTTTTTTCATATAACTATCGAGCAATTAATAACAAATATCCTAGTGCTCGGAAGTTTGGAACATAGGCCTCGAGCCAAATCAGAAAATTGAAATTAAAGAATATTTTCAACTGATTTTTTTATGCAAGTGAAGAGAATTTCAAAAATGTTTAATGGACATAACATTTAAAATATTTCTAAAGATCATTACTTTGGTTTAGACTTGTGCCATTTCTTCCAGTGTTGTTCGATAAAATATATCTGATTATAAGAGTAACAGTGAAATTTCAGTATGGCTCGCTGATTTGCTATTTAATGAGATAAAACAAAGCAATAATCAAAAATATTTAAACAAGAGAATTATTCACAAAGAAATTCGTGACCTTACAAATATACGACAATTATATTAAAGCATAATTATTATTTAATAATTCAAAGTCCTCCATGAAATAATTGAAAATAAATGATTTGTTTTGTTCGGTAATAAAATTTATATTCAGAAAATTATTGTTATATTTCTAAATTATAATCATTTTAACTATCAATCAGGTTACAGCTTTCTACTTTTCTTTCCATTTTATTTATATGATGGTAAATAATACTAGAAATGTAAAGCTATATATCTTATTTGAATCAAAATTTTGTACTTATACAATACTAATTTCCGAGTTTTTATTCTTGAATTAAAATTATCTACATAATCTTACATAATCAATTTGTAATTGATGGCTATGAAATCTTTCCAGTTTTTGGCTAATTTATTCTAAATTCACGATTTTTGCCCTGAAGAAGAGAATAAATATTCTCGAAAGCTCGGCTTTAATCAAAGAATTTTATTGATTATATGACTGCATCCCCAAGAACATATTATATATATATATATATATATATATATATATATATATATATATATATATATATATATATATTAGAATTACGAATATAAGTAAAAAATCGTGTTTTTTTATTCTTGCATTAAAATTAAGTACCTACACAACTTTATGAAAATACGGCAACACTTGGAATAAGTTCTTGCAACAGCTAGATGAGTTAGCTACTTTCTAGCAGATGGCGTAATAATCGCAATCAAGAACTTCAAATCAAATAACGTAACGTACTTATCGTTGTTCGTGAATATTAGAGAGATTCTAAGCCCCTTATTTAACGTAGATATCACTTTATCGGTTATAGTGCTCATGCGCAGTAGCCAGAATATAACTGATCCCGCTATTAAAGGATAGCGTTTTACGTTAGTTGCGAGACGACAACGTCCGCTTAATAACGGATGTGCACACACACAAAATACATATTTCTGCATTTGATAATTAATGTGATAGATTAATTAGATTCCCCAGAAGGTGTCCAAATTCATTACATATGTGTGCATTAACATAATTTATTATGTCTGAAAGGGCTGTAGTAGACCTTCCAAAAATATATTCGAAGTCGCAGAGGCGATTAGTATATGCTAATCGTCTTAGCAACATGCAAATACAAAAATGCAAATTAAACAAAAAAACTATTAAGTGATCAATTTATTTACCGTTTGCTTGATATCCGGATTGTGTGGTGATTCGCTGTGGTATGCGTAAAGCTAGGTATTATGTATGTATTCTTTACAAAATCTAAAGTCAAGTCTTACTTCTCTAGCCTCCATATCTTCTAAATTAAAGGCTGTTCGCAGAGGGAAGTCTTCCCTTTCGTCTTCCCGAGGATTATCAAATATATCATGCAGAATTATGCCCCTTATTAAATTGTGATCGATTCCATGAGGCTTTCCGCGTTGGATGATGTTTTGTAGAATATTATCCATTATTATTTTAATTGCCAAAAAATTATAATTATTCCCAAACAAAAAACAATGACCATAACCCACTTTCAAATAAGTAAACAAAATAGAGTGAATGGATACGCACGGTTATTTAGAAGGCTTAACAAGTACTTTCTTTTCACAAACTTTTATTTACGGAACTTTGCACTGCGCATACTCACTATAACGATGACGTTAATAAGGGTACGTGAAATAATGGGCTTAAAATCTCCCTATTCACTCGAGTTTTCAGCTTTATCAAATTCAAGTTTATCAATTGTTAAATTCAAGACAGTAACATTGTAAATATAGGTGACTGCCTAACGCTTCCATTTGAAAATATATTTTTATGTTCCTCAAGTAATACGAGTATGAAACTAAATCAAATATTTAAAAATCTTTGCAACTATTGAGGTACAAATCAAAAAATCATCTCATAATTGTTCACAAAAATCTGTCTCAAGAGAAATTCAAAAATAAAAATTGCGAAAATTTGTGTTGTCATCTAGTTTTGGTAGATTTTTCAAAAGAACGATGCTACCAATAAGCCGGGATCTATTATACCGACGGCTAAACACAGTGTTGCTGTGTTGCTGTTAAAATTATGTTAATAAAATTTGAATTCAAGATAAAAAAATTTAGAATTGATAATATATACGTATTATGAATTCAAGAATGAATAGTTTCGAATTAGAATTATGCAGAAAAGTTAAATTCAAAAAGGAAAATTAAGAAATCAATGCAAACTGTAGTTTGCAGAGGTGAGAGCGGTTGATATTATTTACATAAAGTTTTGGAATGAAAATTATTTACTCAATATAGATAGTATATAATCTTAAGTTCCAGAGTATAATAAATACTATCATTTGAGATTATTATATGAGAAAATAATAATTCAATTCTGTAAATAAAATTCACACTTGAATGTCAATAAATGATTTGATTGAATATACGATAAGAATATGAATATAGCACCATAATAATACATACAATTTTTCGAATGTTAAACAGGCTTGAAATTAATTGGATAATTTCAATAAATAAATAATGTTTATTCCATTGCAGCATAATTTTATTCGTAGAATATTATATTGTATCGATATATAAATCATTTGAGTTATTACTTTGATATGTTAAATGGAAAATGATAAATCTCGGGTCTATAAAATAATAATAATTCGAAGTTTTCCCCATTTGCTCCTATAGACTAGGAATACATTTTATGATAAGACAAAATAAGAATTATTTTTATTATATCAATTCACAATAAGAATGTGAATAGTCATTTCTTTTTTGTATTTTAAATAGAAAAATAGTTTTGTTTGTACTTTATGCAATCTTTGCTAATAAATAGTAGAACGGCGTGCCATATTTCAGCGTTATTTTAATTTAAAGTTAGTTACTACTACTGAAAATGTCATCCTATATGATTGATAGCTGTCCAGCTATTGAGCTAAAGCTGCTTTCGTTTGCTGGAATGTTAAATGCATTGTTTTAGAAAAAGCAACATTGTCAATCCATACCTACCTGTCTATGTTTAGCTAACTTGGGTATCCCAGTGAAAGCACATCAGCCTATAAGACTTCCAAAAATGAAATTACATAGGTGTAGCAGGTTGAAAATCTGCAATTTGGCCTACAGATCTACAATTTCAAATTCATCGGAACTATCGGAATTATTTTTTCTTGAATTAAAATTACTAAGCTCCACCAAAATAAAATTTAATTAGAATTAAATTTATTACAAAGAAACATACCTTTATCTTTTAGACTTTTAGAGCAGGGAAATGCTAACTACGTTATGGCGAACGCATACCTATATCCTGAAATCATGAGAAAATCAAAACTAGCTTTTCTGGTGGGATATTTAAATAGCTCAGTGGTTTCTACTCCATCTGGTTACATCCAATCTCACTGACAGGCTGACTACCATGATACTATAACAAGACGTCAGTCCGTGACAAAAAGTCCGATTAAAAAATTTCAAATTATATTCCTTGTTCGCTTTTCGCTTGCTGGTTAAGATACGTTAATTTATTTTTAAAAATGGTTTTATATGCAGTGGTTGGTTGTTTTAACAGTAATAATATTAAGAGTAAGCAGTGTAAACCAGACTGTCGCTATTTTTCATTTCCGAAAAAGGAAAGTATTTGCAAGGCCTGGGTTAATACATGTAATCAAAAGCACAAATTCAACACCGACACTGCAAGAATATGCTCAGATCATTTCACAGAAAATGATTATCAGTTGAAAGGATGACTTAAAATTGCCAAAGAATAAATGGAAATTGAACGGGGATGCTATTCCATCAGTTAAACTAGTTACTAATCATTCCAACCTCGAGATTAGTAATCTTCATTCCATAAAAGATCTAAAAAGTTCAACAAGAACTTTAAAAGTGTAAGTAATGAATTTAGACAATTTTTGTATGTATTATAAAGTTTATCACTATATTTTTATATAGACACAAGCAGATAATTAGTGATGAAGTTATGCTAGAAAAGCAGGAGCAAGAATATAAATAAATGAAGGTGTATCCGAAAGAGAATCTGAAAACATTGTAGGCGTTTCAATCGCCACTCAAACAGAAAGGTAGGTACCTAAATTATAAAAGCCACTTGGAGATTAAATTTGTTAAATAATTAATTGTCCAGGTTAGAAGACCAATCTGATAACTAAAATTGCTTGAACAAAAATGTTCACAACTTCAAGATGTTGTTGAAGAACGAAAACGTGAACTACAATCCTTCCACAAAATTTTCACACAAGGACAAATAGTAAAAATAATGTCTGGTAAAGAGCGTGAAATGAAATGAAGATGTTGCTTCAGCAATCTCTTTATATGCGGGAGGACTTCGCTCATACAGACTACTTAGAAAAAGAAGTTATCCTTTACCGGGAGTTTCCACTTTGAGAAGCTGGGCCACGAAAATTGATGTACAACCTGGTGAGTGAATAAATAAATGAGAATTGAATTTGTTTTTGATAATATAGTTGGATTTTTTAAGGAATTTTAAACTCAGTATTAAGATGTAAGAAACATTCTTCATTGACTAAGATGGAAAGAGCTTGCGTTCTTTTATTCGACGAAATTATAACACAAAAATCATATGAGTATGACAAGAGAATAGACACAACTTTAAAACTATCACGCTATCTTCAAGTGGTTATGTCAAGAGGAATATGTGGAAATTGTAAACAACCGCTATTTTATTATTACGACTGTAATATCAAGAAATAATTATTATTTGAGATAATAAAGAAACTTGAAAACATAGTATATGCCATAAATAGTGATTTGGGAGGTTGCAGTAGAGAACTTTGAACGGATTTAAAAATTTCTGAAAATTTTTGCTGATGCCCCTCATATGAAAAAGCTTATCAGCAATCATTTTTTGATACAGGATTCGATATTAATAAGAAACTAATAACTTCCAAACCAATTGAAGAACTTCTGCAGAACACTCAATACTTGGATTTGAATATTGCACATAAGATCAATAAAAGTTTTTTAACGGTTAAAGGATAAGATCAACAAAAGTTAAGTTAGCTACAAGATTGTTTTCCCATATCATTTCTAGAGCTGTCTCAAGGTGAGGTACTTTGGGAAAATATCAGAATGACAATAATTGGTTCGAATTCTCAAAATTACCTATTGAAAATTACAAATGACTGATTTGATATTTTCAATAGCAAAGTTCCGATTAGCAATTCAAGAAATCCAATTAAAGCTTACGGCTTAGCCTTAGATGGACAAAATGTTTTAGATAAAATGACGAAAAAATATCGATTTTAAGAAAACCAAACTCTAAGAACTTATTACCTTTTCAGAAAAGAGTTTTAATCAATAAAATTACTTTTTGCTGATATGAAAGAAGATTTCAATATTAAGTATATTCTGACTTATAATTTAAACCAGGACCCTCTTGAGGTTTTTTTTCAATTATGAGGTATAAAGGAGGTCTTCAGGATCATCCAAGTGCACTACAATTCAAATATAGAATCAGAAACTACATTATGGGAAGAAATGATGAAACTGTATCAAAATCAGCGAATGTGAAGCACGACAGTATACCTGAGAATGTTCTGAAGATATCGGATTTGCCAAATTCCCATTATGAAAATGAGACAGATAATGCTAAGGTTGTTACTGGGCATATGCTAAGTTCCTTAGCAATATCTACTCCAGATAAAAGCAGTGAGGTCGAATCGCTGATTGATCCTGAGTTATCAGAATTAGAGTATAATGGCTTAGAAAATTTAGTAGGATTAGTTGCATTTAAATCAAGAAAAACGGAAAATCTGGGATGCATTCCTGATAAAAATGTAGCTCAATTTTCATGGGTCAACCATTTGTCTGAAGATGGATTCATGAAACCCACAGAGAGTTTTGTAAATAAATGTATGGAGTTTTCATTCCATTTTCAGGAAAACTAATGGAGACTGTCTGAAAATTTGTTGTTGTTATACAGTGCGTTTCTAAAGTATGGAAACGCTTCAATAACTTCTAAAGTATTAACATATAGAGAATAAGATCTGATAGGTCGATTTTTTATTTCGATTTTCTACTTTTTTATTCAAATAGCATCATCTTATCCCCTTCACGTTCCAAATTATGACGTCATCATTATTTTTTTAAATGGGAAGGCCATAATTTTATATTACAAACGGCACACTGGCAATTTTCTGAGCTCAAAAATACCAAATACTTGGGTATTAACATAAAAATATATGGAATACAGGGTGCTAAGGAGTTAATATATTTTCATTTGCAGCTTACGATTTTCAATAATAACAAAAATATTAATATGCAGTGGTAACTAAGAACTTATTAATTGTTGCTAGGTACTCCGATTCAAACGCATACTTGTTTTCATGCATAATTTGTATAAAATTGAAAGCAGAAAATAAAAATATATTGATTTTTAGAACCCTGTATTTATTTTTTTTTATCTTAATACCCATGTATTTGGTATTTTTAAACAAAGAAAATTACCAGCTTTAGGTTTATAATATAAAATTAAGGAATCCCATTAAAAAAAATAACTTTGACGTCATAACTTGGAGAGTGGAGGGGATAAAATAATGCTGTTTGCATAGAAAATAAGAAAACCAAAATCAAAAATCGACCTGTCAAAGCTTTTTCCCTATATGGTAATATTTTAGTAGTTATGCCTCGAAAGAGAATTTTGAATAAGAAAATCAAACTAGATTCTTGCATAGGGAAAAGAAAATTCACAAAAATTGTTACCTAATTATACCTACATTCATAAATCAATTTGCTGTATTTATATATATTGAAAAAGTAAACAAGTAAATACGTGTTTTATTTCGGTGCAATACGAAATATTAGTAACTATTGAGAAGATACTTAACACAAAATTTTGCAAAACACTTCTTTTTATGACTATTACATAATAGGTACATACATGATAAGAGAATATTAACAAATGATCAAAAACGAGCCTCATAATTGTTAAAAATAAATTAAATTCACCTGAATATATCGATATTTATATTTATTCAATTAGCCCGCCATATGTTTATCCGTTCGATTTCCTCATTTTGTCACGGAATGGCGGCATGCGCGCAGCGGTTCAAAACGCGTTCACCAACTGAACATATCTTGTTTGTTATAGTATCACGCTTCACTACAATACGAATGTACGAAGATTAAATATGATTATTTTTGAGAACTAATGTTTATTTCCAAGACTAACTAGAGCACCAGCCTTGAAATGATAGAATAAGTTACATGGATTCTCTTATCATACAGAAAATTTATCACTCAGAAATAAAATCACCAGCCTGTGCGTGACCCTTTCTGCCATAAGCAGTCGCTTATTCAACGGTCAGAGCACATAATATGAGAAGACTCGCTTCATATTTTCTTTTTTGAATGGAACACCCACTCACGTCCGACAAATAAAAGTAAATCAGCTGCTATCACCTTCTTCCATTACGACGGGTTTTTCACTTTGCTCGAAGCTTTCGCTGCCCAAAATATCACAATTCCGGCCATCGGTATTAGCCACTGACCATTGTCTCCAGTTCCGTAATATAATTTTGGTTCAATGAATGGATAATCAGTCAAGGTCTTGGATGGTCTTTGTTGGTCAGTGAAGAAGAAACGTACCTACAATCAGTTTTTTTTTCAGGTCCAGATTAGTTGCTAGAGTGACGAGATTACTTCTTGTTAATTTCATAAAGCAAGTTAAATCGTCCCTTTAATATCGCTCAAATTTAGCTCTATTAATAGTACTAAATTATATACGTTAGGTTAAATCACAAAAAGCTATTGATCGAGAAAGAATGTCAGCTGGCTTATGGATTGATTCATATTAACCAGGTATTACAAATAAAATGTTTGGTGATTTTGTGTTTTACAGTTGAAATTTAAGTTTTATTAGCGTAAAATTTTCAAGAATTTGTGATCTATAAGATCAGCTTTATGAAATACTGAAAATTTGAAGATGGGCATCATTAAATTTGGTGCACGTTTACGAAGCGAATCGAGGTTACATAGGTATATAAAAAAATACATTGAAATTCTATACCACTTTCATTTAGAAACTCGGTAAAAAGATTGTGAAATTCGATGATATACTGTTTGTAATCTTATTTTGTTCACTAGGTATTTCTGTATATTTTTATGAAGAAATATGACGGTTACGAAAAAGAAATGAGATGAAATTTTTGCTTCAGCTATTGCTGTTTTTCTTAATCGACAAGTATTGTAGATGGAGCCACACAATAAGCAGTCACTGGAGCGTAATGAGTTGATTCTCATCCGTTTTGATTTATATCCCTTGTGGAATTAAGGGTATGGAGGACTAATTGCCATCGAAATATTGTCTTTCATTTGAAAGTCGACTAGCCTGAAGACATTAACCGTAAGCGAACTAGAGACAGCCAGGATTGTTATGCCATTAAGATGACATTGGAGATAAATGTTGAGCTTCTATAAACTTGGACTGAGGGTCTGATCCCAGATTAAGTTTTATTCAATCTTCCTTTTGAATAATTATAATGATGCCTGGATTAAACATGAATATTTTATAGCTTGAATAGTACAAATAGAACAAATGAAATAATATGTTGAATTGCGGACACTTTCCGTCAACTGGCCGTACAAATATTTCAATTTGAAATGTGAGTTAAATACTTCATCAATAGAAATGACTAAGTTAAGATAAATACCTACTTTTCTCTCAGAAGTGATTAGGTTTATAAGAAATTTCTTAACAACAACTGTACAAGAGATTTTTCTAATTCTCTACAATTTAAGTAGCTTTGGTAGAGAAACCAAAGAAAATTATTTGATATATATTCTCCGTGAAAAGTTCAATAATTTGAAATAAAAAGAACGGACTGAAGAGAATTGGGTATGTCCTTCTCCTTATCTCCCAAAATGGAGTATTGGACAGAATACAAAATAGCTACCCTCATGGTCTAAATGAAACCCTCTTCACTTGAGCCTAACTTGCACATTAATATTTTTTGGGAATTGAAATAATGATCGGATATAATATTTTATTAAATTTTACTACCTACTTTGTACGTAAGTGCAAATATACTTTGCAAATCAATTGGTTGCTTATTACAATTTCCCAAAACAAGCCTGCATTAAAAAAAGGATCCTAGAAGGTAGTTTGTATTGAAAACCGCGAGAGTTGACTAGCATCCATCAATGAATGCACTGAAAAGTACGGTAGTATCTTTTGACCGACTTCAAAAAAAGGAGAAGGTATAAAAGTCGGTTGTAAGATTGCTTTTTTATGGCTGTTCGTGCGTTTTGCATAGTAAACGTACTCCGATTTAGACGATTTTAGTTTCATTTGAAAGAGGAGAGTTGAGAAATGGTCCCATATTGACAAAAATCAAATCCAAAGTCCCTCCAAAAACCTCCCCCAGGGGTGGAGGGGGCAATTTTTCTCGAAAATTGAAAATCCGAGACGACAGAATTAACGGAAATTCCATATCCGGAAATGTTTAAATTGGACATTTTTAAAAATAATACGTTTCCGCGCTACAGTCTGAAATATGTGTTTCAGCTATGTGGAAGGGGCAAATTTTTACGAAAATCGACGGGACCATATCCGGAAACATTTAAATTGAACATCTTTTCAAAAGAGTTACGGTTTCCGAGTTTCGCAGTGGAAAAGTCTGAAATATGTGATATGCGTATTTGCGCTATACAAGCTAAACCTACCTATAACTTTTTGGGTATTAGTGAACGTTCAACAATTTTCATGACTAATGGTACACTCAATAAAATGAAATAAATATTTTTTAGGAGAAATTTGACCGAATTTATCAGTTGTTGCACTGAAAAATAAAAAATAATATTAATTCTATTGGTGCTGGTTCTTTTGGAGTTGGTGCCTACAACAACAAACTAAAACGGCACAACTTAAAAATTACTAGGACCAATAGAATTAATATTATTTTGTATTTTTCAGTGCAACAAAAAATATTTATTCTTATCTAGTTTGGCACATCAACCATGACAGGTTATTAGGGCGTTAAGATGGATATTACAAAACAAAGAATATAATTGGAAGTTTAACATTAGCATAACATTGTTTAAATGTCTTTGTAAAGGACAGTGTCCTTCAGGTATCCTAAATCATTTTTGATCGAGATATTGTCTTTCAGAATGTTCTTGAGGTTCATAGGGAGGTTACATAATTGTATGGATCCATAGAACTTAGTGCACTTAGCTAGAATGTGTTTCACAGTGATAGATGTCCCACATTCTTCGTAGATGGCAACTTTGGTGGTTCGGAAGTTAGTTCCTTGTGAGCTAATTAGGGATGGGTTGTGTTACTTTATGAATACTTTGAGCATTTTATAGTGGGGATAATAACCATTTATATTCCAACGAATAATCTTTTGAATTCAGAAATATGTGGTGGAGTGTGAGGTTGAATGGGATTAGAACATTTACTGGGAAAAGTCAGTCTCATGTTCTGATGTTTGAATTTCTAGATGTTTTAGTATTTTTCTCTGTAATTTAGTAAACTTTGCTTTTGTACTTGGTTCTGTGAATAAAGGGTATATTTTTCGGAGCATCTCGCATAGTGCATTTAGATCCTTGGTGTAGCTTAACTCTACACTGATGGGGTCCGGAGAAACATAGATATTATTGAAGAGGTTTATCATATTTATTCATAGCCCAGGTACGGTTATCTATATATTTTTTTACTAGTTGAAACATTATTGAGCTGCTAGTTTTATTATTTCTTTCTGAGAAGCTCACCGAATGTTGAGTCCTCTTAGCTTTTCCATCTACAGGTATTCGAAATGCACTTGATTCCTGGAGAGAGGGGTCTTTAGTTGAATCATGCATGTCATAGTAGGTACATGGAGCAATGGATAGAAACGGTCACAGACAGCCATTAGCATGGAATTATTTGGACACCAATCGTTATATTTTTGATTTCATCTTCCCAAAATATGATAATTTGCCAAAGCCTTAGAATTTCCCTTTAATGACTTAGAAATTAATAAACCATTTTTATCTTTTATCTTAATCTTTCCGCCAACTGGGCTATTTTACGTTTGAGATTCCATGCAATGCTCAAAATTCAATATTGAATACCATGTTGCCATGAGCTATGTTAATTAAGAAGGAGAGTAAATAAATCCTGCATTGAAAACATTCCACACCAACAATATCTTTGATTGCATTTTGAGAAATATGAACACCTAAATTTGCTTATGTTACTGTTATCGATTTAAGAGCGATCAAAATTGTGTAAACAAAAGGCTATGAATATGCGAAAATATATACACATACTTGCCAAATCCGTAGAATTTCCATTTAAGGCATATTTGTATTCATATTAAGTTTAACTTATTCCTCACGCCTTCACAGCTATTTTATTTTCCATGAATGATATGTTTTTATACTATGGTCCCAATATTTAAAAAAGCGTGTTGCTGTTTTTGAAATATTACCAATAAAAATTGGTAAGGATATGACATCCTTGAAGGAGACAAAACTGATGGAATTAAAATTTTAAAATAGTAATGGCCAAACCGGCAAATTTTAAAATTATTGCCTTAGCAAGCATATAATACGTTCAAAATTAGTAAAAATTAATAATCTTATATTCCATTACACCATAGTTATTTTGGCGTATGTTAATGGCTTCATCCGTAGAAAGAGTTCCACATAGTTTACTGATTGTGCTGTCTTTGCAACGCATCGCCACCAACACACTACCTAAGTCGCCGGCTCCCAAAATATTTGCATATAATTTGTTTCAAGAATTTAAATTATATTTGTTGCGGTCATGCTTCTTAAAGAGTAATTTATGAAAATTATTAAATAAAAATCATCATGTATATAAAGATGAGTACATATGTAGCTTCTGTATTATTACCTGACGTAAATGTGAAATTGTCCATTGAAAATTTAATAAAATGATAGGTATATTAAAGAAATCATGATTTATCCAATTTCAGTTGTAAAATATACAACAAACTGACGACGCTATTATGATATTATTGCATTCTTATATACTGATACTGTTGATAGTTTGAACAAAATATTTTTTTATTGATAATATATCGGATTATTTTGAAAGCATGTAATGTATGAAATGTTAATAGTTCATATTTCAAGAAATGCAAAAAAGATACATCAGTTGGTGTGGACAGTTTTCAATACAAGATTTCTATATTCTCCTTCTTAATTAATATAACTCATCGCAACATGGTATTCGATATTGAGAGAATCGCATAGGTCGTAAAATAGCGCAGATGACGTGAAAAATAAGATAAATATGGTTTATTAATTTCTAAGTCATTAAATGGAAGATTTTGAAGTGTTTGGCAATATAGGTTGTAAATTTCGGCAATTTTAAATTTAGTTTTTGATCATCCGGAGTGGCCAGGTTCAAACATAACATAACCTCAAGTTTCACAACTTTGATCGCGATTATTTCAAAAAGGCTATGTGCAGTTTTAAATATTCATGTTTTTGGAGAATGCAGTTAAAAATAAATCTCTTGGTATCAAAAGTTTTTCAATATATGGGAGTTCATCGGCTGGCGTAGTGCTGGTGCTCTGTCTCAGAAGAAGGAAGGAGACGGCCAGTGCACGCTTTTTTGTGATACTTTACGCTGTTTATATTTGTTTTGTGTTAGCTGTGTGTTATTTTTCCTATGCTAAAATATTGAGGAAGAAAAGCAAAATATCTCTAATAATTGAAAAAGTGAGGAATAATATGATTCTGCTGATAAAAAGTGTGCCAATCGTCAAAGAAAAAAATAATTACTGGTTAGAAAATACTGTTGAATCATCTAATGAAGTTGGTCCTAGTTTTTTCACTTCACAATTTTGAGTGAATGTGTGATATAAATCACAAGTACCTTTTGGGCAGCGTAGAAACGATTTTTACTGCACAGGAATCTTTAGAATGAATGTACACGTTATCGTGAATTTTGGTATTGTTATAATGATATCCCTTCTTCAATAAATTCACTACTCAAATACCAAATTACACTATTATTACAAGAAATAATATTGCTATTACATACCCCTAAGTAAAAAAAATAGGTAGAAAAGTGATTTAGAAGGAGAAAACAATCGTAGATACAGAGTGAGACTCGATCCGTGCAACCTGTACAAATACTTCGAATTATACCATTTTTTCCGAATGATATTTCTTACATTTCCTGAGTCCTTACCACAAATTCGTGAGATTTATTAAGCATTTTTTTAGAGCAAATGTTTCCATACATTAAATGTTCTATAATATAGACATAAGGTAATTTAAATTTTATATCTAATAATGGAAGGGTGTTTTCTTCTTGAACAAATCCTGAAAATTTAAATATTTTTCAGTTATCCTGTTTCTAATAAAAAGCGAATTATCAAAATTGCTGCACGTTGAATTTGTGAAACGGGGTTACATACCTAATAAAAACATACAGACGAATTTTATACTTCCTTCTTGTGGGATGTCGGTCAAAAATTGGTATCAAACATAAGAAAAGTCAATAATACCGTTGATTTGCATAGTTCTTTTTTTAGTATGGTGTGGGTTGGCGGTTACCAAGACGCACTGGTCGAATTATATATGATAATGTTAATTGATTACAATCACGAGTCCTGCTGCACGGTTATCTTGATAAATTCAATTACAAAGTTGGAATCCCATCGGCACTGATTCTTTTTCTCCTTCTGGAACAAAACTCCAACAACCAATTAACGCACTAATTGAGTAATTTCTTTTAACTGGCCTACGCACCCTACAAAATCGATAGCTCTTTTGAATATTTATATAGCTCAGTTAATGGTTGGCTTTGAAAACACGAGAATCTCGACCTATTACCGTAGTTTCTTCGTTTCCGTTTTTAGTTCACGGTCTTGAAAGAAATTTATGTATTAAAAAAGTCGTCAGTTGGTTTATTGATCAAAATAATGTGCCAGAGAAAATTATTTTAATTTGTGTGAGTCAACCATAAAGCTGTAAAAGTGAAAGCTATAATGATTATTCTGCTGATGAATAATTCAATAGCTGGAATTTCACTGTTATCACAAATATATAGAAAATGTATATTCTTGCTATTTTTTAGTTAAAGCGAATGATGCCGTGTTAATGATAAAAATAAATTAAAATGTAGGCACATCAGCCTAAGCACACCTTTTCATTAATTGAATAGTTGATGGCATGTAGAGTGCATCCCATTTTGGTTGAGACAGCCAGGTATCTCGGTTGTTGGTGAAGAGAGAACCTTACGGTTTTCGCGGTCCTTTGTCACTTTTTTGTGTAGCTCAAGATGGCATAAGCAGATTTTAGATTTATTTTGTTCATAAGTTACAGAGCGTTTTTGAATATTCACACTTTTTAGACTTCCCACAGATCTTCGAAGTTTTTCAGCGATAACGTCAATTTGAAAACTTCTCCAATAGATAATCGTTTGCCGGGTATGATAATGGATATACCACTCAAAATCATATTTTTTTTCAATGGAATACCCTGTATCTTATTATCATTTAATTTCTTTTTTTTTCCTTCAAAATGATGTATTGAAATTAAAAAAATTAAAATTGGTCCAATATATATAGTTTCTTCATACAAAAAAGTTCCGATTGACAGAATATTACTTGTGAAGTTTCCATGAAAGAAACAAAAACAATACTAAAGCTAATTCACTAATATAACACTAAACTTAATAATTGAATCTTTCAATTTGATGTCCATTTTCCCTAACACATAATTGACACACTCTCTCAATACGTCTTAATGCATGTAATAAGTATTATTAAGGGCCGTCTTTGTTAATTCTGGAATAAGTTTGGTGTTTCGTTAGTGATATAGCGTTAGTATTGTTTCTGTTTCTTTAACGGAAAATCCACAAGTAATATTCCGTCAGTTGGAACTATTTCTTTACGAAGAAACCATAGCCCACTATTAAAATTCAATATTGTATTGATTTTGGAGCATTTATAGAAAATTCATGTTCATATATTATATATTATATTGAAGGATAAGAATATGGAATTTGATGAGATATTAAAATACAGGGTGTCCCATTGTTATCCATTACCATACATGCTAACTTGATATAAAGTTAGCAAAGCAGGCCTTCAAAAAATGACTTTAGAGCGTTCGTAGAAGAATGGGAATGGGATAAGTTTTTGCCGCTAATTAGTCGCTAATTAGTTGTACAGAAATTAATTCGAGCTCGAGATTTTATTTCTTCCCGTGATTTCAAAATGTCCTGCAAAGTGAATTAGAAATGCCAATTCATAGAATCTGAGAATTTTGTACGTTTTGAAAAATACTTTTGCTTTTTATTTTATGAATACATTAAGTGCTATGTTTATTTTATAAACTACTATAAATATCTGAATTATCATTACCTTTAAATGATTTTGTTTGGTAATAATACGGTTTTTGGTAAAAGAGAATTCGTCTCAGCATTAAATATATATTTCTCTCAGTATATCAGTTTCTGAATTTTTCAACCAATCTTAACAAATTTCCTTAAAATACTAAAATACTAAAACAAGTACAAAATCGAGAAAAATACATCAAGGAATTAGGTACTTGGTGGAATTTCTTCCTGGATTTGTTGAACTGGTGCTATTATAATAATCACTTCCTATCACAATTCTCATTTCAAAATTCTCAATTTGATATAATGGCAGAGCTATATGAGGTTACTAAAAAGGATAATTTCTTCAATATTTATTCAAGATTCAACTTTGTGGTTGCAACACATCAGGACTCAAAAGAAAATAATCAGAATAATATCTTTTAAACCGTGTACATTTCCGTGTAAAAAATATTCCTTGGTCTAAACTTAAAATTTCCTTGCTTGTTCATTCTTACATCAGTAATGCAGGTCAAGAATAAATAACCCTGGATTTGGCCTTGCCCAGGCACAGACTGAACAGACTAGCTATTAGAGTCCTATTGTGCTACTTATAAATTTATATAATAAACTCCCAATCTAAATAAAATAAAAATGTCAAATAACCATAAATTTTAACCAACCCTCACAAATATTTTAATAAATAAATATTTTAATCCATTAATGACTTTCTCAATCCCAGCATCTCTGACCTGATTCCTTAAAATTTGTTGTACCTAATGTTGTTTACTAATGTACTTATCTTGACATTATCCAATACTTTCTGTAAGTGTATGGGAATAAATTTTTTTTATTGCTATTGTAAAACAAAATTTGCTTCAACATCGGTGAAAATATCATGGTGATAATAGTAAAAATTTCTATTTCATAGAAAATGTTGGTTCCGTGTAAAAAATGTAATTTGGAGGAGTTGTGTAGATACACTACAGCTATTCCTACATTGTTAAATTTGCGAGAAAAGCAAGAAGTAATTAATTCTGGAATGTTAATTATGCGCGCTGTAACAGTAAAAACTCTTATAAAGATAGTGCAAGATTGGTATATTCAGCCGTATTCATAAACAAGTTTAAGTTCAGTATTACTTCAGTTTGATGCTAAAACTGACATTTATGATGTTGTCGTTGGTATAGTAACTAATAAACAAACTTACCTATTATCAGACTAATATTTGTTTATGGATATTGCTGTTGCAACGACGGAGGTGTACAATTCGAGTTTTTCTATGTTTATATAAACGAGTATTTCGCATAGTTGAGATGCTCCAATTTCGATGATTCCTTTTTTATGAAACGAATAAATGAAACATTTTTCTAAAACTTCAACGGTTTCAGAGTTACAGAATGGGAAGTATTCGAAAAAATGCTAAATTATTGTAAGTATTTTGAAAAGTCTTATATTTCTTTTATTTTATACTGACACTCAAAACTGTGAAATATATAAATCTTCACAAAAATCTGGTGCCGGTTTTATAAGTTGATGCACTAAAAATAAGAAATAAGATTAATTGTATTTGTGTTGGTACTTTTGAATTTGGTGCCTTAAGTCTTCTAGCTAACTACAATAATTGCTCAACTTCAAAAGTATCAGCACCCATAGGATTAATATTATTTTTTATCAAAGGTTTGTTTTATGTTTAGCTTAGGTCAGTAATTGTGTAGCCCGCTTCGCTATTATTATCTTCTTCTCAAGTACCATGTCCTTCTAGAATGTTGGGCACCAACAAAGCTATTCTTACTCTGTCGACGGCAAGTCTAAACAGAGCTTGAGTTGAGTTTATACGAGTCACGCAGATTATTCAGCCATGATGTTTCTCTGCGGCCCGACTTTCTTCAACCATAATTTTATCCTGCATGATGTTCTGCAGTAATCGGTATTTTTCACCTCTCATGACATACCCGAAATATTACAGTTTCGTTCTTTTGATAGCGGTAAGAATTTTGGTGGATTTATTCAGACAATGGAGTATTACCAAGTTGGATATTTTTTCCGTACTGTAAACCGACATCCCAAAGGCTTCACGTCGTCTTTCTTCGTACTTGTTTATAGTCCAGGTTTCCATACCGTACAGCAGGGTGGAGAAGACATAACATCTGAGAAGTCGGATTCTTATAGCTTCGGATCTCTACAGCACAATACCCTACACATGTTTTTAAATGCTGCTCGAGCCTGCTTAATCCTTGATTTCACTCAGTTTGACTAGCCGTATGGTTTACTTTCTTCAATAGTTCACCCCAACTTTTATGTTAGCTATGGTATTAGGTTACTTGCTAATTACTAATACTTTTTTGCATTCAATCCAAGTCCGGCCATTGCTCATTTTTCCGTATCCGTAGTAAATCTTTCTGGCTGGAGGCCAACAGTACCGTATCGTCTTCGTAGCGAAGGTTGTTTATGATTTCGCCATTTATAATAATGCCGGCTTGTATATCAGTTAGTGCTTCCCTAAATATTCTTTCAAAGTATACATTAAAGAGCAAGGGCGATAAGATGTAACCTTGCCTTACTCCACGTTTGATCATTACTTCCGGTGTATCATCACCATCTATTCTAATTACTGAAGTTTGGTTTGGCTATTAATATGCTTTACTTTATTTGTTATTACTACAATGTTTAAGTAGAATTGGCAGGTTATTTATATACAATGACAAAAGTGCCAGTTTAGGAAGGGTCAGACTCACAATTGCAGCTATGTCAAAGGAAAATAAAGTAGGTATTTTACAAAGGTATTGTATTTTCTTTCACTCAACATAAAGCATGGTGTAGTACTGCACCTATACTTCCTGCTACATAATATGAAAGAATTACATGAGCTTTGATGATTAATAACATAATGTTTATCGTACTATTAAGAGGTTATTATTTGAAAATAATTAAATAATGATAGAAGTTTAGAAAACGTATAAGGTTATTCAATCTAATTGATAAAAAAGTGTCTGTTTGTAATATCAAAGTAACAGTTTCTAATTAATTGCATATAGAAGTATATGTGTCACTCAAATCAAAACAACCATTTTTATAATTTCAGTCGGTCTGTCTGTTTGTTCCGGCTAATCTCCGTAACAGCTGAACCAATTCCGACGAGATATTCATTGGCAAGTAGCTGATAGAAACTGATAGTTTTAAAAGAGCCTTTGTACCTATTTAACTATGGAAAGCTACACATATATGGTACACGATGATACGCTCAACATACACCGGCAAAGTCACGCTTTTTTCCAGCACATCTCTGTTAGGGTATGGATATATATCAGACAAGCTTCCTCTACCAGCTTACTCGCGAAAAGAGAGCGATCAAGGAATAATGTGTTTTCATGAAGCTGATTTACTATGGGAATCCCAACAGATATACACACTATATTTTTTCTCAAGTGGGAAGTGGGCACACTATATCCATATTCTCTTACATGACATATTTTGTCTAGCCTCACGTCAAATATACCTAGACACATATAGCTGTGGAATGCCAAGTATGAAGTCGTTTCCGCTGGCGTTGTACTCTCTTGTGCTGTCTTCCATATTTATGGGTTATATGCTTTTTTTGTATCATATAAGTCGAAGATAAACTTCTGCTTTGATAACTAATTAGACATTATTTATTAACATTATCTTACATAAAAGCAAATATTCAAGATATCTCTCGTAAATATCCACATTTATATTTGTGAGTATTGAGCCGTATTTAGAGAACCAGTTGCTTTATTTTTTATTTGTATTTTTTATTTTTTTTGGTATCCTTATGAATATTCTTAAATATGATAAATCATTTAAATAGTGATTTCGTATTAACTTTTCATTCCTCAAAATAACCAACGAAAGGCACAGCAAAATTTTAGCCATTCATAATCAGAATGTCACTTTAAAGGAAACTTCGAATCGTCATTCGATCTTTACATACATAATCATTTCAATATATTGAGGCGTTTTCTCGTGAGGATACAAAAAGCGTGACTTTCATCCTATCCTGAAATCCTAAAAGTATTTCTTCAGTTAGAAATATTTTCAGTTAAGTGCGTCAATCACAGCATAAATTTTGACTATAAAGGTTATTCAAATGAAACATAGAATTTCATTTTGAATATAATAAGAAAAGTGTTAAAAAATACTCTCTCACGTGAGTTATGTGAGGAATATTCTTATACAACATTTTTTAACGATCGTGAAATCCGAAATTCACCAGCCCATGTATAGCTCGACGTTTAAAGCTTCCGTAACAAACGATCTGTATCGGCACTTTTCTACATTGTTAGTGACTTCAGTATTGCAAGGAAATGGAGAAAATCACGAGAAACATTCTCTAAAGCGGTTCAACTCTACCGTATTAACTCGATTGTAGTGCCAGGGTATTTTATCGTTGACTTCTCCCTCATTTAGTACCTCAGCAACTCACATGTTGGAACAGGTTCAGTTTTCCAAAGAGATTTAACTCGATTCTCAAAGAAAAAAGAATCAGTCTTTAATACAAGTTGTTTTCTTACAAAATAAAAATGAGTATTATTGATAAAATTAGGCGAACATGAGAATGACATAGGAATGAAGACAGAGTCGTTGAAAATAAAGATCAAGATCCATTGATTTGTATGCTAGTATGTTTGTGAAGTAAAACTCCTTCATTTGACACAAATATGGCATAAACTGTATATCATCATCATATAATTTGCGGAATAATAGTTTTGTTGATTTAGACAGATAGTTACATATTTGCTGTTTAGAAAGAGAGTTTTTGATAGCTTTCTAAAGAGTTTCAGGATATAAAATATTAGAAATGCATAAGTCATCATTTTTTCCTTAGAGTTTCTAATACTATGGAAGTCAATTGTTTAACACAATATAAAAGTACATCGACTTTCTCAACTTTTAAATGACTACGTATCTTCTACCAATAACGATCCCAACCTTATCTTACAGATACTGGAAGTCATTCATAAATAATTTCCACTTCTATCGTCCAGCTTGGAGACTGCCACAACATTTTATTTTTGTAATATAGATTTCTTTTTGTTAGCTCACAATTGCAATAGCAATAACATTCGGAAACTATTCTTGCGATATTGAGTGTATTTTATAGGTGATCTTCTCTCAAGAATGTCGTTACCTCTAATATTTATTCTACTTCTAGAACAATTTAGACTTATAAGAATTAGATCACTGGACAATAGTTACCATGTGCATAGATACAATCAACCCCGATGGGTTGATTCAACCTTTAGATCTATATCAACAGCGCCAATAAAAAGCATGAGGGTTATCCTATCATATTATATAATGTATAGATTTTCTTTTATAGAAGACGTATTTATTTAAACTGCTTTCCTCAAGCATACATAAATACATTTGAGCTTAGGTATTAGATTTTTTGATTTGAAAAAATTGTGAGGTGCTTTCGGATTCACATTATATATACGTATTGAATCATATTAACAAGCTTACATTAGATGAGGTTATTTACAATATGGTATAGATCTGTTTATTTTTGAGGTTGACGGTTACATGATTATTCACTTTTGCAACAAACTCTGCAAGCTACGTAAAATAAGGAAACCAGTTGAAAAGTCTGTGATAGATGTTGTTTTTCCTAAAAAAATTAAAAAATCAATGAGTTATAGATGGAAGCCATTTTTATCATTGTAATTTACAAACTTTAAAGCCTTTCCTAACTTACCTACCTTACCTACAACTATCACAACATTCTTGTAAGGCTGTGTTTATCTTTGGAAATATTTATTGAGACAATACCAATGGTGTAACAGACTGTTGTTATCGAATGTCAGCGTAGAAAAGTATTACAGTCACACCTACACTTCGACCTCCTCATTTTTGACCGACTTCCCAATCCGAGGAGGCATTGGTACAATTTGACAGTGATTTTTTTTCTGGTTTGTGCAATTATATAGAAAACGTTATCCGATTTTGACGATCGTAGATTTATTTGAAAAAGTAGAATTGAGAAATGTTCCCATATCTAGAAATATATAAATCCGAAATCTCCTACCCTTCAAAGAGGCGATCGGAAATCGAAAATATTAGGCAGCAGAATTAGAAATGAGACAAGTTTGAATTGGACATTTTTCAAAAGTTACGGTTTTCGATTTACAACAATGGTAAAATCTGTAATATGATCTGGGCAATTTTTTGCGAAAATTTAAAATACGATACGGCCAAATTAAGAAGATATTATGTAGCAACTTTTAAATTGAACAATTTTCAATAGAGTATTTCGTGTTCTAGCAACGGTAAAGTCAGAAACATGTGTATTCCCACCGCGATGTTTTGAGATCTCTGAATCATAACAAGTAGATACAAGCAACATGACTAATGTTACACAAGTGTGAAATAAATATTTTTTATCAAAAGTTATAAGTGCACTGATAAATACAAAATAATATTAAATCTATTAGTGTTGGTACTTTCGAAGTTGGTGCCAAAAGTCTTCTATCTAATGATTAATGGTTAAAATCATTTGTTAAAATTTCTCAGTCGAGTTCGTTAGCAGGTATGATCAGATTAGTATTTTGAAGATAGCGGATAATTAAACATTTGAAAAAATTCTCAAAAAGTTGCCATTGACTAAATGTCATCAAAATAAGAGTTTTTGGGTAGAGGGGCAAATATCTGATAATAGTGATTTGGCAACATATTTATTTGATTGTCTGATATTCGCCCCTTACGAATCATCAATTACTTTTTGGACTAGTGCGTAAGTTAAGTCACGATTCTAGCAAAAAAGCACACGCACTAGTGTCAAAAAATTGCATTTTATCGCAACTTTACCCTAAAAGTGCTAGACAAAATAATAGAAATTAGAAAGTATGAAATATACCTATGCGCTGGAAACAAGCCATCAGAATATTTTTGGAATTTACACTGTATGCAGCAAACTGATAAATTTCCGAATATCTGAATAAAGTAGTTGCTTGCCGTAGCCAAGTCAACCGTATTCAAAATCGAATCATACAACATTGGTGTTGACAGGCACGTTTGATGTTATCATTACCATAGTAACTAAAATGACCCTAGTTTAGTAAAACTTTGTTTATGGATACGGCTAATTATTTTTCTTAAAACAGGGGCATGGCAAATACCTGAAGAAGAATAAATGGGTTATCAACTTAAACACGAAACAGAAAAGAAAAGCTACAAAATCAATTTACTAGAGGAAGGAACAATAAGAGATTTATATAGTAGTAGACTCGATGATAAGATAAGATAAGAACACGTAAAAAACCTCAATTAGGAATAGAAGAGAAAAAAACATCGATTACAAATACAAGCTAAGTGAAACAGCAGTAGCGACAATCAATGAAAAGAAACGTCTATATGAAAGACGGAGAAGAACAAAAGAAGAGGACAATCAAAAATTCACTGACAAAACACATAAACTAAGAGAGTGATTATTGAAGAATAAACCGAAAAATGGGACAGGTGCCAAAACATAGAGGAGGAAGAAGATGTTCAAAATTGTGGAGGGCAATCAAGGCAAGTAAAATGAGAGAGACAAAGGGAAGATACAAAAGATCCAAGATTATGAATTGGAAGATTATTACTAAAAGCTAATGACAGAAAAGAGCCCAGAATTCATTTCAAATATAGAGTACAAAATAGATTCTTACGAAGATCTAGAATATTTATTAGTTATAAAAGAAGGCACATTATCAGGATAGTGGGCTACAGTTTATATTGTATCAATTTTCAGAAAAGAAGAAATCAGAACATGTAGGAACTACATAGCCATGAGCCATGAGCAATATGTCTAGCAGCAGATGACTATATGGGAAAATTATCTTATTAATTGGCGCACTGGAAAATACAAAGTAATATTAATTCTATTGGTACTGATAATTATGAAGTTGTGCAGTTTTAGTTAGTTGTTGTAGGCACCATCTTTGGGATCATATCTTACACTCCTCTTTGAAATGAAAAAATAATTATAAAAATTTAAGCACGTTTACTATTTATAATGCGCGAATATCTATATAAAAAAACATGCTAACAAACAGTCGAATCGTATACCTTCTCCGATTGGGTCGTCGGTCAAAGAAAAACAGTCGAATTGTTTACATCCTAAGGTTGGGTCATCGGTCAATAAGAGATGACACGTTGGGTAATACCGTTAGGTGGGTAATACTGGTCACCCCATTTTCTTGAAAACAGAAATTGCAGAAATTGAAATCTGGCAACGTCGACAGTTGGTAACATTCTAAGACACTGTTGGATAACCACTATTTTGGTAGCTAGATGCTAGATGGCTGTATTAAAGATCATAGTGCAGAACGTACTTCATTTTTATAAAGTTTGCGAAACAGTAAATAAGGTAAGTGCCTAAAATTACACTGATTTTCAGCCGCACGTTAAGCACCGCAAGTTAAGCACCGATTTTAATTATCTATAATTTTTTAAAGTGTGATTATTTCTGACCAGCATGCCAAGAAAATACGAGCGCAATAAGTCTAAGAACACAACGGTTCAAGACGACATCTTACGAGCATTAAAAACATCTTAACAAGGCATGAGTTTACGGAAGGCATCTAGGCAGTTTGGTGTACCGTATTCAACCATTTGCGAAGTTGCAGCAAGGAAGGATATCATTCAGGTTAGGAAAATCAGCTGTATCTTCGATGGAAACTGAGAAGGAAATTGCAGATCACATAAAAACCCTCGCAAAACATTTTTGAACTAACGTGGCTGGAACTGCTATGAGCTTGTTACAATTTTTCGGAAAAGAATAAACTGCCGCACCCTTTCAAAGCAGAATTTTGTTAAGTTAGAAAATCGTGGTATTATTGTGTTTTAAAACGCAATCCTGATAAAACTTTCACATCACTGAATCGAACAAATGTATTTAACCAAATTGAGGTTAGCCAATTTTATAATTATTTGTAAGCTGTCATTGAAAAATTAAAATTTACGACATATAATTTTTTTCATGTGGATGAAATGGGATTTCCCAACGTTCATGTCCCATCAGCTACAAAACCAGTGAAAAGATTGAATGCTGTAACAAGTGAAGAGACACATAGAATATAACAGGCGTTTGTTCAGTGAGTGCGTTGGGAAATTATGTCCCATCAATGTTTATCTACACCCGGCAACGTTTACCAGAACATCTTTGGCAAGAAGGATCGCCTGGTTCAATATATGAATGTTATAAATCTGGAATAACTGAAGGATTATTTTGCTACAGGCTACAGCCATTGGAATGGACATCTGCAACCAACCATACATTTATTCGGTATCAACGTTGAGGGGCGAGTGGACAAATTGTCCCCTAACAAGTGCAAATAAAATTAGAATGTTATATGTATTTTTTTTATTTTATGTTGGTTTAGATATGTCAATGTGTAAATACACGAATGTTATTGCTATGTACCTATCTATATATTTAATTTTATATATATTCTATATATACTAAATATAGCAACTTTTTTAGAGAAATACACCTGCATCTCAACAAAATGATACTGTTCAACGGAGATTTAACATGCAGTCAGGAACAGGTAACATTTTCTCACATATTGTGCGACTGCGGATCCCTAGACCGCAAAAAACATCAAATATTTGGTCACGAATCTTTAAGGTCATCATCAGCAAAAGTCTTGTACAGGCTTGTACATTTAAATAACGCAGTCTGAGGTACTGGGCTCAGTCAGAATCTGAATCTGAGATACAATGGGCCAACTGGCCTAAGTGTCGCTGGAGACCAGTAATAATCAGACAAACCTAGACGGGGTGGATGATTTAGTTTAGGTTTAGGATTTGCCTTGCCTTGTTCAAACAAAAAAAGTACACTGTTATCTACTGACATTAACGCATACCATTCATAATGTTTTTTAATCTTTGGAAATAAAGAATAATAATAATAATAATAGTTACTGTTAAAGTATATCAACATGTTCTTAAATATGGCAAATCTGTCTCCTACTTCAATGGTAAAATTAAAGATAATGAAGAAAGTTTGTAAACAGTTTTTCGAAAATATTTTGATGCTTATATATAACCGTTGAGTTTATAATCATCGATATTTTTTTACTTAATTCATTAAATGGTATAAGATGCACGTATTGGACAGAATTATAATTCAATTTCAAGAGCGCGTTACTCTTTACCTAGAATCTGGTATTCAAAAATGTAACCTACAGCTGTATATTCTGTTAGAGAGTAAGTTAATATAAATGAATGGTAATCATATTATACATATTAAGGTACTGGTCTCAATGAAAATATGCATTATTATCAATAATTGGAATTCTTGTAGGAATGATATATCTATATCTATATATACAGATATATATATATATATATATATATATATATATATATATATATATATATATATATATATATATGTACAACATATTTGTATATCTTCCGGTATTGGCTACAAAGTGGCGGCATCCGTTTAAGTAAGCGCGAGATATATGCTCTGGTTGGAAATATCGAAAGCGGCGTTGACAAAGAGAGCGACGGCAGCAGGTCGGCATCTACTGCTAAAATGCCGACAAAGGAATTTCGAGAAGCGTCTAGTGGCGGCTTTCGCATCAAAGACCAGAAGCCGCTTGAATGATCTGGATCCTTTGTCGGATATATATATATATATATATATATATATATATATATATATATATATATATGGGAGAATTATCAGCAAGAAGAGAGAATGTAAAAGACAGTGCGAATAAATAGAATAGTCCGAGTAAGTTAGAGAGAATATAGTAAAGTTAAGTTGGAATTTATATTATTTCGAGTGTAAATAAAGTTAATTTAATAACACTAAATTAGTCTCACTTATCTGCGAACCCGCATACGCAACAATATTTTTCATAGTAACTTCAATAGTGTCTGATAGTTAAAGTTGATGCATTGTTTTATGCTAGTCTTATGTTTGTTATATGAGAGGTTTTCTTCCAACCTGCGATCTAGTTTATTTTAAAATTAAGGACCAAAATATAAAATTATTCGTTGGGTATGAGTTTAGAAGAAAAATGAGAATTATTACATTTAAATTTTCGGTAGATCTAGTATTTTTTATTTTTTCGCTGTAGGAGATACAATACCTGACAATTCTGATTCTGCTAAAGATCTGTATGTTATTTTATGTTTAGGACTTCTCTCAAAATGTACATTTTGTGAGTGAGCTGGCGGAGTCGTTTTGTAACATGTTCGTCCCATCTCATATGCTGATACACCAAGATATTTTAGCTTTGATTGTTTTTTTTATTGATTGGCAATTACATTGTTTTCTTTGTGCACATTCAGAGCTATGTATTTTTATGCTCGTTTTTGAAAAATATGAAACCAACGAATTTGGTTTCATTCAGATTCAAAATTAGAAGATTATAGTTCAGCCTTATCTGGATATCCTTCAAGCCATTTGCTGCTGTTTGATATACTTGTTGCCACGTTTTGCCAGAAAAAATAATCGCCCTGTCGTCTGCATATGAAATAAGATTATCAACAGATTTTATACAACCAATAATATTTATGTAAACTAAAAATAATAAAATCGGCCCAATACTGTGCCTTGTGGAACACCAATTGTGATTTCATTTAAAGTACTAAGTTCATTGCCAATTTTGACGGTTTGTTTCCTTTGCCATAAATAATCTTGCAAAATGTTAAACAATGGGCCACGCATACGGTACCTATATAGTTTGTCCATTATTTTGTCATATGCTGCCGTATCGAAGAAAAACTGCAAGGTACTTATCGGAAAGAGTTAGTTACCTACGGTTTTTGTGTGTTTTTGTGTTCAAGTTACTAATGAAACCAAATTGTTTTGTTATTACATGATGGATTTGGAAAAAATATCTATTACAGAGATGGGTCGGTCATTCTGAAATATATTCATACACCCTGCATTATGAACTGGAGCTACTACTGATTCCTTCCATTGCATAATATTTACTAAGGCATTTACAATGTACTATAAATAATGTTTACTATCTTTGCTGGCATCTCATCTAACCCTGGAGCACAATTACTTTTCATTTTGGAGACGATTTTGAATATTTTGATTTCCGTTACTACTTCTAACAGTATCGTAAGCCCCCTACTTTTGTCATTCAAAAAGACTTCCGGAAGGTTATCAGGCTTATTAATAGTTTTAGCCCACTCTTCTCAGATGTATACAAAATAATCGATAAATGCTTTGGCTTTCGTCTTGTTGTTAGATAAAATTTCCCCATTTGGACCTGACATATTGATAGAGCTGACTGTATCATTTTTTAACATTTTATTCGAAATTCCATTTATTATTTCCCACGTCTTTTTATAGTTACTTGAGTTTTCATTTCTGATTGTAATATTGATTTTTCATTGTTTTGAATAATTCATTTAGTTTATTTCTATATTGAGTAAATTCATTTCTTAACTCGTCTGATTAGTATTCCTTCAATCTTTGTTTTCATGATGTCTCTTTTTTTATCGAGTTTATCAAACCCCGAGGTATCCACGGTTTGAGTTTGTAAATTCTGTCTTGTGTTATGTTTTGGCGTGTGACATTCATATCTAGAGGATTATGATGTATAACAATTATCATATATTCTTGTGGCTTAAATTACAGGTTCTATTTGATCTACCCCTAAATACCTCCGTGATAACAATCTACGAATAAAAGAAATGATAAATAATAATAATATAATAGCACTACAGGCCTTTTAGGCCCTTGGATTGTTCTTGTTTAAGTATTTTCCACCGCTTTCACTATCTTCTTCCACTTGATTCGATCCTGTGTTGCCTTTTTCCAGTTTGCTTCGACCTTTTTAACATCTTCCAGAACCGCGTCCAACCACTTTTTTTGGGCGACCCCTTTTCTTCTTCACTGCTTCTCCTTCTATCAAGGCTCTTCTTGTGTGTCTCCCTGCCATGATAAATGATAAAAATTCAAACATATAAAATGACTAAAAATACAATGAATTGGATACTGAACCACAGCATAAGACTTTTATTTATGCTGTGACTGAACTAAGAAAGCGGCATAAAATTATGTTTGGAAAAAAAATACGTTTGAAGTAATGAATAATTTAGTGTTCTAATAAACGTTAATAAACAGATAGCTTTAAAATTGATGATCAGGAGAATAACTATAGAGGCAATTATTATAATTCTCGACCTAATTTCCGTAAGTATCTATGTAATCATAATCAAGAAGATATAAATAAATTTATTTGTCTGGACTATCCGAGAAAAAAACATAATATACTTTAAAGAGCTAGATACAATTGTGTCATTTAGGGTGAAACTAATGGAGCAATAATGACTACAATTATTATGTATACTTTTAAATTTTACATGCCTATATAATGACAAAAGAAATGTTAATCATATTCTGTTTCACTTCCTTGGAGTTCTCTAGTTATTATCGTACCGTGGCTTACTATTTTCATTGCCAAATGTATACATTTCTAAAAAAATGCATTGATACCTTGTTCATTAACTACTTAATATTATATTGAAGAGTGAGGGACGAAGGCGGAAAAGGATCAAGGCCTGTTCAAATGTCAACCTCACCTGCACGAGTGGTAGCTGATTTCATCAGTTACCCGGTACTCTCTGTTAGAAAACTAATGAGGCTCTGGCGACAGAGTCACAGCGGTATCACTGTTCTACTGGGGATTAAGGATATGTAATCTCTCATATCCTATAACCAGAAACCGGCCAACACGTGTGGCAAGCGCGGTAGGTTTTAAAACCACACCATATACCCTCTAAAATGATTCATCATTATCTCAGAATTTATTACCCCAGGCGAGTAGGAAATGATTTCCAGATCCCGCACTAAATTGTTAGTAAGACCCACGGATTCTGGGGGGACAAGACTATGACAAGAAACCGTACTAAGCTTAATAGGCCCCTTAAGCTCTTTGTTGCCACATACAAGGCTAGATCCCTATCAACAGAAGAAAGAGTCCTTGAGATGGAAACAGAAATATCAAAAATCATATGGAATGTTGTGGGTGTCAGTGAGTTAAAGCAATGTGGAGAATGCCTGAAGAAAATAAAATCAGGACATCTGTTCTATCAGGTCGGTAGTGAGAATAAAACAACGGGAGGCGTGGCTTCTTTGTACACAGAAAACACGGAAACAACATCATATCAGTGAAAAGCTTAGCGAAAGGTATACTTTAAAAATTGTGCAAGTATATGCTCCGTCAAGCAATCATACGGACTATGAAGTTGAAGAATTTTACGATGACATCACATTAGCCCTAAATGACACAGAAGCACACTATACCATAATATGTAGTGACTTCAACGCCAAGATTGGGAGAAGTACCGATGCTACAGAAACATAACTAGGAAAATTTGGTTTGGGAAGCAGAAACGAACGCGGTGCAACTATACTTAGTTTCCTGCTAGAACAGAATCACCCAGAGAGCCTCTGTAGAAACAGACCTTGGAAAAGAGAGGTATCGTACGCTATCCTCGAAAACAAGAAGAACACATACCAAGATGTCAACATCTTAAATGATATTATACTGGAAGCTATAGAGTAAAGCCAGAAAGTACATTGCCAGAAGAAAACAAAAACCAATACACTCAAGGTCAAGGTCAAAGTCCTCAAACACAAGTATCTGTGGAAGAAAGGAGAAAAATGCAAAGCGATAAGAACAAAGAACATAGCGAACTTAGATAGATAAGCAAGATGATATCCCAAAATATCAGAAGAGATAACCGAACGTACAAAAGTGAACAAATTGAACAAACGATCGAAAATAATATAAGCCTCAAAGTTCTAAGGAGAAAATTAAACCATGGCAAAAAAGAGGTAATCAAATTAAAAGACAAAAATGGAACTACGAACACCAACAGAGAAAAATTATTAAGGATAGTAGAAGAATTCTATACAGCACTGTATAAGAGTCGACAAAACCTTCATGCGCAACAAACAGAAAACTTAGATAACTCTGGAAAAAGAGTAGTTAACCAAGGATCGGAAGAAATGGCAGATGTAACAACATATGAAATAAAAAACACACCAAATGAAAAGAAATAAAGTTCCGGGTGAAGATGGTACTGTTATAGAAGCCGTATGGACTGGAGGGGACAAACTTTTAGAGAAAATAAAGGAACTTATGTCTGCACCAAGGCAAAAGACCTACAAGATGCGCTTACCATATTAATACCCAAGAAGGGCGATCCAACAGACCTTGAAATCTACCGACTTTTAAGCCTGTTAAACCATCTCTACAAGCTATTCACAAGAATAATAGCCAATCCAACAAACGATCGAAATGCTACTATGACTGTAAGATTACATAAAGATACAAAATGTATAAAAGTCGAAAGAGGAATAAGACAAGGGAACCCGTTATCTCCCAAGCTTTTTACGACAGTCCTAGAACACGCTTTCAAGAAGTTGGACTGGAGCACCAAAGGAATCTGTATTCATGGCGAAATGCTTTTCCACCTGCGATTTGCCAACGACATAGTTCTAATAACAGATAACTTGTGAGAGATTAGAACTATGATAACTGAGTTAGATGCCGCTTGCAAGGAACTCGGTTTAAATATGAACTTTGGAAAGACGCAATTCATGACGAAATTTGATACCAAATGAAAACCTAAAGGTCGGTGGTAACGAAATAATACTAGTCTACAACTATAAATACTTAGGTCATGAAATTCGAATTGGCAGAAAAACCAAACCACTGAACTGCAAAGAAGAATTACAATGGCATGGGCTGCATATGGAACTGCTCTATCAGATATCTTCAAGAGCAACATATAAAATCACCATAAAAAGAAAACCTTCGACCAATGCGTGCTGCTAGTCATGACTTACGGTGCCGAAACACTCTCATTATCCCAGGCCACAGCAACTAATCTCAGAGTAGCCCAAAGGAGAACGGAAAGGTCGATGCTGGGACTGACTCTGAGATAGAGTCAGCAGAAATAAGAAGAAGGAGAGGCGTCACGGATGTTATCGAGCGCATAACATGGCTTTAGTGGTACTGGGCCGGCCATGTGGCCCGAATGACTGATGGATGCTGGACCAGAAAAATGATACAGTGGAGACCACGAGCTGATAAAAGGAGTAGAGGCAGACGCGATGGACAAACGATTTAAAAAGATTCGCTGGAAACTGGCTACTAGAAGCTTAGAACCGACATATATGCAAGAATTTAGGGGAGGCCTATGTCCAACTATGGACGCAGCAGGCTGGTTGATGATTATGATGATTATATTTCTGAAGAAAGAACGATAACAACACAACATCCAGCAAATAAAGTGATTAAAATTGTTTTTTTAATATCAGAGTAAAACTTGTACTCATAGAAGTAAAGCAATTCCTTCCGGGTGCCAGGAAGTGTTACAATATTGTGTAATAACAGTCGTAAATTTTGATATCTTTGTAAAAAGAACCATTCAGGAAACATGCCAAGTAAGGAATTTAAATTTATAATGCAGTGAATCATTGAATGGTTATTCTAATAAAATGAGAAAAATATGAAGCCTATATTGTTACGAACAAAATAGACCATTGTTTCAGATCACCAAAGATGAGTGGAAATATATAGAACATATACACACCGACTAAGGATGGGAAATTTGTACCTTTACCTACTGGAAGTGTGCAAAAACATACATTGCTTACAATAGAAATGGATTCAGTTGTAATATAGAGAATACAAATTATTTTCAATCAAATAAAAGACCGAAAGTTTCTAAGAAAATCAAAATCGCTTTCCCTCCCCCTACAAAAATTATCTCATATGTGTGTTATTTAGTGCATATTTATGGTAAAATTTATATTATTTTATATTCAACCATATCGACTTTGATTTCTAGTTTATAATATTTCTACAATATTTACCAAAAGCTCGATTAAACAAAATTGGAACTTTTTATGAAGTAATTCTTAAATTCAAAATATGAGAGGCAATTTTATGAAAACTCAATCCTAGGAGTTCCGTTTATTGTTGCCCTTGTGCGATTTCTATGCTTTTACTTTATTGTTGTATATTTACAGTCGTCACAGTATAATATTCAAAGTTTCTAGTCTTTCTCAAAATAAATAACAGATATTCAAAAAAACGGGAGCATAAAAATTTTCAGATTTCAAATAAACATTTGTTAGAATTAATTCAGTAGTATGTGTATCCATAGGTTTTTCAATAAAATTTATCGGAAGGTTAAGGCAGAGAAAAAATATATACAAAAAGTGAAAACTTGCAATGAATAATTTTGCAAATTTGAAAATTGGAGATTGAAAATTGCTTAGTAATAAAAATTGAGAGAAATCTATCAAGATTCAATCCATCCCGATACCCATGCATTCTTCTGTTCTTAGAACATAACATTCTGTCAACCAAATACTTGTCGATGAACATAAATAGATTGCTCATGCATCCATAATAGTTTAGCGAAAGCAATATATTCAGTAAATCCACATAATTGATGTATCAGAGAGCATTTAATTTGTTAAAATAACAAAGATATACCAATCCAGAATCACCGAAAATGAATTTACAGTAATGAAAAAATTATCCATTTGTTAGTGAAACAGCAGTTCCCACAAAATTTCCATTTACTTCGTCCAATAATATTATTTAATTGACATTTAAAACCGATATTCACAATGACATTTGGTGGTGCTCGTGCATATAGAGCCATGCCATATTTATATCAGCAAGGACATAAACCGCAAAAAAACATTGACGGAAATTCAATCCACTTTTCTATTTTACTTTTGCCAAATTAAAAGCATGTCCAAACAATTGGTTGATATAAAAATACGCCACCTATAGGCTATTCCATTGCTGCCGGCCATAATTTTCCATAGATAATTTATAAGGATGCATTTCTAAAAATGTCTGTTGAAATAGGGTTTAACAACTAGGGAATAAGCCAATAACAGTCTGATACAGTATCAAGAATAAAATAAATATTCAGGCATCTACCTGTTTAGGTATATGATATCTACTAAAATGTAAATAGTTTTGAAGTTTGCTAATTCTCTGATCTGCTAGAATATTTATAAAGCATGAGTATTCATGTATATATAAATCCCCAAAAAACATTCCCAATGTAAGACTATTCTGCAAAACTCGACAAAAAAATCTCAAATCTTTCGCATACGCTCATTAAGAGCTCCACACCCATACAACTTTTTATTTTTCTTTGTATACGAATTTTGCTTTAATGGTATATTTTCATCAAGTGATTCTATCGCTTCTCACCGCCCCCAAAATTCCTTCCATGAAATTACAACTTGACGTATTATATTCATAACCCATTGTTCCACTAAATATGGACTAGCATTTCCAGTCACCTGCTCACTTTCAATGATAAAATTGTCACTACCTTGCATACATACTTGAAATGAATGCATTATATTCCGTCTTGGAAAAGAAGATGAAATAAAACAGAATTAATATCGCGTTTGAACTTATATTCGTTTTTACGAAATTCATGCGTATATTTAACTATATGGTCAAGTTCTAAAGAGTTCTATTGGGAGAAAAAAACAACTTTGTTAGTAATCTACAATATTTTTACACACATCAAAAATACAAAAGTGCAATACGATCTATTTCTTACTATACAGGGTGTTTCAAATATACTCACAGGACTTGAGGATATAGGAGATAGTTCGTCCAAAAGTATGTTTATATTAACTTACAGTTTAAAATGCGTCATTTTCGAGATACCTACAGGGCGTTGAAATTAAAAAAAAATAGTTTTCTGTGATTATCTCCTGAACCGTTTATCGTATAAGTTTTGAGTCAGAACAACATTTTTGTCATAAATGGTGAAGATTTTGAAGGAGTAGTAGGTGTTTTTCTCCTCAATTTCTACGCTAATGGAAAAAGTACGGTTTTGAGATGCCCATTTGAACCGCCAATGTTTTCTACACCAAAAAGGTACTGTTGGTCGTGACCTCTAATTATAAAATTGATTTTTCACGAAAACGGTCGAATTCAGAGCTCACGACCAATAGTTATTTTTTTGTAGGAAACGTTGGCTGTTCAAATGGGCATCTCAAAACTGTAATTTTTCCATGAAATGGGGAGAAAAACACGCAACGATATTCTAGAGGATAAGTTAATATTTTTTTTCTCATTTTTTTGGACGAGCTATCACATCCTCAAGTACTGCGCATATATTATAAAACATCCTTTAAATTTAAACCTAATGAAAATAATTGCTAACACCGTATTAAGGAGACTTAGAAAGGCGTGGAGTATGTATAAAACTTATTATGAGTTGAAAAAAAAGATTAACAACTTATGTTTCAACGTCATGGAAGGAATATTGGGGGCAGTGAGAAGCGATAGAATCACTTGATGAAAATGTACCATTAAAGCAAAATTCGTATACAAAGAAAAATAAAAAGTTGTATGGTTGTGGAGCTCTTACTGAGCGTATGCGAAAGATTTGAGATTTTTTTGTCGAGTTTTGCAGAATATAGCTCTCACCTCCAAAAGTCTTACATTGGGAATGTTTTTTGGGGATACGGATTATTTTTGGAAGTCGCTTAACTGTCATGGACTAACTTTAATTTTCAATAATCATATTGATTGTAAATACAAATATATATGTATATACAAGGTGGCTCACGGTCGATGGTACCTTAGAGTACGGAGGATCGTTCTGAAAATTTGGTTGTTCAAGTAATTGCTCCTAATCTATCGATCTAAAATATTTTCATCGATGCAGCGTTGTCGCTTATACCAAAAAGTAGCAGCATCTTTGTTTTTTCAAATAGAACACCCTATATTATTACCTACAGCGTTTTGCGTTTGCCCTCACTTTCTTAATATTTTTGCTACACTTACTTACACCTATCTTTAACGGTTCTCGAGATATTATTTTCCATATTTTTTATCCAAAACATAGCTCGAATTAAATGTTTATTACTGCGTTATTTCAATTCCTAGGAATTTCTTCGGCGTTATACAGGGTCGTTCAAAATGTGTGATTTTACTGCTAGATACAAAAATGTTCAAAAATGCGTTTTTTTTTAAATGGAACATTCTGTATATTATGAAATATCCTGAATGATACCTAAATTTTCTTCGATTTGATGTATCATGTTCCTATAGTAGCCAGAATTCCGAGATAAGAGCAATTGTCTAAAAAAATCAAATTATATTTCTCATATTTATCTAGGTTGCTATTAAATGTCATCATAGTACATGACATAATGCCAATTTGACAATTAGTACATTATTAATAATACCTTTGAGTATTTCTCAACGTAAGTGATTTGAAATGAATGAAATAACAATTCAAACGAAGCTCTAATAAAATTGTTTATTCTTCATGGAAAATGTGTGGAAACTATCGCAACAACGTGCAGATAATTAAATGAAACGTACTTTGATTTATATCCAATGAACAAGAGGAAGTTTGTACGATCACAAAATAATTTCATTAATTATCTGTTAAAATTTAGAAAAGGTTCATAATTAGTTTTCAAAATGCCGACCATTGGCTTCCAAACATTTCGATGTCCGTTTATTTGTAGATATAGTTGTAGCCCTCCTTATTTCACTGGCATCTAGTTCTTCAATGCAGTTGATTATCCATCCATAATGCGCCCGTACAAGTTTACTAAAGTTCTAGCTCTAAAACCAGAAGATCATCAAAGTAGGGTTTACTTTTGCAAAACAATCATATTTCGCATCCAAGAAGATCATGAACTCTTAAAAAAATATTTAGACAGACGAATCCAAATTTTCCAGAGAAGGAATTTTTATAGAAGGAACGGGCATTTCTGGGCTGATCAAAATCCAAATATTGTCAAGGAAATGGGATTTCAGGAGAAGTTTAGTTTCAACGTATTTTGCCTTAAAAAGGATCACCGAATAAGTTTTCTTATTTACGATGAACCGTTGAATTCTGAGAAATATTTGGAAATTCTAAGGTCAGTTGTGAACGACTTCGTGGACAATCTGTCATTTGAAGGGTATCGTTGCGATAGTTTCCACACATTTTCCATGAAGAATAAACAATTTTAATAGAGCTTCGTTTAAATTGTTATTTCATTCATTTCAAATCACATACGTTGAGAAATACTTGAAGATATACTTAATAATGCACTTATTGTCAAATTTTCATTATGTCATGTACTATGATGACATTTAATAGCAACCTAGATAAATATGAGAAATATAATTTGATTTTTTTTGAAAGCTACTTAGGTATAGGAACATGATACATCAAATCAAAGGAAATTTAGGTATCTTTTAGGATATTTTATAATATACAGGGTGTTCCATTTAAAAAAACGCATTTTTAAACATTTTTGTATCTAGCAGTAAAATCACACATTTTGAACGACCCTGTTTAACGCAGGACAAATTTCTCTATTCAGAATCCATAAACATTATCTATGATGATGATGACCTGCTAACCATCGACCATGAGCCACCCTATATATACCGGGTGTCCCACTATGGTCAGCGAGGTAGGATAATAGGGAAACCGTGAACCCTACGACTTCGGAAAAAAAAAGATTCATAAGTAAATCGGCTAAGAGAAATTCAGCTAAGATATTTTTATATTTCTAAAATGGCCACTAGGTTGCGTAATTACCATGGTATAAATTAAATTTAACATTTTCTAAAAAAATCGATGCATTAACGTATTGTTCTAGTACCGGAAATGGAAATTTTGCGTAACTTTGGTCTGCATACTTTTCCGTATTTTTGATTATAAGGATGGGGGAAGCTGGGAGACAGTACTTTCTTAAACCGCTGTAATCTCCTAGACGCGTTATCCAAATTTAACGACTTTCAAAAATTCAAAAATATTTCAAAAATAATGTCGGATGTGTACGCAAATTCACACTTTTACTCGTAGAGGGCACTCAATAACCAATATTCACTTTTCATCGTTTTTTGTAAAAAATTAAATAGCACGATACATTTTTCTCGTACTGGTATTAAAAGCCATATAGATAGCCACAGTTTAGCGACGGGGTATCTTTACTAGTTTTTGAATTATTGTAAAATCTAATCTCAAACGAAACAAAAATACTAATAGACTGATTAGAAAGAAAATAAATAAAAATGTTTTTCTGCTTTTGTTAGAAAATAGCAAATCCGAAACCAGCACATAGTTGTTATCATTACTTGTTGTTATGAGCAGTGGCGTGCGGTGGAATCTTAAGTAAGAGAAGCACATACAGTACACATTTACAAACACTCTTTTTACTTAATTGTCCAACGTTTTCAATGTTATATCCAACAGCCGAAGCTGACGGTAGTTTTGTGTCCATATCCGTATTATTAAAATTATTAATTCACTCAAATAATTATTTCTATGTTTTACTTTACGTTGTTATTAATCCACTAATATTGCTTAAATAGATAATTATGTTTTTTTTCTCGTTTTTTCGTCGATCAAAAAACTATTTGGTTCTATGGCCCCAATTATTTTTTCATCAAAAATTAATATTAAGCTAAATAAGAACGACTAAAAATAATCCATTGGTCTATCGGCAAAGTAAAATTGCGCAGCTATCAACATTTTTAGGGATATTATGATTAAAGTACCTAAAGAAATAGTTTTTTTTACTCAGTGGTAACCTAACCTAACCTAACTGAATAAGCAATAAGTAACTTATATCTTTAAATAGGTAGTGATAATGATTATTACTTTCTTAATAAAACAAAAATATCAATTTTACATTAACTAAAAAACGAGTAAAGATATCGAGTCGCGGTTTTCGCCAAAATGTAGCTAATTATGTGGCTCTCAATACCAATGATTAATAAATGTATCGTGTCATTTAATTTTTTAACAAAAAAATATGAAAACTGAATATTGGTTTATCAGTGCCCTCTAGGAGTAAAGTTGTGAACTTGCAAACACATCCAACATTATTTTTGAAATAAGCGTCAAGTTATCTTTCAAACATGACTAAACTTATTAGATTTGGATAACGCGTCTAGGAGATTACAGCGGTTTAATAAAGTACTCCACCCCACCCATATAATCAAAATTACGGAAAAAGTGTGAAGACCAAAATTACGCAGAATGTAATGAACTTTTCATTTCCGGTACCAAAACAATACGTTAATATTTCGATTTTCTGAGAAAAATTTGATTTCAATTTATACCACGGTAATTACGCCACCTAGCGGCCCTTTTAGAAACTTGAAAATATTTTAGCTGAATTTCTTTTAGCCGATTTACTTATTAATTTTTTTCCCGAAGTCGTAGGGTTTACGGTTTCCCTATTATCCTACCTCGCTGACCTTAGTGGGACACCCGTATATATATATATATATATATATATATATATATATATATATATATATATATATATATATATATATATATATATATATATATATATATATATGCTGCATCTTTCTTTTCAGCGCTTGCCAAGAAATTAAATATAATGTTACAGATCTTGAAGCATATTTGCACAACATTGATAATGGTAGTAACAATACCATTATTGTTGGGGACATGAATATAGATATACTAAAAAAATTGCGAAATCGCGAATAACTACATACTGACTCTCTCATCCTTTAATTAATATCTCATAAAATATTAGCTATAAACATAAAGTCATATTGATAAAATGATATTGATTTTCCATTTTGATCTGAAAAATAGATTAAAATTATAAACATTCCATAAGAAAAAACAAAGTTGTGTAGAGTTCCAACTATTTAGAAACACCCGGTATAATTGAAAATATTTTTATGTTGTAGAAAGTTTAAAATACGATTGGGTTGGTTATAGACATTTTCTCCTAATCTTTACAATAACCCCGTAATCGTCCGAATACCTACGCACTCCTAATCTCCCACCTTGTATTTCATAACTTGAAATGTACCTAGATATTTATCAACAGCGGGCCGCGTCTAATTATAAAAAAGCTATATCGTGTGATCTGAACCAAAAGCTAAAACCAAAAAAATGTATGCACGAGTAGGAAAAGTTAGAAGAAATATAACTAGGTATCAAATATTAATTAATTAATTAATAACCCACAGCGTACGAAAACCATAGACTAATAAATAGAATAACGAAAACGTCTAAATCCTGATCGCTCTGCCGTCTCTTAGTAAATAGATGTATTAATATTAACGATTGCAGTTCTATATACGTCTCTGTTCTCTGCTACTGCTACATCTACCTTATTGTTGCCATTTACTATAGTATAGTAGTAGTATACGTTTGACAAATATTATTAGTGCCTTAAAAATGTACCACTTTCGAATAAGAGCGAGGTAGTAAATAAATAATAAATAATAAATGATTTTACAATCATGATCATAATTAATTTGACAGTTTCACTTAGGTATTTATCCGATATCTATATCAGCTAGGTTTTTAAAAACAGGTAAAATTTTAGCACCGGCAACACCGTAGAGTCTTGAAAATAATAAATTGTGAAATCCGTCTATTTGGTTTCACATATATTGATAATATAATTATTACAGCCTTTTACGAGTTGAAAACATTCTCAAATGATTACTTATCATTGAAGGATTGTATTAAATACAATATCTCGTTAATTTCAAGCCATATATTTAAATTAATCGGGAAAACCATTACGTGACCTTGATAATCCAACAGTTTTCCGCTCTCACCTCTGCAAACTACCTGTTGAAAATCCTTGTTGCCTTATGATGAGAAAATAACGATTATTCTCATTGGGCATCTTCATGAGCATGTTTTCTTGGTGTTGATTATGCTCGAAACTGTGCAGACACACACACATACACTCACACACACACACACACACACACACACACACACACACACACACATATATATATATATATATATATATATATATATATATATATATATATATATATATTTATATTGATTTTGTATTCTTGACTGGATTTATAATAAATAAAAAAATGTTCTTGGGGATGCATTCATATATTCAATAAAATTCTTTGACTGAAGCCGAGCTTTCGAGAATGTTTATTCTCTTCTTCAGGGCAAAAATCGTGAATTTAGAATAAATTAACCAAAAACAGGAAAGATTTCATAGCCATCAATTACAAATGTCATTATTTATATTTGTCCTATATTTGTCATGGTAAAATATAAATAATGACATTTGTAATTGATGGCTATGAAATCTTTCCTGTTTTTGGTTAATTTATTCTAAATTCACGATTTTTGCCCTGAAGAAGAGAATAAACATTCTCGAAAGCTCGGCTTCAGTCAAAGAATTTTATTGAATATATGACTGCATCCCCAAGAACATCTTTTTATATATATATATATATATATATATATATATATATATATATATAGTAATGCGTATAGATTCGTGGATGGCAAAATATGATGAGGGTTTTTTCCGGGAATGCATCCGTTTATTTTTTGAGTTTTTATACGAACTCTTCTTCTGACGTTTCACCCAAGTTTCATTAGGCATCTTCGGAGTATCTAGAGAATATAGAATCTGTGACTGTTTATTTGTTGTTTCGGTTTATGTCGTGATCTCAGGTGGTACCTGGTGGGTGTGGCCTGTTGTGGTAATGGCTGTGTGTTACTTGGTGGTGGCCCGGTAATTAATGCGTCGCTTCCGGGAACTGGTGTCGGTGTATGTTTCGCTATTAGTGATTTCCAGACATTAGACAGATTCCGAGAATCGTTTCTCTTGTTAAGGTGGCCATGTTTTTCTATCTTAATGGCTTCTCGAAAGATTCTTGTTTTGTGTTTTTCTATATTGGCTATCTGTTTCACGGTATTAAAATCGATTTTGTGGCCTGTTTCTTTCTCATATGTGTAAAGCGCTGAAGATTTTTGTTTGTTTTTGATGTCTAATTTGTGTTCTTCTGCCCTTGTTAATATTCTTCTTTTGGTCTGTCCTATGTAGCTTTGCTTGCAATTTCCACAGTGTATGCTGTAAACGCCTTGGTTCTCCAGAGGTTTTTTATCTTTCAGGCGACAGTGGTAAAATCCGAGTCCTACATAAGAAACTCAGAACACTTCGTAAAAATCGTCAAAAATATCAAAGTTGAAACAAGTGTCATCCTAGCCAGCCTTGATGTGAAATCTCTACCAACGAAGATTTTCCATCTTATATTAAGAACATGTTAAGACACTCCCTTAAGAATACGTATTTCTCATTTGAAAATCAAATTTGTTAACAACTAGAAGGCGCACCAATGGGATCCTCACTATCACCCGCAATTGCAAACATATATATTATGTATTTCGAAAAAGAAGCCCTAAGCAGATCTCTTCTAGAACCAAAAATATGATGTCGATACGTAGACGATATGTTCATAATCTGGAAACATGGCGAAGAAAAACTATTCAAATTCTTGAACCACCTGAACACTCTACACCAAAATATACAATGCACATTAGAAATAGAAAAAAATAAATGTCTACCTTTCCTAAATGTACTCATCTTAAAATCACCAGATGGAAGCATTAAACACTCAGTATACCGGAGACCAACACACAGAAATAGATACCTGAATGCCAATTCCCACCACCACCCATCACAAATCCAAGCAGTAGCAGATACTCTTATATCCAGATCCTTACGAGTAACACATGAAGATGCTCTCCAAAGAGAAATAGAACACATGACAGAAACACTCAAGAAACATGGATATAAACACAAAACCACCCAGAAAGCCATAAAAAAGCAACAAAAGATAGAAATATGAACAAAGAGCCACCCTCCCTTATGTGAAAGGAACAACAGACAGAATCGGAAGAATACTGCGAAGACACAACATACAGCCAATATTTAAACCTCCAAGCGCCATAAGAAACATCTTAGGCAATCTGCAAGATAAAAAACCTTTGGAGAACCAAGGCGTTTACAGAATACACTGTGGAAATTTCAAGCAAAGCTACATAGGACAGACAAACAAATGAATATCAACAAGGGCAGAAAAACACAAATTAGACATCAAAAACAAGCAAAAAACTTCAGCGCTTTACAAACATGAGAGAGAAACAGGGCCACCTTAACAAGAGAAAGGATTCTCGGAATCTGCCTAATGTCTGGAAATCACTGATAGCGAAACATACACAGACACCAGTTCCCGGAAGCGACGCATTAATTACCGGGCCACTACCACACACACGGAACACAGATAAAAATACCCGAAACAACAAATAAACAGTCACAGATTCTATATTCTCTAGATACTCCGAAAATGCCTAATGAGACTTGAGCGAAATTTCCGAAGAAGAGTTCGTACAAGAACTCAAAAAATAAACGGATGTATTTCCGGAAAAAACCCTAATCATATACATATATATATATATATATATATATATATATATATATATATATATATATATATATTGATTTTGTATTCCTGACTGGTTTTATAATAAATGAAAAGATGTTCTTGGGGATGCAGTCATTTATTCAATAAAATTATTTCAATTACAAATGTCATTATTTATATTTGTCATGGTAACACAATAAGTTAGAAAGTATCTAGATTTAGTTGATAAAAATGAATATTACTGAATGATCTTTATATGTCTGTAGCTAGTTGAATATTGCATAAATACATACATATATACCCATACATAGACTAAATGACTTTTATTTTGGGCTTGAACTGACAGTTAAAAGAAAAAGATATATAATATAATTTAAAATTTCTATATAAGTGTAATCATATTCTCTCACAATACGATACATATCATGATTATTCTGAAAAGTGCACTGATACATATTTCACTCAAAAAAGGCCGATTTCTCTCACTAATCAACCTCTAAATTTTTGGGTGAAATAGATAGTTGCTCAAAATATTTCTATACACGTTAATCCTGTTATAACCAATATATTTATATATATATATTGCCTTATGTAATTAATTTGTAATTGTTGTATAATAATACTAATATTAATAATAATATATATATATATGTGTTTGTATGTATGTATGTGTATGTATATATTTGTATATATGTATATATATATATATATATATATATATATATATATATATATATATATATATAAACAATTGTTTGATGCATCCTCAACTTAATGTTGAAATAAATGAAAGAGTTCCCAATAACGCACCAAATTCTTATAATATTTCTAATGCAAATAATATTTTACCTATCTATAGATCTCTACATTACATCAATGATCTCACTAGTAAACTTGTTAATATTTTTAAGGGGTAAAATGTTATAATTTCGAGAAAGAATGTAAAACCGGTATCTAATTTATTTTCCAAATTAAAGACACCTTTAAAAACAACAGAAAAATCTGGAGTAGTATATAAAGTAAATTGCCTAGACTGTGAATTATCATATATTGGTCAAACTTCCAGAAATATTTCCGGAAGGATTACATCTCATAAAAGTGATATTAGACGAAATAAAGAATCTTGTGCCTTGAATGAACATGCTATTAGTAAGAAACATAGTATTGATTTTGATAACACTATTGCACTATGTTCTGAGAAAAATTATTTTAAACGTGGTTTCTTAGAAATGGTGAATATTAAGAAACATAATAACACTATGAATAAATGCTCTATATACAATTATGTATAGTTTTGTATGTAATATGTACCTATACTTGACATGTAACAATTTGTTATTTTGAAAAGATGTAGGTACCTAATAATCTAATATTTATTTTATGTTTATATATGTATTTATATGTGTGTATATGTGTTTATATGTATGTATGTGTATGTATATATGTGTATATATGTATATATATGTGTATGTATATATGTACATTGGTTATAACTGGATTAATGTGTATGGGATACATGTACCTATATATAGATGAAGGACTGGTCTTATCTGATTTTGTAGTAATTAACTTTTAAAATCTTAGGTTTCCATAAACAATAGAAATATTTTGATCAACTTATTAGTGAGAGAAATTTAGTTGATCAAAGAGAATTATTCTCTTAAAATTCATTATATGTTTATTTGAGATTAAATATATAATCTATCTATGAAAGATTTTCATAACATTTACTGTTTTAGAAATATGCATGTTGATTACTGAGAGATATCAGCTTGTTTCTGGAAAAGTGAATGATTTTCAAAATGTTTCATTCTCATGTCGTATTGCGAGAGAATATGATTCTATATATATATATATATATATATATATATATATATATATATATATATATATATATATATATATTATTCAAACATATTCGCATCAACCGAATGGTTATTAGCGGGTTGTACAATTTTATATTTTTTTAATAATATCTATACACTTTATGAACTTAATAATATTCGAAATATCACAATTTCTCCCAATAATGTTGTTTATATTTGGATCCAAGTTACATGTTTTTCGCTGCACAGAGTATTTTGGACATTCGGTAAAAATATGCTCAACACTCAGTTTTATTTCACATGTGTCACACATTGGGTCTTCGCTGTGATTCAGCAGATAGCTGTGAGTCAGATTGGTGTGGCCTAGGCGTAGTCGATTGATGAGCACTTGATGTTTACGTTTATTTTTTCGTCAGGCCAGGGTTTGACATCATATTTTATTTTCCGTAATTTTGAACTGGACACTTGCCACTGATTTTGCCATTTTTGGATTATCGATGCTTTAGCCTTCGATTTAATATCTGTAGATACTACTCTTAACACCGTTTCGGCTTCAGCAGATTTAATTGCACCACGAGCGCATTCATCGGCTTTTTCATTGCCCGGAATTCCGATATGTGATGGTATCCAAATGAAAAACACTTCTTTTTTCTGTTGCTGGATCACTTGGAGTTCAGTTTTTATTTTTTGTGCAATTGGATTTCTGGAGTACAGACACTTCAGTTTGCATATTGGGCTAAGTGAATCGCTTAAAATAACAAATTTGTCTTCACCTCTCCTATTGATATAGACTAATGCACGGTAAATGGCATAAAGTTCTGCATTGAATATACTGGTCGTTGAGGGTAGCTTATAGGAGAAGAATTCGGAAGTTGTAACGATTGCAGCTCCTACTCCTTCATTGGTTTTTGAAGCGTCAGTGTAAATTTCTGAGTAATTAGAGTAGTCAGAGATGATTTGATTGAGTTCATTTTTGATGGATTGTCTATTGGTGTTAACTTTGTCGAAATGTGATAGACTCGTGTTACAGTTCTGCGATTTAATGGTCCAAGGGAAAGGAGGGTTGAATGTAGTAGGAAATGTTATAGGTAGGGATAAATCGAGGTTAGACAAATGATTGCGGATTCTTTCGTAGAAAGGTTTATACGTTCTCGTTCGATTTGTGAAGAGATTCTGATATTTATCACAAAATGTGTTACTCTGAGTGGGATCTGTTGGTGTTGCACTTACTGTTGCTGCATAGGTCAAACTGAGGTAGGTACGCCTGTTATGAAGAGATGGCTCTCCAGATGCCCAGTAGATACTTTCGACTGGAGTTGTACAGAAGGCACCTAATGATATTCTTAAGGCTTTGTTGTGGATTGAGTCGAGTAACTTGAGTGTTTTCTCAATCAAAGTCATCAAAGTCCATTTTAGATCTAATGAGTGTTCTATAAACGTGCAGTAGTGGTTGACAGTCAGATCCCCAGTCCTTATGTTCTAGTGTTTTCAACAAATTGAGTCTTCTATTACACACTTCGGCTAGGTTTTTAATGTGTGCATTCCATTTTAATTTATCATCAAATATCATACCCAAGAACTTTATAGTTTTAACATATTTGAGATTTTGTCCATATAGGTAGAGGGGTGGTATATTGTTCATTTCTTTTTTGGAGAAGAGTACACATTTTGTTTTTTCTGTTGAAAAAACGAATCCGCTTTCTTTGGACCATTGCTCTAGGTTCGAGAGTGCTTCCTGTGACAGCGATATTAAAGTGTCCATATTTTTGTTTTAGCAGAACAGTTCCAGATCATCCGCGTACAGACGTGCTTTCATTGGTAATTTATTTTCTTTCAGAATTTCGTTTATGGCAATAAGGAACAGAGTTGGACTGATGACAGAGCCTTGTGGAGTACCATTCTCAAGTGTGTACAGACTTGAGAACATTTCATTTGTTCTGACGCGAAAAGATCTTGTTTTCAGGAAGTTCTGGATAAAGTCAAAGCAGTGGCCATGAATTTTCCATGAGTTTAGTATTTTCATAATACGGTATCTCCATGCAGTATCGAATGCCCTTTTTATATCAAAGAAGATGGCCAAGCATTTTTGTTTTACTGCTAGGGCTTCATGGATATCGCTTTCTAAATCCAGAATATTATCATTGGCGGATCTGTGTTGTCTAAAGCCGCTTTGCTCGGGAACCAGTAGCTTTCGATGTTCAAGGGTCCAGAGCAGTCTTCTGTTGATGATCTTTTCTAAGATTTTACACATAACACATGTGAGCGAAATTGGTCTATAGGAGCAAGCGTTAGTTTTAGGTTTATGTGCTTTAAGAATTGGGAATTTGTGTTCTTTCCATATTAGGTTGTATATGCGCAGAAGGAGCTGGTGTGCATTAGCTGGGAGATTTTTGATGAAAATTAATGGGATCTCATCGGGGCCGTGACTTGTATTTTTGAAGCTTGAGAGGGCGTCCTCGTATTCTTCTCTACATATAGGCATATTCAACGGGTCCTCGTGGTCAATGACGGTGGGGATTTCGATAGCTTCTTCTTCACTTTTTTTTGAAAGGAATGATTCTTCACAGTTGGACGAACATGAATTTTGCTTATACATTTCCGCCAAAGCTTCAGCAATTTCTTGTTTATCTGTCATAATTCTCTTCCAGGTTATTGATTTCATGGTTCGTATAGGCTCCCAAAATACTCCTCACTTTCTTCCATACTTCAGTCATGGGTGTTGAACTGTTGATACTCGAAATATAGTGACTCCATGAGGTACGCTTAGCATTCTTGATTGTGACTCTTGATATTGCCCTTAATCTTTTGAATTCAATTATGTTTTCTGGGGTTCTGTAGCGTTTGCATTTATTGAAAGCTTTTTTACTATACTGTATAGCTTGTTTGCATTCATTACTCAACCAAGGGACCGGATTATATTTAGATTTAAAAGAAGTTTTTCGGATAGCAATTCCAGCTGCATGCAAGATAACTCTAGTGATATTGTCAATGACTGCACATGTTGATATGTCTTCTTCTATGGTGGCTGCAAAGAGTTTCCAGTCGGCTGATTTGATATTCCATATTGGAATTCGATGATTTGATTGTTCTCTTCTAAGGATGTTCGATATCACTATAGGATTATGGTCACTATTATAGTTAAACGCCAGAGCTTCCCAGGTTAAAAAAGGTGAGATTTGGATCACACATCGTGAGATCCAGAATAGATGATTCTCCTGTGTGCGCATTAAATCTGGTTTTGCCTCCATTGTTTAGTAGAGAAAAATTGAAGTGGTTTATTAGTTTTTCGATGGTCCGACCTCTGCAGTTGGTGAGAAGAGAACCCCATATGACATTATGGCCATTGAAATCTCCGAAAATGATACGTGGTTGTGGAATCTGTTCTATCAAATTCAGTAAATCCGATATATCAATTGTTTCGTTTGGTGGAAGATATATATTGCAGATAGAGATCTTATTTTCTTCTAGTGTAACAGCAATATCTTCGAGGTTAGTATCTATCTCGATAAGTTTTACCGGAAAATTTTCGTCAACGAATACAGCTACACCACCACTTGCACGCCCCTGCACTATTCTGTTTTTGAGAAATGGTTGAAAATTTTTCAAACTCTGGGTTTTATTGTTTTTGAGGTGTGTTTCTTGTAAGCAAATTATATTTGGATTTTGTTCCGAAATTAGTACTTGTAACATTGGTAAGTTGTGGTAGAAACCATTTATATTCCATTGCAGAATTGAGTTGAATGCTATGAAGGAGTCACTTTCGATATCGGTGACTGACCCTCCATTTTTTTCTCCTCCCAGATGTGTCAGCAGTTTTCTCTTTAGTTTGGTGCACCTAGATTTGATGTTCCTTTCATTGAAGTGTGGATATATTTCCGTGAGCATATAAACCAGAGCGTAGATATCATTGGTGTAATTTTTAGCTACACTGACCTGATCAGTGGATCCCCTGGCATTGTCGAAAAGGTCCTTGATTTGATTGTAATTTAAATCAAATGAGGCAGAGTGTGTATTTATGAAATTTTCCGTGGGTTTGAATAAATCATCTATTTGTCTGTAGGTCTTTGGTTTTTTGGCTCCAGAGATTTCCGGAGGTTTGATGAATGGGTCATCTACAGTCTCTTGTTTATCCGTTTCGGTGCCTTCGTCAGTTGGTGTTAATATATCTTCTACGGGACGTTTACCACTTAAAGTGTTTAGTGGTGCCAGGCTTTGCGTATCAGATGGTTGCTGATTTTCAGGAGAGGCTTGTGTGTTATTCTTGCTTCACTTGAAGGTGTTTTACATTGTGAGGCAATATGTCCAGACATCTTACAATTGAAACAGGTGAGTCTATCTTGGGAGAGGAAAATTCGATAGGATGTATCATCAAAAGTTACTAAGATTGATTCCGGAACTGTTATTTCAGGAGTACTGATATACACATGTCTTCTAAAACTCAGGATGTGGCTATATTCGGAGACGGATGCGCTAATTCACAGAAAGTTTATTGGAGAAATCGGAGAAATACAATTTTTTTGTAATTCTTGTTCGAGCAGATCATGAGGGATGGTTGGGCATACATTGGATAAAACAAGTCGCTGAGTTGGAGTTGCCAGTCGCCTAGCCCGTAGGGCTTCACCGTTTATTTCGATGATTCCGTTTTGATTCATAAATGTAGCGACTGTTTCTTTGCTCGATATGTACATACAGATTCTGTTGTTCGATAATCTCGATGCAAATAGTATGTTTTTAGGATTTTTAGTCTTGGAGTCGGATGCCGTCTATGCCATTGAAAATTATCGCTTGTTCTTTGGTGGGAAATTGTTGTTGGGTAAGTGCAGCAGAATAGATTTTGTTAGTTGCGGTTTCATTCTGGGATCCTCTGTAGTCAGAAGTCCCAGTTATTGGTATTGACGAATTCATTTTAAATTTAAGTGGAAAGCAGTTGGAGTTTCAAATGGGTCCCTGGCTTCGCAGGTGCACGAAACATACCAGTGTGGTTTCGCAGGATCAAGTTTTGTTTGGATATCGAAGTGGAATGTTTTATCTATGGAATTAGTCAAACTGTACTTACAGTTTAATATTGTGTATAGATCACTTATGATCTACGATAGAACCAATTGCACACTTTTAAAACGTTAGATCAACTCGATTCTATATATTATTTTGAATATTTATGAGTATTTGAAAGAACATTAAAGCGTATTTTAGAATTTCAAAACATCTATTTCACTCAAAAATTTAGAGGTTGATTAGTGAGAGAAATCGGCCTTTTTTGAGTGAATAAGTATTAGTGCACTTTTCAGAATAATCATGATATGTATCGTATTGTGAGAGAATATGATTACACTTATATAGAAATTTTAAATAATATTATATATCTTTTTCTTTTAACTGTCAGTTCAAGCCCAAAATAAAAGTCATTTAGTCTATGTATGGTTATATATGTATGTATTTATGCAATATTCTTAAATTACATATATTATTTTTTTTAAACTGAACCTGTATCTGCCTTTATAATAATTTTATTTTAATTGTGCTCCTTGTTCAAATAGCTACAAACATTTAAAGATCATTCAGTAATATTCATTTTTATCAATTTGTAATTGATGGCTATGAAATCTTTCCTGTTTTTGGCTAATTTATTCTAAATTCACGATTGTAAGTATTTTTATAATACTATTAAGTTGTTGTTGAAGTAATTTTGTAACGATTTGTAGTTTGCCCTGAAGAAGAGAATAAACATTCTCGAAAGCTCGGCTTCAATCAAAGAATTTTATTGAATATATGACTGCATCCCTAAGAACATCTTTTTATATATATATAGGCTTGGACTGTATTCGATGAAATAAAAGCATAAACGAGAATAGCATTCTCAATTTGATATGTGTATATATATTTGTTTTTTATATATAGAGAAGGAAAAATCTTTCAAAGACTCCGTTATCTTGAAATATGATGATCGGTTGTGAGGGATTTCCACCCACTAAAAAACCTCCTCTGTCTTTTCCCCATAAAATATGTTTCTAGTGATCAAACATAAATATGTAATTATTGGTTGGACGATATAATATAATGTTGTGATATATTTTACTTAGATGTTTTAGGTCTGCCTTATCTTTGAGTGCGTTGACGTTTTTTTTAATGTGGATCATTTCGAAGAACTTCCTTTTTAACAATCGCTTTCTGTAGCTAGAATTTTTGTTTCTTTGTAATTGAACTTGTGATTAGTGGATTTTTTTTGTTTATTCAAGGCGGTAGCACAGTCACTTCTATATTTGTTACTTCTTATTCTATTTTCTAAGTATTGTAATGTTTGTTACAGTTTACTTCATTGCAAGGTTTTTTCTCTTTAGGGTTGAACGTCTTCAATTTGCAAAATATATTTTTTCTCATACATCTTTTTATTTTTTCTGAGAGTCCTTCAATGCAGGGAAGTCCAATGCTCTGAACTTTCTGATTTTTATTTTTAGATGTAGTGTGATTGTCATACGTGTTGATTCTTTCTGTGAAAATGTTGTTTATGAGTCTTTTTGGATAATTGTTACCTAGTAATGCTTGCTTAGCCTTATTTATTGCCATTGTCTATATTCTGGATCTGAGAGAGTGATAGATATATCAGCCAGTCCAATTATTACTGATTTCTTTTGGCAGAGAGGATTATGGGATTTAACATTTAAGTGTCTGCCCGACCACGTTTTCTTTGTATATCATTCTGTTCTTATCGTGCTAAGAGTTCTATGTAATGTTATATCAAGAAAGTTTACGCTTTTATCATTTTATAGCTCTATTGTGAATTTTAAATTTGGATAGTACGCGTTAAACATATTTTTGATGTATTCCGTTTGTCTTTTTGGTACGATTAGAATACAATCATCAACATATCTCCGATATAGTTCTAGTGCAAATTTTGAGTTTTGGAGTGGTAGTGAACTCAAGATCTTCTAATAATAGTTGAGCAATGACACTTGATATGGATGCTACCATGGCACAATCTTCTACTTGTTTGTAGAATTTTTGATTATATTGGAAATATGTTGAAGTTCTAAAGCTGTAAGGAATTTATTTTGAAGTGAAGTGTTGTATAATTTTGAATGTTATTAACTGTATTGGTATATTAGTGTACAGTGAGACAACATCTAATAACATATGATCCTCTGGAATTTTAACTTCTTTTAGTTCAGATTTAAAATGGAAAGAATCTTTAACAAACAAGCATTCTTTCCTAAACAATTACTGAGGATATTTGCGAGAAATTTGAATAATTTTTCGAATGCTGACTGAATACTTACATGATATAATTGTTCTGAGGGGAATGTTTTCTTTATGTAATTTTGGAAGCCCATATATTTTTGGTGGAAGAGCATTTTTTATTTTCAAGGATGAAGCTATGTTTTTTATTTCTCCTACTGTTTTATTAATTGTTATTTTTAGTCTGAATGATTTTGGTAGGGTTAATTTTTATTTTTTTTGTACGTGTTTAATTCTTGCAGCAATTCAAACATTTTCACATCATATTCATTTGAGTACTTGATAACTGTTTTATTAGTTTTGTCTGGCTGTACGACTTTGATGTCGTGATCTCTTATAAAACTTTTTGTCTCCTTTATTTTACGCAGGAATATCTTATGTTCATATTTTAGAGGTTCATTTTTATTTTTGAAATTGGTTATATATTACAAATTTTAAATCTGAGCTTATAATTTTCTTGTTCGTGTAGATGTGTTGTGTTAGTTTCAATAGATGCTAGTATATCGTGAATAGGGGTTTGATCTCTAATTGTGTTTTTCGGCCTTAAGGCTAATACTTCTTTCAATATTTTCAGGTATGGAAACATTAGTTCTATTTTCAAGCCACTCTGATTTATATTCTACTTTATAATTTTTATTACTTAATAATTTGTTAAATTTACTTATTTGTTTATTTTTTATGTTATTGAAGAGAGTTTAATTTTTTCTACATCCATAAAATTATTGAAAATATCATTAGCTAATATGTTTTTCAAAGCTTGCCTGATATTTTCGATTGATCTTTCGAGAAATTCTATGCATTTTGCATTTTCAGTTATTAGTAATCTTAAGTTTTGCTGTTTGAATTTGATTACATTTACCTGATCGAATTTGTGTTTGAGGTTTACATCAATTTATATCAAGAAATTTCAGAAATATACACTGGTCTTTGCATCGTAAAAGGAAAATTTTTCTGTTCGATATATATATTACTTTCTTCAATATCTTGGAATAAATTTTCATCAGCTTTACTGTGGGGTAGCCATATCTTCTATTTATTGACTTGTAAAAAGTCTGCATTGTTTCACTCTTGCTTTTTTTTATCTGTTTACTTTTCTTGAACCGCTATATTGTAATATTTTGTAAATTCTCTTGAGTATACGGTTCGTTACAAAAAGCATAGAAATATATTTGCCATAATTATTATATTTGGATAACGTTTCGTTTGGAGGTTTCCAAACTTCATCCGATCTTTGAATTAGCTAAAAGTACATAATACATATTTAAGATTAACTTTTGTTCTATTCAAGCTATCGACTTGATTTTTGTTTAAACAGTAGGTTGACAAATGAAGCACAATTTAAAAATATTTTGATTAGTATACAGGATGTTCCCAAGTAAGATACACAATTATGTTGTCTTTTTTTAAATAGCAACCCTATATTTCTGTTATATTTCAAAATTTGCTTAAACATTGACAATATAAGCAATACCGATCATAGATTTATCTGCAATTGCTTTTGACTTATGTGAATTTATGTGTCAGAATAGCGTCGTGTATCGACATACGAAAATAATCATATCTTTAGTACCATATTTCAAATATAGCAAATAACTAATTGCAATAACTCGAAATTTGAGTAATATGAAGCAGTGTAAAAATTTGAGAATAGGCTTCTTATAAATGTGCAAATAAATCACCGTCACGTCCACGTCTTCAAGTGAAAGACTATGGAACTCTTACAATCATTGTTGCATAAACTGAACAGTTATCCTATTTTTCATTTCTTCACTACGACGATCTTGGAAAACCCTTTCCTTCACGTATCCACAAAGGAAGAAATTGATCGGATTAAGGTTAGGAGCTCGTGCGTGCTGGTAATAGTATATCCTCTGTCTATCCAACGATTCGAATAAGACTCATCTAAAAACTCTCGCACTATTCTATTATAATGCACTGGAGCGCCATCGTGTTGGATCCACATGGTCCTTCTGGTTCTCAGATCCACTTCTTCTCACATTCTGGGAAGATGGTCGCAAATGAATTTTAAATATCTCTCACCATTTCGCTTAGTATCCAAAAAGTAGGGTCCTATAACAAAATCACCAATAATTATTCCCCAGACATTCAGCGACCATCGTTATTGGTCACTCAACAGTCCGCAACCAATGAAGATTTTCAACTGCATTATAATGCTTAATATGTTTGTTGACTGACCCAATATTTTTGAATGGTGCTTCATCGGAAAGCAAAATTTTCTTCAAAATATTATCATACTCGTCAATGATACCATTTATCTGTATACAAAATGCAACTCTATTTGCAAAATCTTTTATATATAATTCCTGAAGTAAGTTCAGATGGTATGGGTGGAAATTGAAAAATATGTACATCAAATTAAAAGCAAAAACTGACAAAAACAAAATTACCCACTCAGTGTACGAAATACCATGCAATGAATGTAACTGCACATACATAGGACAAACAAGTGAATATCTCGAAAACCGGCTCAAGGGACACTTAAATGACAAAATAAACGATACTGCTCTAAAATTACATCAAAAAACAGAAAATCATAAATTCAATTTCAGCGATACAACAGTTTTACTAACGGAAAAAAAACACTCTAAAACGTATTATTTTAGAAATAATTTACATTAGGAAAAGCCACAATGCAGTAAACTCAAAAACCGATTCAAAGAACCTCATATATAGCAAATTATTATAAATCATAATGAATTTTACACCAAAACCCTATATCCATCCAAATAATAAATGAAAAATTATAACTGCTAATACGAACGTTTCTCATACACACAAAACTATATATATAAACTCAATACAACACATTTCCGCTGCCGAACATCCGGCTAGAGTAAATATTAAAAATAATCCCAAAACACAATCCTTTGCAAATATAACTCAAATCCAGGCACATCAGACTCATAATGAAGAAGAAAAAATAGAGAATTTAGTTGAAACAAGCTCCATATAAGAAGAAAAGTTAATTTAATTTGATTCTTGGAAACCATGGTTTTCTATTTTATGTTATAGGTATGATAATTTTTCACGATTTATACAAATAATATCAACTGATTTCCATATTTTTATTTTTTTAGAGAATGATTGTTTAATTTTTATTTTTTATAAATTGATAAAGACCACAAAGATGGTCGAAACGTATTTATATTTTTAATTCTTTCAATTACAAAGACCAAACCTTTGATTTGCCAAAAATATTTTACTATATTAATTTTCAATCATCGCGTCCTAATTCCCAAGAAAAACATATATTACCAGGCTCAAGAAACAAAAACAGGTATTATATACATATATATACCTATATATATACAAATCTATATATATATATATATATATATATATATATATATATATATATATATATATATATATATTTCGATTGGAAAAGGTATAAAACGGCTTCTGCAGTCTTGGATGTGGAAATAAGAGTAACTCTTTTTTCTAGTCTATTTTTCGAATCTTTATTGATTCCTCCTCAGGATTACTTAAATTATACAAATTATGAAATTACAATGTAAACATGAAAAATATATGGTACTTACGAAGTTGTTATTTAATGAAACATTAAATATTTTGGAATAGAAATTACCATCAGTAACAATAATCGTACGTATTACTATAACAATGTTTAAAATAAAAAATGAAAATAAAATTTTGAGACTTGAAAATTAAAATTGTAATATTGAAATTTTGACATAATATTGAGTTGACAAATTTATTTGATTGAAATCTAAATAGTCATAGCACAGATTCATACAAGGTATTAATCATAATTTATGTATAATTTTAAACATTGTTATAGTGATACGTACGATTATTGTTACTGATGATAACTTCTATTGCAAAATATTTAATGTTTAATTAAATCTCAACTTCGTAAGTACCATATATTTTTCATGTTTACATTGTAATTTCATAATTTGTATAATTTAAGTAATCCTCATGAACAACCAATAAAGATTCAAAAGCTAGACTAGAAAAAAGAGTTACTCTTATTTCCACATCCAAGACTGCAGAAGCTGTTTTATACCTTTTTAATCTATATATATATATATATATATATATATATATATATATATATATATTTATTGATTTTGTATTCTTGACTGGATTTATAATAAATAAAAAGATGTTCTTGGGGATGCAGTCATATATTCAATAAAATTCTTTGATTGAAGCCGAGCTTTCGAGAATGTTTATTCTCTTCTTCAGGGCAAAAATCGTGAATTTAGAATAAATTAACCGAAAACAGGAAAGATTTCATAGCCATCAATTACTATTCTAGTAATTGATGGCTATAGTATATAGTATATATATATATATATATATATATATATATATATATATATATATGTATGTAGCGTGAACAGTTGCTAGAAGATTAAGGTTCTCTGTTGAAACAGCTCTTGAGTGTACTTGTGACATGCTTGTTAGCTGCCTCACCAGAAATTACATCATAAGGAATATGTATCAAGGCTGTGTTATGGATATTACTTTGGCAACAACATTTACACTGCGTGTCTCAGATTCCTACTTGATATGATAAATTAACTATCACACAGGGAAGAGTAAATGCTAATGAGCATATTTACAAAATTCAAGTGAAGTGCAGAAAGCATAAAATCATTAGGCTTAGTCCAATTGAGCTCTCTTTCAGTTCATCCTAAGTTTCATATCTGAAGATTCAGACTTTAATTATTTTATGTAAGAAGTTTTCTCAAAAACATTTATCAAAGAGTTTCAAAATGTAGCAATTGTCCACTACTGTTTTATGATTAACCAAGATTAACAATACTAGAATAACTAACACTATGGGTGTTTATTTCGATGTCCACATTGTGATCTGCACAGAAGTTTTCAAATAAGAAGAGTGGAATTATTACCTAAAGGTTTAGTACAAAAATTTACTTTTGTGTAAATTCTAGTTCACAACTATAAATTTCTGTACCAAACATGAATAAATTAAACTCAAATATTGTCACAATCAACATAAACACCATATATCTGAAGAAAACCTTAAAAAGCTTACAACCACATAATTATGATCCGAGTAATACTAGTCCGAAATCGATATAATATATGAGATGCTCGAGAAATACTCAAACATCCTTAAAATCCTACACTGATACAATGGACCTCACAGGTTATACTTATGCCACAATAGGAATACTGTATGATCGGAACCACGAAGCAAGAATAGGGTGAGGAGACTAGCCATAAAAATCATGTGAAATTCCGCACCTACGCATATCTTTGCATATTTGCGCAGCTTGGCTTGCACAAAAAGCCACTTACACTCTGCAGATACAGTGTAGTCTTCTGTAATATCAAGCTTTCTTAATAGGAACCATTACAATAACTTTCCAGCAGAAAGTGTGAAAATTTAATCATCGATTAAAAACTCCTTCCCTCTGAAAACCAACCTCGAAGGTCGTGAAGGGGGGAAATTTTCTCGAAAATGGAAAATTCGAGAGGCCAGAATTAAAAATAGAGCAATATCCAGAAATATTTAAATTTAACATTTTTTCAAAAAAGTTTTCGAGTTACATTCATTTTAATCACACATCTCACATTTATGTATTTTCGCTATTTTCGGAGGGGGCGATTTCTTTCGAAAAATAAAAATCTCTGGGTACCACATGAAAACAATAATATTTGCACCAACATTTATACTGAACGTATATAGTTATAGTTATGGTTTTCAAGTTAAGCGATGATAAAATGGTTAAATCTAAAATACTTATGCGTATTTCCGCAGCGATGCTCTGAGATTTCTACATCATAATAACAAGTACAAGTTAAGAAAATACGTGGGAAATAGAATGCTATATTCTTTGAACGTTCAGCCATTTTCGTGACTAATATTTACTCAAAAGTTATCTATCTAACTGCAACTAAACAACTTCAAAAGTAACAGCACCAATAGAATTAATATTATTTCGTATTTTTCAGTGCACCAAGTAATAACGTCTGTCCAATTTTATTTTAAAATATTTATTTTACACTTTTGAGTGAACATTAGTCACAAAAATTGCTGTTTTCTTAAACAATATTTTCTAGAGGAACGTTAGCCACAAACAATCTAATACGAACAAACAACAATCAAGTTTGGCGTTAGAGATTCTAGCGATATATTCCAAATTAAAATGTGGTAAAATGTATATCATCATAATGAAAAAAAATGAATATGAATTATAATCAATCCTTATTTTTGAACTCATGCAAGTATCTGTCTTCGGCTTATCACTGGCTGTGGAGACCAATATGAGTGATGCATTGAACACGTATTGTGGGTAGATATGAATCCCCAGCAAGTGGAATTGATTTATTCTAGATTACCCTGTCCCGGCATATTATGCTATTTCTGAATATGAATTCAAAATGATATACATATATGTAATCAAGATGATCATCATTGAATAACCTCAACAACTGGTAAGGTAATACGTACAAGTTATCACATTGTCACAATATTGCATAATACCACTATTAATTCTCAATCCTTATATTAAACTCATACAAGTATCAATCTTCAGCCTACCACTGATGGTGGAGACCAATATGAGCGTAGCAAATCAGAAAAAGGATTGATTATCAGACACGGCTCGTCGCTCTGCGGCAAACTGAAGATATGCAACAACCTTGAAGGAAGAGGTGTTTGTCCTCGCAGTAGATGGTGTCGGCACAGTTAGACGTCCTCCTAGCGTAATCTTATCTAATTTACACGTTTCGACACCAAATTTTGTGGTCTTTCTGAATAAATGATTAAAAATTACAAAAGAAGAAAGAAAATTAAAAAGTTATTCTTTATGTTTTCTTGATTGGATGTGTTACATTGTTAACTATACTTGTTTGAGTAAACTGAAAAAAAAGATGGTTGGAATAGCCAGATATTAGGTTGATGACATTTGGTGTGTGCTGATTTTGAGTTTTCATATTTGTTAAAGAAATAACTTATCATAACGATAAACTTGAAACAATGATTCCATTAGATATTTTCAATCTATACACTCAATACCAGAATCAACAATTAAATATAATGAAAATATTAATGTAACTAGTACTTGGATATAAAATATATCTCATACGACACTACCCAATTACACAACAAAAATTCTCATTCTAGGCCCTAGTTTCACTATGCCACTAGAGAATCGCAAAAATATACCAATACCAGAAATCATCTTCAATATAAAAACATCGATAAAAAAATTACAAACAGAAAATAAAAATGAAATAATAGCTACTTGCTGTAATATACTAACAAACAACAGAAAAATTAACAGAAGGCCAAACAAAACAAAGGAACATAGAGAGAGAAAACTTTTAATGGAACATGAAAAAACAAAGACTTATCTAAAAAGTAACCCAAATTTAACATTACTTAACCCTGATAAATCGAATAAAACAGTAGTGATGAATGCCAACACATGCGACCAAAATAAAAGAAATACTATTTGACAGATCAACATACAAAAAGTTAAAATCAGACCCCACAATCAAACACCAAAAACTTAACAATGACCTAATTTAAAAATGGTGGAACACGTGTCATGTTGACAATATGGTGAAAATCTTAAACTGTTTGTTTTATTTACTACTTAAAAATAATCGACACAAAGTGGAATAATATTAAACAGTACACAGACATCCCTAAAATAGAATTTAAAAATGCTGTTGACAATCGACTCAACGTACTGTGGGAGATTTTTGCTACCTATGACCATATCTTTCAGTTCTACCATAATTTTCAGCTGAGCTCAATCTACTATGTGTGATGTTAAAGCTTCAATTTAGTTTTGATAACTTTCTTCTTAATAATTTATGATGTACCTACCTATTTTTAACACTAAATTAAATGTAAGTTAGAAATTGTGTAATGTGTTTAAATATTATTTATTTTTTCGATGATTTCTATACCCCTTCTATTAATTACTTCATTGTATTTCACTTTATATATTTATTCAAATATAGCCTTGAGAAAGATAGCCACCGCTATCGAAACGAGTTTTTCATTATCCGCATCCACAGTGCCGCCACCCTATGAATGTTTATCACTTTGGTTATGTTAGGACTATGAAATCTTTCCTGTTTTTAGCTGATTTATTCTAAATTCACGACTTTTGCCCTGAAGAAGAGAATAAACATTCTCGAAAGCTCGGCTTAATTCAAATTACATGACTGCATACCCAAGAACAAGATTGAATAGAATGAAAATATCTAATGGAATCATTGTTTCAAGTTTATCGTTATGATAAGTTATTTCTTTAACAAATATGAAAACTCAAAATCAGCACACACCAAATGTCATCAACCTAATATCTGGCTATTCCAACCATCTTTTTTTTCAGTTTACTCAAACAAGTATAGTTAACAATGTAACACATCCAATCAAGAAAACATAAAGAATAACTTTTTAATTTTCTTTCTTCTTTTGTAATTTTTAATCATTTATTCAGAAAGACCACAAAATTTGGTGTCGAAACGTGTAAATTAGATAAGATTACGCTAGGAGGACGTCTAACTGTGCCGACACCATCTACTGCGAGGACAAACACCTCTTCCTTCAAGGTTGTTGCATATCTTCAGTTTGCCGCAGAGCGACGAGCCGTGTCTGATAATCAATCTCCACCATCAGTGGTAGGCTGAAGATTGATACTTGTATGAGTTTAATATAAGGATTGAGAATTAATAGTGGTATTATGCAATATTGTGACAATGTGATAACTTGTACGTATTACCTTACCAGTTGTTGAGGTTATTCAATGATGATCATCTTGATTACATATATGTATATCATTTTGAATTCATATTCAGAAATAGCATAATATGCCGGGACAGGGTAATCTAGAATAAATCAATTCCACTTGCTGGGGATTCATATCTACCCACAATACGTGTTCAATGCATCACTCATATTGGTCTCCACAGCCAGTGATAAGCCGAAGACAGATACTTGCATGAGTTCAAAAATAAGGATTGATTATAATTCATATTCATTTTTTTTCATTATGATGATATACATTTTACCACATTTTAATTTGGAATATATCGCTAGAATCTCTAACGCCAAACTTGATTGTTGTTTGTTCGTATTAGATTGTTTGTGGCTAACGTTCCTCTAGAAAATATTGTTTAACAAAACAGCAATTTTTGTGACTAATGTTCACTCAAAAGTGTAAAATAAATATTTTAAAATAAAATTGGACAGACGTTATTACTTGGTGCACTGAAAAATACGAAATAATATTAATTCTATTGGTGCTGTTACTTTTGAAGTTGTTTAGTTGCAGTTAGATAGATAACTTTTGAGTAAATATTAGTCACGAAAATGGCTGAACGTTCAAAGAATATAGCATTCTATTTCCCACGTATTTTCTTAACTTGTACTTGTTATTATGATGTAGAAATCTCAGAGCATCGCTGCGGAAATACGCATAAGTATTTTAGATTTAACCATTTTATCATCGCTTAACTTGAAAACCATAACTATAACTATATACGTTCAGTATAAATGTTGGTGCATATATTATTGTTTTCATGTGGTACCCAGAGATTTTTATTTTTCGAAAGAAATCGCCCCCTCCGAAAATAGCGAAAATACATAAATGTGAGATGTGTGATTAAAATGAATGTAACTCGAAAACTTTTTTGAAAAAATGTTAAATTTAAATATTTCTGGATATTGCTCTATTTTTAATTCTGGCCTCTCGAATTTTCCATTTTCGAGAAAATTTCCCCCCTTCACGACCTTCGAGGTTGGTTTTCAGAGGGAAGGAGTTTTTAATCGATGATTAAATTTTCACACTTTCTGCTGGAAAGTTATTGTAATGGTTCCTATTAAGAAAGCTTGATATTACAGAAGACTACACTGTATCTGCAGAGTGTAAGTGGCTTTTTGTGCAAGCCAAGCTGCGCAAATATGCAAAGATATGCGTAGGTGCGGAATTTCACATGATTTTTATGGCTAGTCTCCTCACCCTATTCTTGCTTCGTGGTTCCGATCATACAGTATTCCTATTGTGGCATAAGTATAACCTGTGAGGTCCATTGTATCAGTGTAGGATTTTAAGGATGTTTGAGTATTTCTCGAGCATCTCATATATTATATCGATTTCGGACTAGTATTACTCGGATCATAATTATGTGGTTGTAAGCTTTTTAAGGTTTTCTTCAGATATATGGTGTTTATGTTGATTGTGACAATATTTGAGTTTAATTTATTCATGTTTGGTACAGAAATTTATAGTTGTGAACTAGAATTTACACAAAAGTAAATTTTTGTACTAAACCTTTAGGTAATAATTCCACTCTTCTTATTTGAAAACTTCTGTGCAGATCACAATGTGGACATCGAAATAAACACCCATAGTGTTAGTTATTCTAGTATTGTTAATCTTGGTTAATCATAAAACAGTAGTGGACAATTGCTACATTTTGAAACTCTTTGATAAATGTTTTTGAGAAAACTTCTTACATAAAATAATTAAAGTCTGAATCTTCAGATATGAAACTTAGGATGAACTGAAAGAGAGCTCAATTGGACTAAGCCTAATGATTTTATGCTTTCTGCACTTCACTTGAATTTTGTAAATATGCTCATTAGCATTTACTCTTCCCTGTGTGATAGTTAATTTATCATATCAAGTAGGAATCTGAGACACGCAGTGTAAATGTTGTTGCCAAAGTAATATCCATAACACAGCCTTGATACATATTCCTTATGATGTAATTTCTGGTGAGGCAGCTAACAAGCATGTCACAAGTACACTCAAGAGCTGTTTCAACAGAGAACCTTAATCTTCTAGCAACTGTTTACGCTATGTGAGGTGTGACAAGGTTTTCGGCAAGTCAAATAGACTTCCAAGGATCAAGTACACTATGTCCGATTACTATTGAGTCTGCTAGGTATTCCTTTTAAGAGTGATATTTCGTGGAGCATATTATAATGCTTTGAACAGATTTTTCACAAGTTAAATTGAAATGTTTACTTTTCAAACCCTATTTATCTCTGATTTGTTATCTTGATTTCTTAAGGGGTATAATAGAGCAAATTTGGCGTGTCATTCACTCATATTAAAAGAATCATACTCTCATCAATAAGGTTGAAAACAATAATTTTTATTGATGGAGCTCCCAATAATTTTATGGCTTGGACTGCTTTTTTCTTTTTAAATTGTTCTTAGAATGACAAAATACAAGTTTTTGGTACGAATAAGGGTTGATCTTACAGCCAAGATTTCACAAAACAAGACTTAGATAATGTATTAGCATTTATAATCAAATACATAATTTAATTAGACCCTCCTCTTGAAAAAATAACCTTAAAGTTGTCAATGATAAGGGGCAGATAATTTCAGAAGAGTTAAAATATTTTATGTTGTGCATAAGACAAAGTAGACCACATTTTGAACAATGTTATTTTTTTATTTCTTGTAGATAGGAGTATAAATTTTTTAAATGTTCAAATTTATATAAACGTCACTATAAAACATAGCTATAAAACTCAATTTCTACTAACCTAAATTTTAGGACGATTTGAAGATGAGTGGATATTAAGACTCAAATTGAGATTCACGGACATAAATAGTAGGTAATTAGTAGATGACCTAACTCAATCAGAGAGTTCATAATCCTGGGAACATATTTTTGTTAGAGGTGGTATAAATAATTATACCTAAGTATGCCATTTTTCATAAAATTTCTAAGCTTATTCCCAAGAAGAATTATGTTAAGAAAATATAGATGTTTCTTTTCGTTTTCCTAGATGACGCATAACAAATAAAAATATATGTTCACCAAGCTCTTAAAATGTTTAGGTTTTATTAAAGGGAATTATGCCTACAGAATAAATGAGAACGAACATGATAAAATCAGATATTAGCACCTCAATTAATATTAGGTATTGAGTCTAAGATTTGGGAGAAGAACAAAAATAAGGGAACAACATGTGCTTATCTCTTTTATTGAATTGATTATATCAATACATAATTAAACTCCACCACATAATCTAATTGATATTTAGCAGCTATCATTCTTCTCGTCATTTTGACAATTCACTTATAAATTGGGGCATCTGATTAGCCCATTATAGACTCCAAAGTTATGCATATGTTCCATATAAATGTTGGGATTGCGCATATTATGCTGTCCCCTATAGAAATATTGCCGGAGTCCATAATGACATTTTAACATAAGAGCTTCCACATAAATCATGGAATCAATAAAATCACTGAAACAACTGTTTGGCAAAGCGACACCTTCTGTTTAATGACAACGGGCTAATTTCCCGATATTTTCCAAGAAACTTTTGGATAATTCTAAGAAATATATTTTTACCCGGATTAATATTTTATGTTAATATCCACTATTTTCCGACTTATCTTCCTTATAGATATAAATATTGGAATTTGATGATATTGCTGATATATCAGAGATCTCAATCTTTGTTTTGAACAAATGACTACAATAATCAACTATGAAGGGTGTTTCTAATTAGGCATCACTTACATATTCAAGGGAGTATTCATTATTTAGTTTATTTGATCACTAAAACTTTATATAACCATAGTTCCCCAAACAATTCTTACCAATATTGCGCATGTATCTTATATTTAGGAACACCCTGCATAGTTGATTATCGTAGTCATCTGTTCGAAACAAAGATTATGATAAAAGATAAATCAGAAATATATATTTGTATAGCACCTTATATAATCAATTGTTGTTATTGCTCTCTGTAAGAGATTTCATAATTAAACTAGCTTACAGATTTTCATAACTATGTAGTTATATGTATGAATAACTAAAGTACGAGGGGCGGACACTTAATTCGTATAACGCTGTAGAAGTACAGAAATTAATAATAGTTACATGACATCGAGCCTGAGGCCGTAACATAGGGTGCTGACACATCCTTTAAAGTTGTAGCCAGGATCAAGCATAAGATTGAAAACAGGGTTGGTTAAATGCTGTACACAGCAGAAATGGGTGTGACTAAGTTAAAATTGATTTAGTACCTTGAATTTTCTGAGAATATTATCGGTGGCGGAACGATAAATAGATTCTGACTAAATTATTGATATACCTAATGTCTGATGGTACTAAAATAAAATTCTCACCAAGTTAATTTCTCTTCAATCTCAATAATATATGATATACTTCCAGCATTCCATCTCTCAAAGAATCAAATTCAGAATGAATTTACCTTAATTATGTCAATTGTATTTGTACGCATGCCATAGAACACCATAGGTTACTTGTGACTGTGACATACATATATATATATATATATAGATAGATAGAGCTAGTAGGTATTATGACAATACTTATTCTGTCATTTCAGGTACGAGCCAAAAATAGTGGAATGAACCAAAGCCATATACTTATGCATTAAATAGGCAAGTAAGGCATTACATAGATGAGTATCATCGCCCGCCATCTTGTGGCCAGATAGTTGACTTTCATGACATATATTGTTTTCGAGACAAAACCCACCAGCTGACTCGTAACAATATGAGTTTTAATTAGCCCAAATATATTTAAATATATCATATTGTCATATTTGAATTGAAAAAAAAGAATTTTGCAACCAGCCAACTGGTATTTTTCTTCTCGAAAACAGTAAAGGTTTTAATCTGAAACTAATTTTCGTTCAAATATTTCTCTTCGAATGTTTCAGGGCAGCAAGCAAATGATGGTTTCTATATTTTTACATTCTTAGAGACTGGTACACAGAATTGGTTCGCGATATTGGGCAGAAAATTGCTATAGAGCTTTCCGAATGTTACAATGGCTGCGACCTAGAACACAAAATTGTTTGGTCTTCTTTGATTGGACGCGCAATTTGTGAAGGAATTTATTTTAAAACTGCATCAGAAAAGAAACGAATGAACTATGATTTGAAAATGATAGGTGACAGACAGGAATACTGGACACAAGATGGCGGACTATAATATCTATATAGAGAGATCTATTAGAAGACAAACAGAGTTATATTAAGTTGCTGTGAATCACGAATAAAACGAGATGCAAAATGTGGATTATGTTTCCATATTTATTTCTTAAATATCATCAATCCCAAATCCTAAATGTAAAAAAGGGACCAGGTGTCCTTTTTTTTTACGGTACGGATTTTCGATCGACCTGTGTTATATTATTTTTATGGTAATTTCTGCAAAATAGTTAGTTGCACAACCAACTGTCCATTCAAAAGATATCTAGTGATAATGAAATCAATGAAATTACTTGCATTCTCCTTCTCTTACCTGATAAATTCATAACTTTCCCTTCTAGCTGAGTTATTGAGTATTGAGAAGCATTATGATAAACATATAGATGCTGTCAATCATAGTTCCTAGAGAATTGATAATCCACAAAAAAGCCATCGTGTGATAAATTCCATACAAATAGTTCTCTTGTAAACTTTAATGCCAATGACAAAAGCGGGTGTCAAAAGCATAACATAACATGCTTTTGACACCCGCTTTTATCATTTGAAGCTATGAAATAGTTACCATTTCTGGTGGATGCGCCACGGACTGAATCTGATAAAAACATCAATACCTATTGATTATATACAATCACAATCAAATTATTATTTTATAACTTTGTACTCAGCCAGGATATGAATAAATATAAAATAAGTATAATTAGCTCCATAATTATAGTGTTATGTCTCATTATATTATAGACTTCTGAATCGCTATACAAGTACACCGCTTTACTTTTATTGTAAGATATATATATATATATATATATATATAATTATATATAATGCTGATAAGCCAGTTTGGAACTTCTTTCTTTATGCATTGACATATAACTGGTCTTATAAATTAGTAGAAACTCTGAAATTCAGTTAGATATTAGAATATTATCTATGCAATACCTTTTTTTTGCTTGTTCCAGAATATCTTGGTTATCCAAACTTTAACACCAACAGGTACATTAATGCTCCTTTGTTAGATCACTTTCAGACTAACTACACATACGAATGAGCTATTCAGAAAAAAATACACAAATCATCCTCACACTGTTCACAAGAAATACTTTTCTATCTTCGCATGGTGCTATCTTCCTATTCCAACATCCAGATCAACTCAAGATGCCACCCGAAACCTTCACTTGCAATCACAGTCCAATACAACATCACATTTTTCTTAATGATCATTAATTTATATTATAGTCCAGTGCAGTTTGTATGCGCCCTCTTACCATTCTTTTTATTTCAGTGAGATCGTGTATATGCTGTGTAATGTGATTTTGTGAGCGGAAGCCGCGTGCGTATGCTTTCCCGCCGCCAAATTCTCAAACACTAATGCTCCCTACACCACCACTGGAAGCTTCCAGGCAGCAGTCTGTTTCTATCCTTTTCTCACTCATTCTATCCCACTTTATTCTCACTCTCTTCGCCATGGCCTACTGCGTCAGGAAAATTTGTGCGCGACCACCACAGGTCTGGATTGAAGTCAGAAATGCACCGACAGCCGTAGAAGATATTAGGGGAAGTTTGCCTGATGGTGAGCAAAGTGAGTTTTATGAAAAAAAGCGATGATATAAGTTTTTGTCACCGGAACATTTGAGAAAGAGCATTTCATTTTGTCTGGAATATATAGAATATGAACACATACTGAACCTTCAGATATCATATTGAATTGAATTTTGGGGGTGAAGATATTATGAATCCAAAGCAGAATATTGCATGTGGTGACGCTTCAATTATTCATCACTTATTTGATTATAATGAAAGGAATTTGGCTGACACTTATTTGTTTTGGGAATCAAAAAGTCTTGAATTAAATATGTAGTGTAAGGATAATTTCTTTTATTACTTTATATAAATAGTTATGAATGTTGATGCTTTCACTCAGATTAGACATGTCTTTCTATGCATTCTTCTTAAAGAAAGCATCCTCTTTATAGAAGATATTTTCTAGTATGGAACAATAGAGTGTCAAACTGTGAAGAAAGAATTGAGAGAATGAAAATCATTTATGTCACGGAATCTAATTATTTGTTCGGTTACAACACTCGACAGGATTTAAATTTTAGTGAAAAGTTTTCTCAGTAGGTATCTATGACAAGTTCGAGAAAATAACAGGGAGATACGAAGCTGACAAAAACACTCAGTTGACAATTTAAAATAACCTGTGGTCCTGTCCTGCCGCAGCATTCTGGTACCGTGCTGCCTCTCTCGTCTGTATGCCCATCGCGTTTATAAACTAGCGTGTTTCAGGATAGTCCTAGAGAGTTTTTGGCGTGAACTGGTCGCCGTTAGCCATACCACAGCTGCTTAAGTTTGTGAGAAAATTTTCTAAACTCTTCTGTTTCTTGACAGCTCGGATACGTATTTTTATCTGTAGAAATTCAGATATAGACGATTAGTGTTAGCCATAGAGAAAAAAAAACTGTCACCGTTAGCATGCAGAATATTTAGAAATATAAATAAAAGTGTGGAATTACAAAATAATTATCGAAAGGATAGCAGGATTATGGATGATTAGCAGAAATTGAGAATAAAATGACTGGGTTTATATTTTGTATGTGTACGAATATTTCACTGCAAAACAAAAATTTCTGAAGAGATTCAACATAGAAAACTTTTAACTACTCCATTAGTTAAAACCTTTTAAGCACGTAAACATTTCATTAGCTTTTTTTCGTGCTCATGGAGAAATAAACAGCTGAAATAAAGTCTGTATAATTATTTTAAAGCATGTTCAGCATAATAAACCAGCCCTCGGGGAATCTCCAGCAACCTTGAATCAAGTAAATAATATAACACGCATAAAAAGTAAAATAACGAGTTATATGTAAGCAATAGTAGCCAACCCTTTCTTAATAGCAATAAGCTCTGAAAATGAGAATGTTACCAAATGCATCTTCTACATTACAAGAAAACAATGCTAACAATAATATGATACACATAAGCGTCAGATTTAGGTTGAGCCAACGTAAAGCTCATAGGTATTAGCAGGAAGTGCAAAATGCTTTGTTTATCGTTGAGGAATGAATCCAAAGCTAGAATATTCTTTCACATGATAATTATTTTTATTCTCATCGTAAGTGAAAGGATTTAAATTTGAGGTAATGAGTTCAAAATTATATTTTTCGGGGTATTTTCTAATTTCATGCTATGAAGCTCATATTAAGTGTATCAAAGAGAAAAATATAACGTTAACGTATTTAACATAAAGATTAGTTCACCACTCCGGGCCGTTGTTGTTAGAAATATAATAAGTCAGTTTTTAGTTTCCTAGGCTTTATAAAATTAGACAGAAAATCTCCCATATTATGAACACGTCACGTCATCTTAATGTTTCCGTTCCTCTATCAATAATAATTTATAACTTATACCTATTATTATAAATTAATTTGTTAAGAAAATACATAAAATTCAGCACTAATTTCGAGTTGGCCAAGACTTCAATAAAAAATATATCAGCACGTACTAAATATACAATATACAATAGATACAGATCGAATCACCGCAATAATTACAGATCAATTGGAATTACTGATCAACATAAAACGTAGCTGTGGGACGACCATTGACTGATATCAGAGTCCATATTTTCCAGGCCAATTGGTTGATTCACGATATATGTAAGTACTAGGACATTTACGAAATAATGAGCTAACTTTATTTAGTACAAGTTGACCAGGTGAACTTTGTACCGCACAAGAGTCAATGAGTGCTGTACGTTTTAGCTATACTTAATTTATCAACCTATATATTTTCTTTGTGGCGCCACCTTTTGAGGATTAGATGAAACAATCGATCCGATGTGGTATTGGTGTAGAATAATGTTTGACATATCCTCAGGGAGTATGGCAGATGTCCAATCTTATTTCATATAAAAATTAATGACCTTTATACTGTCTCATTTAATTTTCTGATATTTTAAAAGCTATTCTGCTGTTATTCTATGCGAAGAGGAATCCAAAAAGTAAGAGATTTAAGAAATCGGTCCAGCCAATCTTGAATTATAAATGGTGTAACTAACACCACTTTTTTATGTATATAGATATGGAAAAAAACCTGTGATGTGTTCATATTTTATTTCATGCTTGTTGAAAGTTTACAACCCTTATCTCTGACAAATAAGTAGAAAATAGCTTATTCAAATAATAAATGTAATATAGTTTAAGAATCTTATTACCAATAAATTTTCTTAATGTCATTTTAAAAGAAGATATGATCAATGTGCGCCAAGATGGTTACGCGCTATATTAACTTGTTAGTTTACATGAAGATTCTTATTATTTCAATACATTATTTAATCGAACCTGATTTATTGTCTTGTAAATTTATAGTAACCAATCAGATGTCAGAAATTTATTATTTGGTCCCTATTTTTGTTTTACTATTTTCAGAGTTCATGGTATCCTTATTAAACGTGCTGATTTTCATGTATTTCTCAAGTAGGCAAGAAATATAGAAATATTTTTTATTAGAAGCTTTTACCAGAAAGCTTGAAGTAGTCTGCAAAATCACGTACCTAATAAAAATGTTGGTCAAATTAAAAAATACAGTTTGTATTCCTTAATAATATCCTCAAATACACTTATTTAGAAATAAGCCTATCCTAACATTGCATTTGTATATCTATAGAAAATTTAAGGTATACCCCTGTCAAGTTATAAAATAAACCTTTTCCATCGTAAATCGTTTGTTTGTCGTTTGTTAGATGAACAATTCCGTCTGTTGGTTGCTCTTTTATTTGTTATTGACAATTAAAATTTTCGACGTCAAGTTGGCCCTTTCTTTAGAAATATGAAGGTTTTTTTGCAAATCGACAGTTTTTAATTCGCTTTTGTTTGTAAGACTGGTCCCGCGGTTTGTTAGATCTTAATTACCTAAATATTTACAGCAATCTTTATTTCGGCTGCTCAACTTGATATTCATTTCAGTCAACGCAAGGTATGCTTGCCGAACATTTAGACTTTTCACCGATAATCATACTTGGCAACGATAAATTTAGTTACATATAGCACAGTTGATATAATTGCCATAGATTTGTAATAACATTTAAATTTAAGCTCCGTAGAAGGCGATAAAAAGAGATAAATATGTTTCAATTTTAGTTGCTGATTGTACCGAGCAATTGGATACGATAATTTGCATTTCATAGCATATTGGTATTGATCGATTAATGACTGGGAATGATACAACTATTTGAAACCAAAAGCATCACACTCTTCGGCCAGCTCGGAAATCTGCCTGATACACCTATACAAAAATTGTCCTCAGTTGAAAATCCTCAAAATAAGTTACTTGAATTCCAAGATTCTTTTCTTTCTTAATTCATTTTCATAAACCATTTGTGAAAATCTACTTCTTTATATTTCCGGAAAAAAACATTAGTGGCAAGTAAATGAATGCAAAAAAGTTGTATTAAAATTTTGTTAAAAATGAATTTTCAATCATACATTATTGTCGTTATAGATTCGTCAGTAGGTACCTTTTGTCTTAACACTTCGTATCACAGTTCCTCTTCTAATTATATTTGAATGTTCACATTGATAAATATTTTCAGATTTTTTTAACTTTAATCATTACTTCGACGTATTTTCGAGTTTTTCTTTCTTGTCGTTGGCAGCTGGCATTTCATATTCCTAACTTGAGTAAAAGCATAAAAATATTTCAGCAATATTCATAGCGCGTGTTCGGTGATTTAAGACTTGGTTACATTCAAACAGACCTTAGAGTATATAGTCGTGAACAGCAAGGCGGATGCGCGATGCGCGTACTTAGCAACCGAAATAAAAATAGCTGTAATTATTTAATTAAGATCTAACAAACAGCGAGATTATTGGAATTGATCCGGTTCTGTCAAATCTATCCATCAGCCTTTCAAATGATTTTGGTTCTGGATGTCTTCTATTAGAATATCATTCATTGAATGTCCTTTAAGGCCGTATAACCTGAATTATTTTAACCAACATATATATATATATAATTTTATTTTGGATGTATCTTGGGATTTAGGTTCGGTTTGCACAAAAGGGGTCAGATATACATATTTAAAATTGAGACGTTTCGCTTGGGGCTCCAAGCTTCATCAGTTAAAAAACATATTACTGCTAAAAAATATTAATAAAATAAATGAATACATATAAAATTACCTTTCGTACCTTAAACACATAGGTATAGGAACTAGTTTATGTTTACCATAATTGAGATTTTTTTATTCTTTGTGGAAATCAATCATTCTTCTTTTTCTATCACGTTTGTTAGTATGGCATGTGTTGATTTTTATGACAGGTCTGTTTTTACGCTATATATATTTTGAGAAAATTATTTCCAAAAGTCAATTATAAAGACTGGTGTATTATGTTTGGTGTGTATTGTTGTGTCTATGCTACCATCTGTTGTACGTTTATCAGGAACTCTTTTGCTATGGTGGTTGTGGTTTATTTGGAATTGTGGAATGGGAGAGGAATATTATTTAAACAAAAGTATTATACAAACACTTTGTAAAAAAATGAGAGGAGATGGAGTTTCTTTTTATTAAATAATTTTATGGTATATTTTTCTGAGATTCCTAATGTCAATTTTATCATTCACTGTATTAGGATTGAGCTTAATATGAATCATTTCAAGAAATTCTCTTTTCTTTGTGTCCTTTTCGGTAGCTAAAATTTTAATATTATTGTAGTTGAATTCGTGTTTGCTTCTTTTTTTATGTTTATTAAGAGCTGTTGCAGAATTTTTTGTATATTTGTTTCCGTTTATTCTACCTTCGAGGTGTTGGGAGGTTTGTCCAATGTATACCTTGTTACAATTTTCTCCATTACACGAGATTTGGTATACTACATGTGTTTTTTTGTTGGTTGGATTATCAGTTCTTAATTTGGAGAAAGTCATTTTGTTTAGGGTATTATATCCTTTGTGTCCAATCTGAATATTGTATGGCCGCGTAATATTTGAGAGTTTTTCCGATAGTCCTTTAATGTATGGTAGTCCTATATGAAGAGATTCCGGAAGATTTGTGTTTGTTTTTTTTTGGTGTATTATAAAACTTATGAATCCTGCTTTTAAAAATTTTATTTATGATGGCTGAGGGATAATTATTATTAGTTAATGTTTTCTTTGCTTTTTCAATAGCTAAATGTCGGAATTCTGGGTCGGATAGTGCAATCGCACGGTCTGCAAGGCCGATGACAACAGATTTTTTTTGGGATAACGGATGGTGAGATTTATAATTAAGATATCTACCAGACCACGTTTCTTTTGTATACCAATTTGTTCTTAGAGTTTCATTTATTCTATGTATCGTCATGTCAAAGAAATTGATTTTATTATTATTTTCTAATTCAATTGTGAACTTTAGCTTAGGATGGAATGAGTTGAACATTTCTTGGACATAGTTTGATTTTTCCTTTGGAATTAATAATATGCAGTCATCGACATATCTGCGATAAAGTGGCAATCTGAAATTTAATTTGGGTATTATGCTAGATTCAAGTTCTTCGAGGACAAGTTGTGCAACAACACTAGAAATTGCAGCTCCCATCGCGCAGCCTTCGATTTGTTTATAGAATTTATCTTTGTATTGAAAATATGTGGAAGTGAGAGTATATTTAATTGCTTTTTGTAATTCATTAAGTGGTAGTGTGGTATAGTTTTTTATTTTTTCCCAATTTTTTGTGATTATGTCTTGTGCTAGTTTTAATGGGATATTGGTATATAATGATACGACGTCTAGTGATATAAGTATGTGATTTGTTGGTATTTTTATATTTTTTATTTGTGATTTGAAATGAAACGAGTATTTGATGTAATATTTGTTCTTGCCAGTGATATTGCTTAGGATTCTTGCTAAGAATTTGGATAGTTGTTCGAAAGGTGATTGGACGCAAGATACAATAGGCCTAAGTGTTATATTCTCTTTATGTAGTTTTGGCAACCCGTAAATTTTGGGAGGTAATGCATTATTTAATTTTAATGCGGAAGCAGTCTTTTCAGAAATGTATTTGTTTTTTTCCCATATTTTTATTAAATTGTTGTTTTATGTTTGAAAAATATTCGTAGGGTTGTTTTTCATTTCTTTATATGTGTTGGTATCTTGTAGAAGCTCTTGCATTTTTTCATCGTATTGGCTTTTATACATGACGACAGTTTTGTTTGTTTTGTCAGGTCTTAGGATGATTATATTTTCATTATTTTTAATAAATTGTCTGGTTTTTTCAATTTCTATTTCAAGGTTTTTTGCTCGATATTTGGTTGATCATTTTTAGTTTGAAATTTGTTAGAGTGTTGCATAAATTTGATCTGAGTTCAGTTATTTCTAGTTCACGTAAGTGTCTTGTATTGGTTTCTATAGTTGCAAGTATATCATGAATAGGAATTTTGTTTTTTTCTGTCTCTATTTCAAAACTAAAAATGATCAACCAAATATCGAGCAAAAAACCTTGAAACAGAAATTGAAAAAAACCAGACAATTTATTTAAAATAATGAAAATATAATCATCCTAAGACCTGACAAAACAAACAAAACTGTCGTCATGTATAAATGCCAATACTATGAAAAAATGCAAGAGCTTCTACAAGATACCAACACATATAAAGAAATGAAAAACAACCCTACCAATATTTTTCAAACAAAAAACAACAATTTAATAAAAATTTCGGAAAAAAACAAATACATTTCTGAAAAGACTGCTTCCGCATTAAAATTAAATAATGTATTACCTCCCAAAATTTACGAGTTGCCAAAACTACATAAAGAGAATATACCACTTAGGCCTATTGTATCTTGCGTCCAATCACCTTTCGAACAACTATCCAAATTCTTAGCAAGAATCCTAAGCAATATCACTGGCAAGAATAAATATTACATCAAAGACTCGTTTCATTTCAAATCACAAATAAAAAATATAAAAATTCCAACAAACCACATACTTATATCACTAGACCATATACCAATATCCCATTAAAACTAGCACAAGACATAATCACAAAAAAATGGGAAAAAATAAAAAACTATACCACACTACCACTTAATGAATTACAAAAAGCAATTGAATATACTCTCACTTCCACATATTTTCAATACAAAGATAAATTCTATAAACAAATCGAAGGCTGCGCGATGGGAGCTGCAATTTCTATTGTTGTTGCACAACTTGTCCTCGAAGAACTTGAATCTAGCATAATACCCAAATTAAATTTCAGATTGCCACTTTATCGCAGATATGTCGATGACTGCATATTATTAATTCCAAAGGAAAAATCAAACTATGTCCAAGAAATGTTCAACTCATTCCATCCTAAGCTAAAGTTCACAATTGAATTAGAAAATAATAATAAAATCAATTTCTTTGACATGACGATACATAGAATAAATGAAACTCTAAGAACAAATTGGTATACAAAAGAAACGTGGTCTGGTAGATATCTTAATTATAAATCTAACCATCCGTTATCCCAAAAAAAATCTGTTGTCATCGGCCTTGCAGACCGTGCGATTGCACTATCCGACCCAGAATTCCGACATTTAGCTATTGAAAAAGCAAAGAAAACATTAACTAATAATAACTATCCCTCAGCCATCATAAATAAAATTTTTAAAAGCAGGATTCATAAGTTTTATAATACACCAAAAAAAAAACAAACACAAATCTTCCGGAATCTCTTCATATAGGACTACCATACATTAAAGGACTATCGGAAAAACTCTCAAATATTACGCGGCCATACAATATTCAGATTGGACACAAAGGATATAATACCCTAAACAAAATGACTTTCTCCAAATTAAGAATTGATAATCCAACCAACAAAAAAACACATGTAGTATACCAAATCTCGTGTAATGGAGAAAATTGTAACAAGGTATACATTGAACAAACCTCCCAACACCTTGAAGGTAGAATAAACGGACACAAATATACAAAAAATTCTGCAACAGCTCTTAATAAACATAAAAAATCAAGCAAACACGAATTTACCTACAATAATATTAAAATTTTAGCAACCGAAAAGGACACAAAGAAAAGAGAATTTCTTGAAATGATTCATATTAAGCTCAATCCTAATACAGTGAATGATAAAACTGACATTAAGAATCTCAGCAAAATATACCATAAAATTATGTAATAAAAAGAAACTCCATCTCCTCTCCTTTGCTTACAAAGTGTTTGTATAATACTTTTGTTTAAATAGTATTCCTCTCCCATTCCACAATTCCAAATAAACCACAACCACCATAGCAAAAGAGTTCCTGATAAACGTACAACAGATGGTAGCATAGACACAACAATACACACCAAACATAATACACCAGTCTTTATAACTGACTTTTGGAAATAATTTTCTCAAAATATATATAGCGTAAAAACAGACCTGTCATAAAAATCAACACATGCCATACTAACAAACGTGATAGAAAAAGAAGAATGATTGATTTCCACAAAGAATAAAAAAAATCTCAATTATGGTAAACATAAACTAGTTCCTATATGTGTTTAAGGTACGAAAGGTAATTTTATATGTATTCATTTATTTTATTAATATTTTTTAGCAGTAATATGTTTTTTAACTGATGAAGCTTGGAGCCCCAAGCGAAACGTCTTAATTTTAAATATGAATATCTGACCCCTTTTGTGCAAACCGAACATAAATCCCAAGATACATCCAAAATAAAATTATATATAATGGTTCAAGAATTTCACAGAAAATAGAACGTATATATATATAATGATGAATTTTTAATGATTGGGGTTGCAGTCAAGATGCCAATAAAATTAAAACTCTTTATTCAAAGTCGAGCTTTCGGTAACGCTTGTTACCTTCATCGGGACAAACTAAAATAACGAACAAATTAATTATAGCAAAAAATATTAATAATATGAACTACTTACAATCGTGAGATTAATGAAATTTACCAGCTACATTTAACTTTATGAATGTGTTTTTTAAGTTTCATAATTACAAGTTACTATGTATGTAGCTAATAAAAATGAAACACACTTCAGAAGTTAATCACAGGAAATATCATTTAAAAAATGGATATAATATAAAAATATGGCATTATCTTGTATAATATGAAACAATATATTAATTTAGAGAAACATCAGATGGCACACTACGATAATTATCATTATATAATTTTAAAATATATGAGTAAATGGTCCATTTATATCCGAACGTTTATTCATAACGTTTGTTTCTTTTTGAATATGAATCATTTCCAAGAAACTTCGTTTAAAAATGTTCTTTTCAGAACATAGAACAATTGAGTTATCAAAATCTATAGTGGGTCCATGCCTGTACGGATACAGTCAACACTGTTTTCGATCAGCACCGGAGAAATTCAAAAGTTTCATAGTAGATCGCAAACTTATTCATCATATTATCAGTTAATGTGAAATAGTGAGTGTGTGATGACATCAGTATACTACTGTAAGTCAGTTAATTTAATTAAATATTACATATCAATCAGTAAACAAATCCTCGAGTACCCTGAAAAATCAGTCAAGGTCAAACAAATAATCACGGGACCTGCGTCCGCGGTGGTGCACCAGGACCGTACTCAGGTCGGAAGTACCTTTCCATGAACGAAGAAACTACTATGGAGACTACTGACTACAGTGGTCTCCAAAAAATAAACTCTACTACAAAAACTCCAACGAAATCATACTCATCAGTATTAAATCAATCAACTCCAAATTATCCAAATAAGAAACAAGCCATATTATTCAAATCTGTACCAAACGCGAAAGTCGAGGATTATCTCTCAGCAGTTGCCGAAAAAATCAATCCAAGTCAAATACTAGCAATATCCAGAATCACTAACGAAAGAGTTTGTATCTATTTCACAAATGAACAGACTGTCAACAACTTTCTAGCTATAGATAATGGAAAAATTGTAGTCAACCAACAACTCCTTCAAGCCAGGAAATTAATAACTCCTAATGAAAGACTGATTATTTCTAATGTATGCCCAACCATACCGCATGATATAATCGAAAAAGAACTCAACAACCTCGGAATACAATTGATTTCACCTGTAGATTTCCTCAGGATTGGTACAACAAAAACGGAATTTAAACATATATTAAGCTTCCGAAGACACACATACATTGCCCCATCGAATATCGATAAAGTCCCAAGTTCATTGTTGATCAGTCATGACGACACCAGTTACCGAATCTTCCTCTCAATTGAAAAACAAAGATGCTACATATGCAAACAGGAAGGGCACATATCATCAAAATGTACAAACACAAACTCTATACTTCCACAGACTTCAGTTCCTACCGATTTAACCACAGAAATACCAATACAAGACCCACCACAAGCCAACAACGAACATCCAATACCAGTCACTCAACCAACCCCAATATCTCAACGACCACAACCCCCTCAGCCAACACAACTTCCTCAACCAACACAACCCCCCCAATACGCACAATCATCCCAGCATACAAAAACCTCTCAACCAACTCCAAACATAACAATATACCCTAGAAACACAAATAATGAAACACTTCAACCTGCCATCTCATCGGAAAACGTCGAAAACAAAACCCCTACCAAGACATTAACATTAACACATACTGATATAACACAAAACAACTCCAAAAGAAATGCCTCTGAAATTACTTCACCTCCTACTACATCTACTGATAAGAATTTCGTCACCCCCACAAATCGACCCAAAAGAGTGAAAACAACATCAGAAGAAAATCTCAATACAATCGAAGAACTCTCTAAAAGCACAAAAAAGTTCTTCGAGGAAAATACGAATGACGGCTGTTTAACAAGCGATGAATTCATAGATTTCTTCGAAAATGCTTGTGGTTCGCCTGATCCTCTCAGCGTAGCCCAAATATATACAGACAACATCGAAGATTTACTCAATACACTAACCAAAATATACCCCTACATGAACCCACGATATTTGAAAACACGATGCACAAAATTAAGAAATAAAATAACGAAACAACTTAACAGAGATAATCGAAAAGATATAGACAGTGATTCATCAATCGATGCCATTTAACCACTTATCTTTTCAATTCTATAATACAATGGAATCTAAACGGGTTCTATACCCGTTTGGAAGAACTAAAACTTCTAATAGCTCAACATCAACCTAGCGCTTTAGTTCTACAAGAAACTCACTTCAAAGGAAATAAGTCATATAGCCTCAAAAACTATACACCCTTCTACAATAATAGAAACCATACTGACCATGCAAGTGGAGGAGTCGCTATTTATGTACACGAATCATATGAAGCTGAGGAAATTCCCATCAGAACTGAGTTAGAAATAATAGCAATCAACATTAAAGGACCTACAAAAGTTAATATATGCAATGTCTACATCCCTCCTGGCCTTGAACCTAGTGCTAATGAAATCATAAACACATTCAATCAAATACCTCATCCCCGTATAATTCTAGGAGATTTTAATGCCCATAATTACATTTGGGGAGCGAAAAAGATAACACCTCTAGGACGCACATTAGAACATATAATCACTGATTTGAGCCTAAATATACTAAATGATGGCCGAGAAACAAGATTCAATACTAGTACTGGTGGAGGCTCGGCCATCGACATATCACTATGCGACCCTGTCCTAGAACCGACTTTATCCTGGGATATAATGTCGTACTTACATGGCAGCGATCACTACCCGATCATAATAACAAATATAGAGCAACAAATCCTGAACGACTCACCCAAAAACAAGTGGAATCTGAAAAATGCAAACTGGACTCAATTCTCGGATCTTACAACATGTTCTTTAAACCAGCTGCCATCCATCTGTAATGAGAATGCTGATATAAACCACATACTGCAAAGTTTTGTCAATCTCATCACAGAAGCTGCCCAGGAGTCCATAGGTATATTAAATCTACCAAGAAACAGAATCCCCGTCCCATGGTGGAACACCGAGTGTGAAGATGCTATCAGACAATCTAAAAAAGCGTTTAATAGATTCAAAAAACATAAAACAGTCGAGAATCAAATAGAGTTCAAAAAAATGAGAGCTTATGCCAGATACATTCTGAAAATAAGTAAAAGACAGTCATGGCAGAAATATGTATCAACTTTGAATATCTCTACTCCTACCCCTGAAATATGGAGAATGATAAATAGAATATCCGGCAAAAATACCAACGTTAACATAAAATACCTCGAAAAGAACAATACCACATATAGTACCCCATATGAAATAGCCAGTATTTTAGCAGAAACGTACCAATACAACTCCAGTCATGAAGCCCTTCCCAGTGAGATATCCCAGAGCAGAAATCAAGTATACCCGCAAGTAAATCTCGAGGCTAATACGAACGCATTCCTCAACGTCAATATAACGATGGACGAACTAGAAGAATCATTAGGCCAAATGAAAAATACCAGCCCAGGCCCAGATAACATTCCTGTTATATTCCTTAAGGCCCTTCCAACAAAAGCTAAGGAATACCTCCTAGGTATTTATAACACCATTTGGACAAGACAAGTATTCCCCTTAGAATGGTATAACTCAATCATTATACCCATATGGAAACAAGGAAAAAGCAAATCCAGTCCAGATTCTTATAGGCCTATCTCTCTAACATGCGCAATGTGCAAGCTATTGGAGAAAATTGTGAGCAATAGATTGACGTGGTTCCTGGAGATGAACAACTTAATTACATCAATTCAAAGTGGTTTCCGGAAAGAACGCTCTACTACAGACAACCTTGTGGACATAGAGTCTGAGATTCATGAATCTTTCGCCATTGGTCAAGTCTGCCTGGCGGTATTTTTCGATATAACCAAAGCATATGATACGATAAGGCGAAATGATGTCATACATTCTCTGGAAAAATGGTCAATCCATGGAAATCTATTACAATTCATTGTGAACTTCCTAAATCAGAGAAATTTCAGAGTCCGTGTAGGCAAAACGTTCTCTGTCTTGAAAACCCAGGAAAATGGAATTCCTCAAGGATCTACTCTGAGTGTAGTATTATTCCTCATAGCCATCAACAACATAGTTGGATCAAGACAAAACCTAGTTAAAGCTAGACTATTTGCGGATGACCTCGTTATACTTACCAGGGGAAAAAACAATTCTACCATACATAAGAATATACAAGAAGCTATCCACGGCTTAGAGAAGTGGTCAAGCTCAACAGGCCTAAGGTTCTCCACTTCCAAGACTAAGGCGATGCTATTCTCCAAGAATCCCACAAGAAATGAGTTACCACCTACGCTACATCTTTATAACTCGCCGATTGATTATGCAGAAAGAATAAAATTTTTGGGCATGACATTTGATCAAAAACTAACGTGGAAGGATCATATTCATTATCTACGCTTAGCCTCGCAAAACGGACTCAATTTAATGAAGACTGTCTCCCATAAAAACTGGGGTGCCGACTGCACCACACTGTTAACCATGTATAAAGTCTTAATCCGCTCAAAACTTGAGTACGGAGCAGTGGCATTCAACTCTGCGAAACCATCAGTACTCAAAGAGATTGATACAGTACATAACTCAGCCATAAGAATAGCTCTGGGAGCACATTATTCAAGCCCCATAGATAGCCTCTACAGCGAAGCAGGGGAACTCCCGCCACAACACAGAAGAGAATATCTTAGCCTCACATATGCCTCAAAAATCTTTTCCAACCCCATTATCCCAGTGCATAGAAATACTTTTGCAGACAGATTTAACACAATCTTCAATTCAAGAAAAAGACTCGATACACCTTTCTACATACGAGTTAGCAAATACCTGAGTGATCTTGACATAGCAATGCCTAATATATATATGAAAGACACAACCCCTCCACCACCATGGACAATCCCAAAGCCCAGGTGCGATACAAGCCTCACCTGCCACAAAAAACAGAACACTATTCCAGCATACTTTAAAATACAATTCCTGCATAAGCTGGAAGAATACAGAAATTACAGGCATATCTATACAGATGCATCCAAAGCAGAAACAGGAGTGGGTGCTGCTTTTGTAACAGAGAACCAGAAGTTTTCGTACAAACTCCCTAAAGATACCACCATTTTTTCTGCGGAGGTATTTGCTCTTCTTCAAGCAATAAAATTCACCAACAACGAAAAACTTGATAAATCTTTAATCATTAGCGATTCATTGAGTGCCTTAACAGCCCTCGATCAATTATATCCCCAACACCCTACCCTTATCTCTATAAAATCTGAACTCCTCAATTCGCAACAAAATCATTCCTCTGTCCAATTCCTATGGGTACCATCTCATTGTGGTGTGAGAGGAAACGAGAACGCAGATGTGACTGCAAAAGAAGCGATAACCAACCCAATTACCTCAAGGATAACAACCATAGTTCTCTCAGATCTGAAATCTTTATTCAGGAACAAAATTATGGGCAAATGGCAAAACAAATGGGATGCTTCAAATAATAAGCTTAAATTAATAAAACCATCGGTACAAAAATGCAACAATCTGCCCACTAAGAGAAGAGACCAGGTAGCCATCACAAGATTGCGAATAGGACATACCAGAATAACTCACGACTATCACTTCAAGAGAGAACCCGCCCCTGTATGTAACATGTGTAACGTAACATTAACAGTGCAGCATTTAGTAGTGGAGTGCCCTTTATACAGCCAAGAAAGACAGCAACACAATATCCCTACCACGCTCAAAGAAACTCTAAATGAATCTTGTGATTACGAACAATTAATACATTTTCTCCTCAAAACAAATCTATTAAAATATTTATAATTAGAATCTACTTAGCTATAGTAACTGTTCAATGCTAATAACCCTGCGTGGTTGAAGCATACAAATATAAAAAAAAAAAAAAAAAAAAATCTATAGTGTGCTTTATGTTTATGGCATGTTCGGTCAAGGCACATGACGGATTTTCACATCTTATATCACTTTTATGAGACGTAATTCTTCCTGATAAACTCCTAGAAGTTTGACCTATATATGATAAATCACAATCATTACATTTGATCTCATATACTATTCTATGTTCTGAAAAGAACATTTTTAAACGAAGTTTCTTGGAAATGATTCATATTCAAAAAAAAAACAAACGTTCGGATATAAATGGACATAGTTCCATTTACTCATATATTTTAAAATTATATAATGATAATTATCGTAGTGTGCCATCTGATGTTTCTCTAAATTAATATATTGTTTCATATTATACAAGAAAATGCCATATTTTTATATTATATCCATTTTTTAAATGATATTTCCTGTGATTAACTTCTGAAGTGTGTTCCATTTCTCTTAGCTACATACATAGATTGATCTTAGTATGCGTAATTTTATAGTAACTTGTAATTATGAAACTTAAAAAACTCAATCATAAAGTTAAATGTAGCTGGTAAATTTCATTAATCTCACGATTGTAAGTAGTTCATATTATTAATATTTTTTGTTATAATTAATTTGTTCGTTATTTTAGTTTGTCCCGTTATATATATATATATATATATATATATATATATATATATATATATATATATATATACCATCCCAATTAAGTAAGTAGCTCTTGGGTGGTATGTTGATTACGAGCCCTTATAGCACGCACTAAATTTTATTAAATTTGACAACTCATTTGACGTAACTGTACGCCATGCCACCTATAGTTTTTACATTTTCTCCATGCCATTGTGGAATAATCAAAAAATCGCTAATAACTTGAGAACCGACAAAGATAGACCTAAATAAGTCCTTATAAAATCGAAAGAGAATTTAATTTCTCATTCATGGACATGAACCTTAACATACCATCCCATTTAAAAAAAAAATGACTTTTCCATGTTTCCAACTCTTTAACTTTGAAAATTGCTAGTGTAATGATTTAATGTTATTTTGAGGCAATGCTACCTAGAAAATGCAAGTCAAATTCTCTAAAGATTACCGAATAACTCCAAATGGAGACTCCGTAGACAACAGCTATGCTTAACTAACTGGACCTTAAAATCAATGCCGAATTCAAAAATGTAAAAATATACATGGTATTCTATTTAAAATACGGAAGTTGATGTTTACTTCCGGTTTATCCTGAAATCTGCGATGTTTAAAATTATTTTCCGCAGAAAGAACACTCGAAACCAAACAATTTTTGTTTGAAACATTTTTTTCCTATTTCAACGGTAAGATCACTAGAGGCAGTGGTCTCTAGCGATCTTACGCTTTATGGACATCCCTGTATAATTAAAATGTGTTTTATTCAAATAATACACTATGACGCCTATAAAATAAAGATTGCGTTGCCTTTGGACATACGAGCAGCGACCTATCATGGTAATGAATGAGATAAGCTTGAAATAATGAAGTCGTAGCTTAGATCGACGAACGTAGTGGAGAATTTCATTGTAATAAGATGCGATCAGAAGTATAGCGTGATGTACTTAGCTCGTGAATGATTACAGGCAAACACCATTATTCGTGAAGCAAGCTGTGTTTCCTTGTCTAAGGCTATCCTTTTATTCCTATTATAGTCAATAAATATATATTATAATAAGAAATACATCAAATAACTACTAACCTAGTGAAACTTGAATTACTTGTTTATTCATTGTTTTTTTTGTATTTTAATTTTGCTTAGAACATACAAATAATGTCATAATTAAATGCGAACTATAAACTATAAACATGAGAATGCCCCTTGGCATGTTACTAGAAGTCAACGATAAATTATTCTGACGACTGTGCAAAACTGAACTATTTAAGCTGATTAATCTTAAAACAATCTCTTTATACAATATATTTGCATTCTCAGTACATAAATATTCTATAAAGAATGTCAAATCAAGTGGCCACTTAAAGAAATATTCTTATGCTTAATTAAAACTATTTTTCATAAAATTGCACTTGCTTGTGTCGCTGACAACACCGGCAGTATTGAACTTTCTATATCAATGAGCCATCCAGTATAATCAAGAAATCGTAATACACAGATACATGCTTCTATTGATAGCTCAATCCCAATTCAATCTCTACCTATGTTAGGACAGATTCAAATATTGATAGCTGAAACTGTTTAAAAGAATATTACCCTTGTCTCCCTTATTTTCTGGATATAACAGCTATGTTATATGGTCGATGTTATGGTAAGACCGTTCTCGGAATTGAAGAATGTACTAAGATGGATGAGAGACACCAGATGGAGATGTTGAGGAATTCAATAGCAGAAAATCAATAGAGCTGTCGATCGACCGAAACAACATTCCTGAACAAGATGGAAGAGGCTGATAAAAAGTGATGTAATAATAAAAATAGATCGTAATAAAGCTTTTGTATACGTCATAAATATTGTGGGAATTCTACTTGAAAACACATAAAATAGTTTTGAAAAGTTATCTTAATTTAACTGTGTTTTCGTTTAATTACTCATATTTCAGTATATGAATCGTTTCTCTGCTCTAGCTGTTAGATTGGCAGAAACTTTAGAAGTACCAGCACCAATAGAATTTTTTTTTTTTATTTTTCATTGCACCAACTAATAGCGTCGGTCCAGTTTTTTGTGAAAAAATATTTATTTCACACTTTTGAGTGTAACATTAGTTACAAAAATCATTGAACGTTCGCTAATACCATTGAAGATAGTAAATACTTATCCTATTATCAAAGTGACTTATTTGCTTGTAGTTGTTATTACTGAGATCTCAAAACATCGCTGAGGAAATAAGCATAAATATTTTAGATGTTACCATTTTACAACCGCTGTAACTCAAAAACCTTAACTCTACGGAAAAAAACTATAAATGTTGCTACAAATAATAAGGTCTTTCATGTAGTACCCAATGATTTTCAATTTTCGAAAGCGTCATTTGATAAACGATAAACTAAACATAATTCAGTCAAATCATTATATACAAGTTATATAAAATTATATTTGGGTATATTATTAAAATATTATAATATTATTATTATTTGTAACAAAGTAATACAAAGTACATTATCTAAATTATATATCTTATTCAATTCAACTCTCACGCTTCATTTCCAAGAAGTAAAGAAGATAAGGATGTTCACGCGCCATGAACGCAAACCAGCCGTCAGCAAGATTCAACAAAGACCATTGTTACCATATTCTCCTCAACTGGCCTCCAAAAAGATCTTACTAAGCTTTTCCTAAAAAAATGTTCTAGAAGTTTTGATTTAAAGTTTTGTATTATTATTATTAATATCTGGAGACTGAGCTATGTTCGGGTAGAACAGGATTTAAGATGGGTCTATAAGAGTTACTAAGGATATTTAAACTTAATAAAAAATGTGCATATTATTGGTTAAAATGTATTGCGATCGATAAATACTGCTTTTATTATTCACATATTCGTAAGTTATAGATTTCGAAATAAATATGAATGTATATGAATGATAAATATAAAAAAACTCTTGAAATAGCTAGTATGGTCCTCGAGGGTCACACCGATTAAATATGAAAGTATCGTCAATTGATTTCTCGACTCGAAAAGCCCTTTTTGCTATTTTTTACCAAAATCAGCTAGCCCTTCCTTGAAATAGTTAATGTGTACCTTAATGGTCGCAATATATTAGATATGTAGAAATTATCATTGAAAATTTCCGATTAAATTATTAGAAACTCATATTAACATCTTTTATTTAAAAAATAGGTTTGGTTAAAAAAATCTTAAAGGTAATCAGAATTCGAACAGAGGAACTCTAGATTAATACCCCGAAACTTAACCATAGGACTATTTTTTCCTATGATATTGTAGGGTTCATATTGATATCTGACATATAATCTGTAAAACTCCTAAAATAGGAATATTAATTGCTGAAAACAATTTTTCTTGTGAATGTGAATACAACCAATTGATTCAATACACACACACACACATATTATATATATATATATATATATATATATATATATATATATATATATATAAAGAAATATATTAGTTCATTAGTGAATGAGATTTGAAATATAAAAATAGGATGAAGCTCTACACCTTTATGCTTTTATCTAGTCGGATACAACCACCCACTAGAAGCGGTAGATAATGTCATAAAGTTTTTGACTACTTCCAGTTGCTTTTGTATAGTTGTATACAGCTTCCACTTATGTGGCGCTGATGAAAGCTAACAAGCTTGAAATCACGTGATCCGCTTCTAGTGGTTGGTTGTATCCGACTAAATAAAAGCATAAAGGTGTAGAGCTTCATCCTATTTCTTATATATATATATATATATATATATATATATATATATATATATATACAAGCATTGCTTGTTTAATATAATTAGATATTATTTTGATGTCATTATCATTCTTGCTGAGTAGATATTTTTATTGTATAATTACTAGCGTTTCACCTTTAGTTACGCTTTTTGAATTATTCTTAAGAGAATCTCATTTTTGAGTTTAGATTCATTAAAGTCATTAGTTTAGTTTTATTTTATATTTTATAGTTCACAAGTTTATATTTTTAAGTGTATATCTATTATTGTGTTTAAAAGTTAATAAATATTTTGTAAAAAGTGAAAATCAAGTTTAACGATTTAATAAATTGGCGCAGTCAGTAGGTTTCCTCAACGTGATAAAACAAGGCCTAATTCGAAGAAGTTTTCCCTCATTATCACGGTGATTTCCTAACCTTTGAAGAAGAAGAACCATGCTGAAGAAGAAGAACAGTAGCTGAAGAAGAATACCCTTGGTACTACATCGCCAGAAGAACACGCGAACGCTCACTTGTGGTGGTGGTATCTGGAGAAGATTCTACAGAAGGAGTCATTAGGAGGCCTCCTCACTCGTTTGCAGAAGCATTCCAGAGAACAAGACAAGTCCAATGGTCGTCATACTTTAAGTGAATTATCTCGTTATTTTTTTATTGCTATTTTACTGTTTGATTATATAATATTAAGTGTATTTATGTTTATTTTAATCTTTTTCTATTAATTTTTTTATTGGTGCTAATTGCCCTATTTATTATATTTTTTATTTAAAACAGAAAAAATACAATGGCTAACGAAAAACAAAGTAGAGTTAGAATCATACAAATTATCAGAAATATTTTGCATTATTCCTGAATTTGAAGGTGATTAGATATTTCTTGCTCAGTTCCTCAATTCATGCGATTGTACATACAACATGTCAACAAGAGATCAAAAAGCTCTCTTGCTGATTCATATAAAAAATTAATTGAGAGAAAGAGCTGCACAGTTAATGAGCTCGCAAAATTCACAATCTTATCCCGAAATTAGACAACTTTTGAATCTACATTTTGGAGATTCAAGAGATCTTTCATCATTAATTCAAGATCTACAAAGAATAAAACAAATTCCGAATGAATCCGCCTTATCTTTTTTCAATAGATTAGAAGTGCTTAATGCCAAAATGCTAGCAAATATTCACAAATCTGCAAATTTATCAGCTGAACAACAGATAGCACAAGAAGTATTAATAGATTCAATGGCACTTAATACATTATTAAGTGGTCTTGAGCCTCGCCTTGGACAATTAATCCAGACTAGTCAACCCGCTAATTTATTACAAGACCAAATTCGAATTAGAAGAGAATTACAACTTTCATATTTTGAAATTCAGAAATTCAATAAACAAGCCTCTAATAACTCAACCCCAACAATTACACAAACCAGAAAACCACAAACACAAATTCTTAAATGTCGCTTTCAACAGCAAAGAGCTGGTCCAGGCTATGTACCGAATTTTAATCACTATTCTCAAAATTTTCAAAGATCACAATTTCCACAATCTAATATCAATGTCACCTACTAGACCCAATAATGATTTCCACAACCAACAAAGAACTTTTTATCCACAAGGGCAATCTCAAATAAGACCCTCAGTAATTCAACGAAATCCGAATATTATACCAAGCCAACATAAAGCTCATGTCAATGGTCTTAATGATAATAATAATGATGCTTATTATTTCGAAAATCAAGATCAATTTGAAAATGATAATAATAATAATAATAATAATAATATTTATTCCGTAGGATCATACAAGTTGATTGAATAGGTCAAAAAAAATACAATATAGTACTACACAACAATAAATAGTTGAACAGTTATGACATTAAAAAATTGTATACATATACCTATATTATAGAGATATAGAGTATCACAGACTGTCATTTAAATATTCATTAAGCGTATAATAGGATTTATCCAAGAGAAACTCCTTGATTCTATGCTTATAGAGTTTAACAGATAAATTCTTGATATCATTTGGCAATTTATTATAGTTTCGGTCACTTTTAATCTGTGTACTGGCACTTGTAACTGCTGCTTGTTCCCAGTGTTATAGTGTGTATTTCTGCTAAGACTTTGGAGACTTGTTATGTTTATCTTTACATATCTCAATAACTCATAGATGTATGTACTAATAAGTGTTAAGATTCTGAGGCTTCGAAAAATGGTCTTACAACTGGTTGTTCCAATAACTCCTGCAATTTACCTGATAGCTCTTTTTTGAATTTTAAATATCCTATTGCAATCGCTAGCTACTCCCCATGGCACTATTCCATAGGATATAATAGAGTGAAAATGTGCAGGATAATATATTAATAATAAGTATCTGCTCACACTGCGGTGTAGTTGTTGAATACAATAGGATACTGGCGCTATTTTTTACGTAACTATTCCATTTTAAATTTTCAACTATTTTCAGGCCCAAAAATTTTATTTCATTCTGTTGTTGAATTGATCCATTTACAGATATCACCAGCAACCTGTGCTCAAGATTAGTCCTTGAATGATTAAAACATAGGAGTAAAGTTTTCTTGTCATTCAGAACCAGGCCATTATCTGTGAACCATTTTTGAGCTTTGAGCTCTATATGGCGATTTCTGATCTTTAAATAACTGTCAAATCATTCATGAACTACTCCTCCGATACCATACATTTGAAGTTTTACCAGGAGAATTTCATGTTCAACCAGGTCAAAAGCTTTACTCAGGTCTAGAAAAATACCTAAAGCCTTATGTCGTTCATCCAATTTTTTGTACAACTCGTTGAGAAACTTTGAGACAGCATGGCTTGTAGACATTCCCTTACATAAAGCAAATTGGTTGATGTTAAATAAATTTCATTTATCGAAAAATGTGACCACTAAATTAGCAACATATTTTTCATAGACCTTTCCAAATGGACTGGAAAGTGAAATTGGTCTAAAATTCTCCAAAATCGTTTTATTCCCTGTTTTATGAATTGGAATAATTTTACACATCTTAAGGCCTTCAGGGAAAACTCGTTCTTCTAACGAACAATTAATCAGATAGGTGAGAGGTTAAACTATAAAATGAATACAAGTTTTTAATATGTTTGTACTTATACCATCATCTCCTACAGATTTTAAGTAACTCAGATTGTTGACAATATCTATTATTTCATACTCAGTGGCAGGAATTAAAAAGAAAGAATGAGCATTGTTATATTTAAGTGTTAAATTATTTTTGGATGAACATAACATATTGTTTTCAATGAGCTTTCTAGGAATGTTATTAAAATAATCTATGAAACAATTTGACACCTCTTCAGGTTCGATCACCATCCTATTATCTATATTAATTGTTAGATCATCTTGTAGATCTATCTTGCTCTCTTTTGTTAGCCTTTGAGATATTCCAAGCAGTCTTAGATTTAATTTTAGAATTTGCAACTATCAAATTTTTTGTTTGCATTTTCATTTGACTGAAGCATTTCAGACCAATTCTCCTTCTGAAGAGATGTCTGGAACCGATCAATATTATTTGAATCATAAATATCTCTATATTCGTAAGTCACTTTCGGATTTTCTTGCTGGGGTTCAATATGAATACTCAAAATCTGACATGTTTGATGATCACTTGTGTTACTGATAATAGTGTTACTATAGTAAGTGCCTTTATTCAAATTAACGCAAATGTTATCTAAGCAACTTTTACCACGAGTTGGAAAATGAATTGTGGGACTAATACAAAAGGAATTGAAGCAATCTTCGAGACTCTCAAGATTTTTGGACTTTTCTAAGAAATTGACATTGAAATCACCAGCTACCACCAATTTCGACTTTCTATATTTATCAGTCAGATATTGTAGAGTTTCAATGAGCTTTTCTGAAAATATTTCAAAAATTTCAGGACTTCTGTATACCGTAATTACTAAGATATCAAGGCCCCTATGTACTTTACACCTCAGAGCTGCGCATTCAAAATGGCATATTGTATGATCTTTTTTCATAAGTAATGCCTTTTTACATAAATTACTACTCCTCCATGAATAAATTCATTTCTACAGAAAAAAAATTAAATTTCATAACCAGAGATTTGACTTGTCATTAAATGGTCTTTTTTAACCCAATGTTCACTTACACAAAATACCTCACAGTCTATATTATTTAGAAATAGTTCTAGTTGTGAGATTTTATTTCTGATACCTTGAACATTCTGATGTACTATTTTGAAAGTGTTTTTAAGATTAAGGATAAATTTCTTCACAATATCTTTTTCAGTGGATAGAATATTCAAGGTGTTACTCTTGGCAATGTTCTCGAATTCAGTGAAACTCTTGTTTCTAAAAAAGAAAACTATTTCTACTTAAATTTGAGTTACATGAAAATAAGTCAATTTGCTTGTCTACTTTTTCACATTCACATCTACAATTTTCTTGATTTGATAATGGCTTAGAAACATCTCTAATTTCATCAGATATTTCAAAAGTTTTTAAAACTATGGTCATAGCTGAAGTTGAGAGGAAGTTTTCAGCCCTCTCAAGAATATAGCATTTAGACCCTTTATATCTGAGATCATACAAGTACTTCACAGAGATGCCTCTGTATTGCTTTCTGAAGAACATAAGTTGTTTCTTCAGTTTCTTAATTAATATTTGGTCTACAGGTTTGTGACGTTCCGAAATGAATAACAGATTAGAATATCTACATAGTGGTAAAAACTGTTTCAAGGCAAGGTAGAAATTTTTGTTATTACTAATATTATTGGTATTGAACATAATTATCACATAATCATCCAAACAATACTTCAATGTTTCTAGAAAAGCACTACTAGTGAGATCTGAAAGTTCAGTCTGGGGGTCTTTTATTGAAAAGTTATCATTAGTGGAAAACCTCAAAAACCGGGAAAAACCTATTGCATACTCATCTCCTATAAACAGTATTTTCCTCTTCTTAAAGTCTCTCCCCAGGAGGCGTACTCTGTACATTTATCGACTTCTCATCTAAAGGATCGACTTCATCTATATATATATAGATATACTAATACATGGCGATGCGTAATTTGGTGTCAATCCACAATCAAAAATAATTATTCTGTATCGTGACGTTTTGGTGTTTTATTCTAAGTTAGTCGGGGGTATGAAGAGCGCGACGTAGTTAGGAAACTAAAGTCGATAACAATTGACAGTCTATGATGACATCTCGTGATCGCTTCATCATAGTGCCTCATTTTCATTAGCATTTGGTGTGTGATTATCATAGAACATAGAAATATAATATTTCTGTGGTGATTATTGACATTGTTGTTTTGTGTATGTGTTGATTTATTGTTTATGTTGAAGTTCAACTATAAACTTTCATAGTTTTGTTGTGATTTGTTCTAAGTTGCCAAAACCGAGAGATCTCTAATAATTTTATTGGTAAGTATTGCATATATTTTTTAAATTTCACCTGTTAAGATGAACAATACTATTTGTAATTTGTAGGTAGTTCTTCGTAATTATTCCGACGGGAAGTTCTCAAGACTTTATAAGATAGTAAGTATATTATATTTATAACACAACACATAATTACATATGTATTATTAATCTCTTTGTTTCAAAGAACACTAGAACTTCGTGTGGGTAACTCTCACCTATATTTTGGTGCAATATACGCAATATACACCTAGGTATATTTATTATTTTGTCTCATTAAAAATATAATCTTACAGGTTTATGAACAATCCAAATGGTTTTAGGTGTTAAATTTCTGTTTTTTTAGGTTTAGGATTCTAATCCTTTGTACAGACTTCATGTTATGGGAATCTAGTCCTAAATTTTTGAATTTTGGTAAGTTAACATCCCCCATTAACTTCTTGTTGTTTTAATTAGTAATTACGGTCTATGTTAGGATCTCTTGCATATATAGGTGCTGAGTTTGGCTACTTGATAGAGTATTGATGGATGGATAATTGTATAATTGGCAATTAGAATATCAAGTTGGAACAATAACTTGCGAGGAATAAATTATGTAAGTGGATGCAATTCTGATTATGGGTTAACTGTTGTTTTCACTCAATACCCGTAAGTATTCATACATGTCTGTCTTTGGTGTTCAACACATATCTTTTTAGTTTTCAGATCACCTCATCAAACATGAATCAGTGAACCCCTATACCACCCTCCTCATAGTTTGTGTTGAATAGTAAGGTAAATTAATGTTATAGTAAGCAAAAAAAATGGAAAAAATGTATTTAGTTAATAAGCAGAGATAAGATGTTATTTGATTTGAAAAAATAAAGGCACAAAGTAAAAGGTTTCTTATATTTATTACATTGAGTTAATGAGATACGAAACTTGTGTGTGTGTGTGAAAAATGTATTAACAAAAATATAAATTCAAAATGTGTAGTATTTCATTTTAAATGTAAACCATTTCATGTTTTTACTTAAAACTGTCATATGCTCTTTGTAAATTAATTATAACACTTGAAAAGATGCCGTGGTGTTTTTTCTTCAGGATGATTTTGATCAGATTTTTGATAAGGTAGGTAGGTACTTGTCGATTTTTCATTCTGAATTACTCGTTAATCCCATTCCTATAGCTATATTGTAACACTTTTTCATTATATATATATATATACATATATATATATATATATATATATATATATATATATATATATATATATATATATATATATATATATATTAGCACTACAGGCCTTGTAGGCACCCGGCTTCTATTTTTTCACTACTTTCTTCCATTTCTGGCGGTTCATTGCGTTTTCTTTCCAATTAATTATTCCACTTTTCTCCAAGTCACTCCTTAACTCCTCCATCCATCTTTTCATGGGTCGTCCTCTTCTTTTTCTCACTCCTTCTCCTTCGCACAATACCTTTTTAACAATTCTTTGATCTGCTAGTCGGGTGATATGTCCTAACCATCTGACTCTCTGGGCTCTGACTTGTTTTGTAATTGTAGGTTTACCACACAAGTCATCTATTTCCTTGTTTGTACGTCACATATCTCCTTCTACTTTTAGTCCTCCATAAATTTTTTTGAGGTATTTCCTTTCCCAAATTTGCATTTTTTTTTAATGCAAAGTCATTGTCCATGTTTCTGATGCATATAGTACAACCGGTTTTATGATAGTTTCATACAAACGTATTTTAGCTGCTCTTGAGATGTTTTAGCTCTTAATATTCTGGTAAGGTATCCAACAGCTCTGTTCCCTTTCATTATTCTTTTATCTATTTCTTTATCTTCCTGACCCTTATTCGTTATTATCACCCCTAAATATTCGAACTCCTTTACTTTTTCAAACATATAATCCTTATGGGCACTTTTAAATCTGATGATATCGTTTTTGTCTGTAACATTTGACAGCATTACCATATATTTTGTTTTGCTTTCGTTTATTTTGAGTCCATATGTTTCAGCTTCTTCTACTAACCTCAGAAATAAGTTCTCTTACTGTCTTCTAGTTCTTGCCAACAAAATTAAATCATCTGCATATGCTATACATTGCTCTCTATGATGGTAAATTATTCCAGATATTTGAATATCACTTCTTCGAACTATGGCCTCCAGCACAATTCTAAACAGGTCCGATGAAAGTGGATCGCCTTGTCTTAATCCATTTTTTACTTCAAACGCCTTTGAGAAACTTCCATCTAGTAGAATTCTATTGTTTGACTTATATAACGTCATTTTTATTAATTTAATTAGTTTATCTGGTACTTCTAACAATTTCAGCCCCTCATATATCTTCTTACGTGAGACTGAGTCATAGGCTTGCTTGAAGTCAATGAAAAGCATATGTAGACTTAGGTTCTGTTCGTGAGTATTATTCTGTATCATTTTTAATGTGAACACTTGGTCTGTTGTTGATCTACCGGCCCTAAAACCACCCTGGTACTCTCATATGATTTCTCCATATTTTAACAATATTTTCCGTATAATTTTAGCCAGAACTTTATATGCTAGATCTTGTATTGCAATACTTCTGTAATTTTCACATACAGTTTTGTCCCCTTTCTTAAATTTATGGGATATAATAGCTTCACTCCAACGTTTTGGCATCATTTCTTCCCTCCATGCTTTGCGTATCTAATGGAATATTTTTTCGTGGAGCTCCTCCCCTCCTTGCTTCAAAATCTCTGCTGGTATTCCATTTTTCCCTGCAGTTTTATTATTTTTGAGTTCTATTATAGCTCCTTTAACATCTGCCTCCGTCAGTTCGCCTACTACTGTTTGAGTATTCTCTTCAAATTCATTACATTCGACTTCTTCCGAAACATCTTGATCATAAACTATTCCATCTTCATTTAAAAGTTTTTGAAAATACTGCGCCCAGACATTTAATTTTCCATTTGTATCTCCAACGAGTGAGCCTTTGTTATTTCTACAGAAAGTTGTTCTCGTATTTATAGTTTGTCTTGATTTTCGAATTTCCTGATACAGTCTCCTAGTTTCGTTATTAATATGGTGATCCTATATTGACGTCAGTTGTTTCTTAAGAAAAACTCTCTTTCTTTGTCTGCATATTCGCTTAGCTATTTTCCTTTTCTCTTTGTAATTTTGTACGGATTCTTCTGTCATTTTTCTTTCTTTCTCTATTTTAGTTTTATTTCCATCTAATAATGCTTCTTTACAATCGGTATCATACCATTCTTCTCTCCTTGAATGTTTCTTTTTTCCTAAACATAGGTCCGATGCCTCCATCATTGCTAGTTCTATCCTTTCCCACTCTTCATCTATTGTCTGTTCCTCTAAAGTTTTGTTTTGCAGTCGTCTTGCTATTTCTGTTTCAAGCTTTTCTATAGTGCCCTGGTCTTGTAGTTTTTGTTTGTCATATATGTGCCTTTCTATTTTTATTTTGTTTTGTTTTGGTACTTCTTGTTTTAGATCAGCTATGACCAAGTTATGATCACTGTTACTGTCCGCTCCCCTATAACTTCTGCAATTCTTTATACTCATAAGATGTTGCCTTTCTATCAGCATATGGTCTATCTGATTTTTCGTTCAACCATCTGGCGAGACCCATGTCACTTACCTACCATTTTCATTTGTTTCTCTATGTAGGCTTTTCGCACCTGTTATATCTTTATAGATTTGTTCCCTTCCAATTTTGGCATTGAAATCTCCCAATACAATTTTTATGGCATATCTTGGGACTTTTTCTATAAGTTCGTGTATTTTTTCATAAAACTCATCTTTTTTTTCTAATGCTTTATCTTCTGATGGATCATGTCCGTTTATAATACTTATTTTACAATATTTTCCTCGAAGCGTTAAGTAGCATATTCTATCGGAGATCGCCTTAAAATCGACTATCAGTTTTTTTTTCTTTCATTAAGCATAAAACCTACACCAAAATATCTATTATCACCACTGATTTTGCATAAGGTGCATTTTCCAATATTTATAATCTCATTATGTATGTACGTTATTTAGTTTCCTGAAGAGCGAGTAGATCTAATTGATACTTTCACATTACGTCCGTCAGATTTCTTAACGCCCCTTCCTCATAAGTGCCACGCACATTCCATGTTCCGATTCTCAGCTCCATATATTTACGTTTATTCCCCTTTTCTGTCCAGGTCTTGGTCTTTTTGTCATTATAACTTTTCATCTTTCCCTTTTTCATTGCCTTGTTATTCATCCTAAATCTTGTTTCCTCTGACGCTTTTAGTTTTTTGCTTCCAGTTTTTCTGTATCCTTGTTCCATCTCCATTCATGTCCATCTATTATGACCTTTTTAAATCCTATTTTGACTTCTCTTCCCTTTGCCCTTTCTTCCTCTGCTTTTTGTCTTATATCCCTTCTCATTTGCAACTCGGTCCTTGTAAGATCATCATTTATGAAGATTTGATCATCATTCAATTGTCTTAATTTATATTTATTTTGCATTATTACTTTTTTATCTTGCTCAGTAGACATTTCTATTAAGCAAGTTTTTGGTCCTAATTTACGGGCTCGTTTGGGCTTTATATCAACTTGCAAGTGCTGCCTGAACAGATTTACCATTGCTTCGTTCAACTGATTACCATCATTTGTAGCCACCTCTACTCCTGTTAATATAACATTGTTCTCTATATTATATTTTTCTATTATATCCACAGTATTTTTCAAATATCCCAATTCCTGTTTCATTTCTTTATTTTCTTTTTCTATTTTTTCACATACTTTCCGTGAACTACTGTTTTCTTGTCTCAATTGATGGACTTCTTCCCTATAATCTTTAAGTTCTTCTCTCCTCTGCTTAATTTCGCAATTTCATTAACATGCTCCATTTCCAATTTCACTTCCCGCAATTCTTTTAATAGTATATCTAGTTTATCATCCATGTTTCTATTTTCCTTAGTTGGAGTTCTATTTATTCGTTTACTCTTTTCAAATATCAGATTTTCTTGTTCCGTCCTCTTCCTTTTTAAATGATCATCAGTAGAATCATCACTATCCACATCAGCCATTTATCTCAGGTATAAGATTATCAGTGCCGCGGAAAGAGGTTCATCCACGTCATCCGTTCGGAGATTTGCCTCTTATCAACACTAAAATAAATTATTAAGTAGTTCTTTTTTATCTTTTCCTTAGTCTCTTTAATTCTGACACAACCTGGCAACGCCGCAATCAAATTTGATATTATTCTTGGCTAGATAGTTTAGTTGTTCAGTTTAATATCCTCATCAATTAACCTCTAAACTGATTGCAACTCACCCACGGGTTCTTTATTTACTGCTTTCGCACTTTTTTCGCTGCTGTCTTATCTTACTCTTTGTTTAAACACTCTTAGGTCACTTCAACACCTTTCTATTTATTTGTTTATCGTTACAAACTCCGAAAAATCGAATTTATTGTAGAAGAAAAATCAAATAAACACTACACTTCTAGCGATGTTGCCAGCTCTCTTCAATATAGATATTTGTAATTATTGGCTCACAAGTAGATAAATTTAGGCATAATTCTTCAAAATCGCAGTATTTCCACTATTAATTTATTGACAACAGTCATTTTTACAGCAATATTGTGGAAATTACCATTCGATGATAATTGAAATGTAATAAGGTTTTTTCCCAAATGCCACCTCATTTTCCATTAGTTTTCTTATCAAACCTAACCTAGAATTAATTTTTCCAAATCTTGTCAGAAATTTTCTTGATTTCATGGTTATTTTGAGATAGAAACACAACCAGCGTTGTGTTGACCAAATATCAAATTTCTAATATGTGATTGGTACGTTTAAAAGTTCGGCTATGTTCGATTGGTTTCGTTCAACAGAACACTCGTTTTGTTTTGTATCTTGAAATCATCTTCACTAGTATTTTAACATAAACTGAATAATATTACATCAACTTTGTATAATAATAAAACATCACTTAGTATATGCATATTTTCAGAGATGATATTTCGATCTTCAACTGTTATCGAGTTCACTCGAATCTTTGTCGATCTCGATGTACAGAATACGCCTCCTGGTCTGTAGAAGTGTTTGGACTGTTCCTTTTTCATTTAGTTTGTCATTCGAGCGTTGGCGGCTTCGCTGCCTTGAAAGTGTTACCACAGACAAGGGGACCTGCAGTTTAACGTCGATTCCGAACCACCGATGTGTCCCAAGATAAATCTTAATAGCACACCCTTCCTGAGAGCTGTACTAGGGAATATATACTCTCGCTGGTTTCCCGTTGCCTTGCGAGAGGAGGAGAATGCAATGCGACAGAGACGCGAACGCGCGCCCGCATCAACGGTCACTCGTTCAAGCCGTTTCCATCGTATTGCGCTGCTTAACTTGAGTGCAGAGACAATAGCTCAAATGCAAACACTCACTTTAGGCAATATGAACCCGAACTTGAACTTCCCCGAACAAAAATTCCATTTTTGACATTAAAGGCAAAAAATCTGAATTATATTAATGACGCTTCAAATAGATTTAAATTACTTATTGATACAGGAACAGCAATTTCTGATTTTAAAGACAAAACCGTTGAAAGGTTTCCAGAAAGATTTACAGAAAATATGATTATTCAAGGTATAACTAATGAAAAAATGTTAATAACTGAATCCACACTTATACCATTTGCACCTAACAATCCGCCTAAAGTTTTTTTTAATAATTAAAATATTGGTTTCGATGGAGCTTTAGGATTGGATTTTCTTGAACATTATAATTTTATAGTAGAGATAAATTCAAAACAACTCAAAACAAATTTTAATTGTATACCTATGTACACAATTACTGATAATGATACAACATAAATGTTGCATCATACGAATAATTTCGATACCGAATATGAAGCATTTGAACAAAATTTGGAAAATATTTTGAAAGCAATTGTTGAAAAGGAAATAAATATTTTTGAAATGCCAAAAGATTATTCTCTAGCCCATTACGTAGCCGAAGATATTATGACCTTTATTTTAATTTGGTATGGTATTAAGTTGGTGTGGGTTCACTTAAGTTATCTCTTTATGCCAAAGATGTACTTAGTGCTTATGCAAGTCCAGGACGGGCGCCAACTATCCAAGGATAGTAAGGATAGGGACAATGACCAATCAAATTAAAAACTATAACATTTACCACATTTAATTATAAATACCCCATTTATATACAAAAAAGAAAGGTGGAGTGAAGCTCCTTATGATACAATTTAAATTGAAAAAAATAAAATGGAGTGGAGCTCCTTATTACAGTCGAAATATATAGAACACCAGTGCCAATCCCTTGGACGCTTGGGCTTTACAAGATAAAGTATGTACCCTGACAGCGCTGTTTAGGTTTATATAAAGAATAAAGTGAAAATAGGTAAGTAGTTGTAAAATTATATTTGTTCCAATGGGGAAACAAGAACGGTCTTACTTGGTAGTGGACACCTGAAACTCCTTACTGGAAGCACCCTGGATCTCGGCTACCCTGCCTCGGTGGAGAGGTGGACCATATTCCGAGATAAAGTTTGCATATATACATATATATATATATATATATATATATATATATATATATATATATATATATATATATATATATATATATATATATATAAATAGACTTTTGTTGGGGATGCAGTCATTTAATAAATAAACTTCTTTGGATTATGACAAGCTTTCGAGAATGTTTATTCTCTTCGTCGTGGCAAAGTTCTTGAATTTAGATAAAATTAACCACAAACAGGAAAGATTTCATAGCCATCAATGAGATATGTCATTACTTATTTATGATAATGCAAGTATCGCCAATTGATTTCTCGGGTCTTAAAACCGCTTTATATATAATTAATGACATTTCAAATTGATGGCTATGAAATCTTTCCTGTTCTTTTCGTAATTCATTTAAAATTATAGATTCACTATCAACAGGTTGATTAAATTTTGATTCACTTTCGTTAACACAACTAAAATTTAAAAAAACATTCAGAACCTGGGTAGGATCGAGATTCAAATTTGGAAATTCAACACTTTCGGTATACCATTTGAATAATAATTGAAGTAAGGAATTCACCTTCTTCAGTCACATGTACTAAAGCATTTGTAATTTTAACATTCTCTGTTGACTGTCCGAAAAGCATTGCATCTGTGTTGGATGAATTACATTTTAATTGAAGAAAAAATTCTGTTGGTTCAATAAAAATACGATTTTTTATCTTAGGTAAAAAGACAATAATTTAAACACCTAAATTCCTAAAAAGATAATATATCATATTCTTAACATAGTCCCATTCTAAATTGTCCAATAAACAAGCTATCTTTGGAATTGCTAATTTTTCAACATTAATAGTACCAATATGATCTCTCATATTTTCCAAAGATGAAAACTAACTTTGATAGGTAGGCTTTCGATTTGAAAATTTTTTAGTTACCAAATAATAAATATATCTAATTCTTTCTTTATTCTGAAATTTCAGAAATGAAGGTCAACTTGTTTTTGATTAATTAAATTTTGTACATTTCCAAAATTTTTCTTAAATTCTCTAGCAATACCTTTTTGCATTAGCATATTGTTACGGTACAATTACCACCTACCTATCTTGCATTTATTTGTCAGTGGTTTCCAAATACCTCGTAATGGGAATATTATAAGTAGAATTTTAAATAATACTAACCATAGTATACTTCTTTTTTTATTTCTATTTGAAGTACAACAATTCTGTGTTGGGCTACATGCCAGACTATATAAAGCTTGTGGTGTTGGGAAGTCCCCGTTTTTTTTGTCGCTGGCAGTCAATTAAACAAGTAAATTGGCTCTTTTCCTTTTTATTTAGGAATGGGATATGTTTAGGAATGTTCGATGATTCCAGTATCGGGTGTGCGGGGAAAGGGGCGGTCCTATTGAAAGTATAGGAGAATATCGGATTAGCCAACATTGGAACTATAAAATATTAATCTCGAAAAGAGTATTTATTGAACAAGAACATCTTAGATATTGCTCGAAACACTTGCTATAGGTCTAGTTAACTACCAATTAATCATATTATTGTCTTTTTTTAATTTTTAAATTAAATAATTTATCATGTATTTATAATTATGGCTGAGAATTTGGCAACAGCACATACATTAATTTGTTTCTACCAACCTGCGTGTCAGTTTCTCTGTCTCTGTCCTAACCATCAACCTTCAAATTCAGAATCGTAGTATTTCAAATTTAAAAACTGTATACTATAAGAAATGCCCGTGATATGTACATCCAACAATCGTTTATGGCAAAGCATATGCTGGAGAGAAAGAAACTATCAGTTATAACAGTACCGCTGAAACATAAGCAGTAAAAGGGTGTAGGCTAATTAATTAGAATATATTATATATCAGCAATTCTAAAATGTCATTAGTTATTAATACATGTTATGGTAACGGTATATTTTGATTAGTTAGATTTATCTTGAAATAGCTGTTATAAACGTTTTCTTAGTGAATGATATATGAATAATCTTTGTATAGTACAAACAAGTCACACATTTAACCTGAAAATATTTGGGTAGGGACAGGCTCAGTGAGATAAATATATGAATAATAATTGATTAATTATGTCTACGCAAAAATATATACTGATATATACCTTATACAAATTCGACAATGTGAAATCTTAGTCTTGTGTGTGTAAAACTACACCCTGTATATATTTTAACCGAATTTTAACACTCAAACTTCAAACAAAGGTGACCTAACCTTCATAAATTGCATAAACATGAAACATTATAACGTTTAACCTTGTCCTTGTCGATGTATCTGACTCGTATTTTGTGAATTGACAGGGATGTTGCTAAATCTCGCATTTTCTCTTAGCGTTCGTTCAAAAATTGTCCTTAGATAAATAGATTTTTGAAAATTTCACCGTAAATTGTGTGATAGGATACAAATAAGAATAATTGTAGGTATAAGTCCATTATCTCAAAGTGGAGTGAAGTAAAATGTAGAAAAAATAAACTCAAAGTCTTCACCACAATATATTGTTTACATTATGGTAATCATAATGTAAACAATATATTGTGGAGAAGACTTTGAGTTTCTTTTTTTTCTACAAATAAGATTAAGAAATCTGTTCATAAAATTGCTAACTTTTATATGAAATACTTTTTTTCAATTTCCATACATGGGAAATAATGAAAAAACAATTTAAAATAGGTAATAAGCGATTTTTCCATAAGACCCATGCGTTTTCTATAAAGTTTTTCTTGAAAATCCTGCGATAGAAAATTTTGAAAAAATTCAAACATGTTCGCCATGAACCAATTCATCAAAATTATTATTTTTATGGATTTCTGTGCATCATGTTGAAACCATCGAACATCCTTAAAGTTCCATTTGAAATCTAAACAAATTATTAGGTTATGTTTATGATTTTATATTATGAAATACCTGCTGTATACTGTGGTCTCGGATTGTATTTATTCTAAATTATATAGAAGGATGGTGATATAATGAAGTATCACACCCTTTAAATTTAAATAATATCTTGATTGTTTATTTTTCTAATTTTCTTCCATTTTATTTATGAATTTTGCCCCGACGAAGAGAATAAACATTCTCGATAGCATGGCATGGCAAGACACAAGTTTGTGCCTTCTCGTGTTGTTTCAGCATGTAGTTTTACAAACATTTACAGGTTTTTTATCCAATGTTAAAGAATGTTCTCGTAAATAATTGTCATTCAATGTATCTTTTGATTTTTAATTAATATTTTCATATTATCAAGTACAGCCTTCAGCTAATGAAAAGTTTTTTAGAACAAAAATGTGAAAAAATTAATGGGTCTCCTCCGAAGATATGTTTTGTCGTGAAGTTTTTTTATAAAAAAAATTCAGTCGTTGAATCCTGATGAAGAGGAACAGGTCCTCGAAACGTAGATTCAATAAACAGAATACACAAATTAATGGCCAGTAATCATTTTTTTTTGAGCCTATTATCCTCCCAGTAATCAACTTGATTTTATATATATATATATATATATATATATATATATATATATATATATATATATATATATATAAATTGTTTTTTCACTATTTCCCATGTATGGAAATTGAAAAAAGTATTTCATATGAAAGTTAGCAATTTTATGAACAGATTTCTTTATTCTTATTTGTATCCTATCACACAATTTACGGTAAAATTTTCAAAAAACTATTTATCTAAGGACAATTTTTGAACGAACTCTAAGAGAAAATGCGAGATTTAGCAACATCCCTGTCAATTCACAAAATACGAGTCAGATACATCGACAAGGTTAAACGTTATAATGTTTCATCTTTATGCAATTTATGAAGGTTAGGTCACTTTTGTTTGAAGTTTGAGTGTTAAAATATATACAGGGTGTAGTTTTACATACAAGACTAAGATATCACATTGTCGAATTTGTATAAGGTATATATTGTATATATTTCTGCGTAGATATAATTAATCAATTATTATTTATATATTTATCTCACTGAGCCTGTCCCTACCCCAATATTTTCAGTTTAAATGTGTGACTATACAAACAAAGATTATTCATATATCATTCACTAAGAAAACGTTTATAACAGCTATTTCTAGATAAATCTAACTAATCAAAATATACCGTTACCATAACATGTATTAATAACTAATGACATTTTAGAATTGCTGATATATAATATATTCTAAGACCAAGAAACACAAAGTCTTCTCCACAGTTTATTATTATAGATTAATTACTGATGAGACATGTTTCGAGATTGTACAATCTCATTTTCAATCAAAATGTTGAAAGTTCTGTAACAAATTATATTATAAGATCTTGAAATGTAAAGTGAAAAAATTATGTAGTTAAGATACAAAATGGTGGATAGTATACTCACATGGAGATGAAAATATGAAAAAAAATTTAAGAAAAGTAAAACATTATGGAAGCGATCCCAAAACCAATGCAAAAAATTGAAATTAAAATATATTTACTTGAAAAAATAAATTATCCCATTAAAAAATTAAAATAAAGTCACATTCTAAAAAACACAAAAAACGAAATTCCACGTTACGTCACATTGTCAGAGTTTGAGTGCACGTGACCTGTGATTACATCATTGGTCAGCTGATGGTAAAAGAGATATATTTCTGGTTGGGGATCGTTTAAATAGTTTTTCAATTGCATGTAACTAGAGCCATCTAATGTTGGATAGTGAATATTTTTGAAGTTTAATAAAAAGAAAGATAATGTAAATGGTAGAATACTGTTATATTTGACATAGAATTATAGAGGGTTAGGTTAGGAGAAGCACAACAACAAAATAAAATGTTTATAAACAAGTTCAAAAGTTTAAGGAGTTGAAGAACTGTATGCAGTCAAAGTTACTTTGTTGATTAAGTGATATGGTTCGTGGGTTATTATTGTTGGAATTGATCTCAAAAATCACTAGGATGTTCAACAATCGGCCTTTTGGAGCATGGTGTAATATTTTAACATCATTGTTGATATTGAAGGTATGTTTATTATTGATTACATGATTTGCGAAGGAACTTTTCGAATTGATATGGTAATAAGGTGTAGTAAGAAACAAAGATTTATATTTATCTATTATTTTAGCGTGTTCATCTATTCTAATACTTATTTTCCTGCCAATTTGACCTATGTATTTGGCTGGGCAATCAGAACAAGGGATCTCGTAAACTCCGGATCTATCTAGAGGGTTGACCTGGTCTTTAACATGGACCATCATCCTATAAATTGTGTTATGGGGGGAGAAGCATACTTTTAGTTCCTGGTTATGGCGTTGGAAAATGTTCCGGATTTCTTGTGAGGCTTTGCCGATGTAAGGTAATGAGCAGAACTTAGTTGATATAGTAGGTACAATTATGTTCCTGTTTATGTTTTTTGTCAAGTGTCTGTGATATATTCTATCTATGAATTGAATAGAGTAGTCATTGTTGGTGACAATTTGTTTAATGATGTTAAATTATTTGTTAAAATTTCCTACACTCATCGGGATGGAGAACAGTCTATGAATAAGTGCGTTGAAAGAGCTCAGTTTATGTGATATCGGGTGACAAGAATAATAGGGGATGTTGTTGTCTGTATGTGTCGGTTTTCTATAAATTGAGAAACTCAAATTATTATCTGTTATAGTTATCAGAATATCCAAGAAAGGTAGGCGATTATTATCTTCTATTTCCATAGTGAAGGAGATAGCTGGGTGTAGCGAGTTCAAGAATGTTAAAAGTATGTTTAGTTGGGTTAAGCTACCATCGAAAAGTACTAAACAATCATCTACATATCTGTGGTAGAAAAGTATCTTATCATAGTGAATGAAATCCTGGAACTTTGTTTCCAAATTGTTCATAAAAATTTCAGCTAACAACGGAGATAGGTTACTGCCCATAGCTAGACCCGTTGATTGAGCGAAAATTTCATTGTTGAATTTAAAGAAATTTTGTTTCAGGACCGTGTCCAAAAGATGGCAAATATTGAGGCAATGGTGAAAGTTAATGCCTGATTCAAAGAGGAGGTTCCTAACTAGTTGAATACAATCATCTGATGGGATACTAGGGAATAGATTAACTACATCGAAGGATACTAGAATAGAGTTATCTGGTATGACCATGTTTGAAATTTTATTAATTAAATCTTTGATGTTTTTATGGAATAAGTGTTATGGAATTGGGTTAAGTCTCAAATTAGTTTGTTAATCCATGAAGATAATTTCGATGTGGATGAGTTACAATATGATACAACAGGTCTAATAGGAATGCCTGTTTTGTGAATTTTTGGTAAGCCATATAATAAGGGTGTGGACGGATTCATGGGGATTAGTCTATCATTATTAGATTCGAAGTATATGATGGTAGTTAACGTAGTATCTAGATCATTTTTCACCTGTTTAATATATCTGGTTGTAGAGTCAGAATCTAATTTTTGGAAACAGTCCGAGGACAGGAAGTTGATGACTTTGCTCACATAGTCCGGCCGATCCAGGATAACAAGACAATTACCTTTATCTGCTTTTGAAATTAATCAATTTTTATGTTTAAATTTATTTGTAATATGATTCATAATAAATCTCAGCTTCTTATTCTCATTATTATATGTAATGTTTGAATTAAAAGTGAAATTCCTGTTTAACACATTTAAGGTCTCAATTTTTTTTTCACTCTCTATGGCAAGTACATGAAAATCTTTTCTATCTTTGGGTTTATGTATGTTAAATTTTAAGCCTAGGTTAAGAACTTTCAATTCACGTTCACTAAAGGTGGTTGAGGATTTGTTCATCACTCTCTGATGGAAAGTGTGAACCGAGAACTTGTTAGTTGTATGATTTGATTAAGATAATTTAGAGTTTAACATGAATAAAATTTCAAACGTGGTCATACCAGATAATTCTGTTCTAGTATCCTTCGATGTAGTTAATCTATTCCCTAGTATCCCACCAGATGATTGTATTCAACTAGTTAGGAACCTCCTCTTTGAATCAGGCATTAACTTTCACCATTGCCTCAATGTTTGCCATCTTTTGGACACGGTCCTGAAACAAAATTTCTTTAAACTCAACAATGAAATTTTCGCTCAATCAACGGGTCTAGCTATGGGCAGTAACCTATCTCCGTTGTTAGCTGAATTTTTTATGAACAATTTGGAAACAAAGTTCCAGGATTTCATTCACTATGATAAGATACTTTTCTACCACAGATATGTAGACGATTGTTTAGTACTTTTCGATGGTAGCTTAACCCAACTAAACTTACTTTTAACATTCTTGAACTCGCTACACCCAGCTAACTCCTTCACAATGGAAATAGAAGATAATAATCGCCTACCTTTCTTGGATATTCTGATAACTAAAACAGATAATAATTTGAGTTTCTCAATTTATAGAAAACCGACACATACAGACAACATCATCCCCTATTATTCTTGTCACCCGATATCACATAAACTGAGCTCTTTCAACGCACTTATTCATAGACTGTTCTCCATCCCGATGAGTGTAGGAAATTTTAACAAAGAATTTAACATCATTAAACAAATGGGCACCAACAATGACTACTCTATTCAATTCATAGATAGAATATATCACAGACACATAACAAAACACATAAACAGGAACATAATTGTACCTACTATACTTATCAACTAAGTTCTGCTCATTACCTTACATCGGCAAAGCTTCACAAGAAATCCGAAACATTTTCCAACGCCATAACCAGGAACTAAAAGTATGCTTCTCCACCCATAACACAATTTATAGTATGTTGGTCCATGTTAAAGACCAGATCAACCCTCTAGATAGATCCGGAGTTTACGAGATCTCTTGTTCTGATTGCCCAGCCAAATACATAGGTCAAACTGGCAGGAAAATGAGTATTAGAATAGATGAACACGCTAAAATAATAGATAAATATAAATCTTTGTTTCTTACTACACCTTATTACCATATCAATTCGAAAAGTTCCTTCGCAAATCATGTAATCAATAATAAACATACCTTCAATATCAACAATGATGTTAAAATATTACACCATGCACCAAAAGACCGGTTGTTGAACATCCTAGAGATTTTTGAGATCAATTCCAACATAATAACCCACGAACCATATCACTTAATGAACAAAGGAACTTTGACTGCATACAGTACTTCAACTCCTTAAACTTTTGAACTTGTTTATAAAAATTTTATTTTGTTGTTGTGCTTCTCCTAACCTTTTGTCTATAATTCTATGTCAAATATAACAGTATTCTACCATTTACATTATCTTTCTCTTTATTAAACTTCAAAAATATTCACTATCCAACATTAGATGGCTCTAGTTACATGTAACTGAAAAACTAGTTAAACGATCCCCAACCAGAAATATATCTCTTTTACCATCAGCTGACCAATGATGTAGTCACCGGGCACGTGCACTCAAACTCTGACAATGTGACGTGACGTGGAATTTCGTTTTTTGTGTTTTTTCTAGAATGTGACTTTATTTTACTTTATTTCAATTTTTTAATGGGAAAATTTATTTTTTCAAGTATATTTATTTTAATTTCAAATTTTTGCATTGGTTTTGGGATCGTTCTCATAATGTTTTTCTTTTCTTAATTTTTTTTTTTTTCATATTTTCATCTCCATGTGAGTATACTATCCACCATTTTGTATCTTAACTACATAATTCTTTCACTTTACATTTCAAGATCTTATAATATAATTTGTTACAGAACTTTCAACGTGTTGATTGAAAATGAGATCAATCTCGAAACATGTCTCATCAGTAATTAATCTTTAATAATAAAATGTGGAGAAGACTTTGTGTTTTTTGGTCTTACCATTCCACTCCACTTCGAGAATGGACTGCTACAACCATTATTAATATATTCTAATTAATTAGCCTACACCCTTTTACTGCTTATGTTTCAGCGGTACTGTTATAACTGATAGTTTCTTTCTCTCCAGCATCTGCTTTGCTATAAACGATTGTTGGATGTACATATCACGGGCATTTCTTATAGTATACAGTTTTTAAATTTGAAATACTACAACTCTGAATTTGAAGGTTGATAGTTAGGACAGAGACAGGGAAACTGACACGCAGGTTGGTAAAAACAAATTAATGTATATGCTGTTGCCAAATTCTCAGCGATAATTATAAATACAACATGATAAATTATTTAATTTAAAATACAAAAAAGACAATAATATGATTAATTGGTAGTTAACTAGACCTATAGCAAGTGTTTCGAGCAATATCTAAGGTTTTCTTGTTCAATAAATACTCTTTTCGAGATTAATATTTTATAGTTCCAATGTTGGCTAATCCGATATTCTCCTATACTTTCAATAGGACCGCCCCTTTCCCCGCACACCCGATACTGGAATCATCGAGCATTTCTTAATATATCCCATTCCTAAATAAAAAGGAAAAGAGCCTATTTACTTGTTTAATTGACTGCCAGCGACAGAAAAACGGGGACTTCCCAACACCACAAGCTTTATATAGTCTGGCATGTAGCCCAACACAGAATTGTTGTACTTCAAATAGAAATAAAAAAGAAGTATATACTATGGTTAATATTATTTAAACTTCTACTTATAATATTCCCATTACGAGGTATTTGGAAACCACTGACAAATCAGTGCAAGACAGGTAGGTGGTAATTGTACCGTAACAATATGCTAATGCAAAAAGGTATTGCTAGAGAATTTAAGAAAAATTTTGGAAATGTACAAAATTTAATTAATCATAAACAAGGTGACCTTGATTTCTGAAATTTCAGAATAAAGAAAGAATTAGATATATTTATTATTTGATAACTAAAAAAATTTCAAAACGAACGAAGTTTGTTTTCATCTTTGAAAAAGATGAGGGATCATATTGGTAATATTAATGTTGAAAAATTAGCAATTCCAAAGATAGCTTGTGTATTGCACAAGTTAGAATGGGACTATGTTAAGAATATGATATCTTATCTTTTTAGGAATTTAGGTGTTTAAATTATTGTCTGTTTAAAAAATCGTATTTTTATTGAACCAACAGAATTATTTCTTCAATTAAAATGTAATTCATCCAACACAGATGCAATGATTTTTGGACAGTCAACAGAGAATGTTAAAATTACAATTGCCTTAGTACATATGACTGAAGAAGGTGAATTCCTTACTTCAATTATTAATTCAAATGATATGCCGAAAGTGTTAAATTTCCAAATTTGAATCTCGATCCTATTCAAGGTTCTGAATGTTTTTTTTTAATTTTAGTTGTGTTAACGAATCAAAATTTAATCAACCTGTTGATAGAGAATCTATAATTTTAAATGAATTACGCAAACAACATCTCAATGGAGAAGAAAAAGAAACTATAACAAATTTATGTTTGGAATTTTCGTAAATTTTTTATTTGGAAGGAGCCCAATTAACATTTACTAACGAAATTAAACATTCGATTGATACTAATAATGCGAGACCTGTATTTACTAAATCATATAGATACACACAAATTCACAAAGAAGAGGTGAGAGCTCAGGTGAATAAAATGTTAGAGCAAGGTATTATGCGTCATTCTATTTCTCCATGGTCATCCCCAGTTTGGGTTGTGCCAAAGAAGCTTGATGCTTAGGAAAACAAAAATGGCGTATGGTTGTGGACTAGCGTTAACTTAATGAACTTACGGTATATGATAAATATCCATTATTCAACATTTCAGATCTTCTCGACAAACTTGGAAGATGTCAATATTTCACCAGTCTTGATTTAGCTTCAGGTTTCCATCAAATTGAAATCAATTCTAATGATAAATCCAAAACAGCCTATTTCAGTTGATAACGGTCATTATGAATGTGTTTGTATGCGGTTTGGACTCAAAAATGCCCCGTCCACTTTCCAACGAGTCATGGACAATATTCTACTTGGCATTCATAATGAGAGATGTCGGTTTATATGGACGATATCATCATTTATTCTGCTACCATTTATGAACATGTTACTCTTCTCACTGAAGTTTTTAATAGACTTCGAAAAGCCAACCTAAAAATTCAACCACATAAATGCAAAATCTGTTTTTGACTATTCAAAATTTGAAACAACAAATAAACAACTAATAGACAAGACTCATAAAAACATTGTTACTTTCGGCAAAACAAATTAGAAGATTTAGATGACAAAATTATGGAGGATATTTTTGAAAAAAATTCTGACTTTCATATGAATTCAGTAAATGTTTATTATAGCAAGACAGTAAAAGATCGTAAATATTTTATAATACCTCTTACTTATAATTCAGAATTAGTGGTCCAGCAATTGTTTTTCTCTCTATCTAAAGATCGGACAAAATTTATTTAGATGAAATACCTGTCATTCTAGATCAGTACCACAAAGGTAGAAGAAACATATAACGAGGAATTAATGAGACCATAAGACGAATCAAATCAAAATATAATTGGACAGGACTAACAAAAGTGTACGTGAAAGAATCACAAATTAAGGATAAAGGAAAAAGTCTTTTCAATGGTCCTTTCGAAATTATTCATAACAGTCAGTCTGTGAAATCAGATGTTAATAGTAGTTCTGCCGCTGAAGACAGTGACAGTATAGTTAGTCAAGGTGACAAGTGGTGACATTTGTAATACAACATAAGGTCGTGTACAGAGTATTCGGAAATAAACCATTGGAAGCAATCTGCGAACTTTTGAGTGTTACGCAAGTGAACTCATCCCACAAGAGGGCAGTGTAACGTGGATAGGTAGTCATGTACTTACGGTTATCATTCGTTTAATTAGCTATTCATTCTAGTACCTTGCTTACAATAGCAGTTGCTTGTATATTTCATTATGTAGTTCTAGAATTATAGTAGATTTATTCTCGATCCTTCCAGACTCTATATGTGAGGTACCATTTGTCATACTATTGTCAGTTTGACAAGGCTCTAAAACATTATTATATGCGTCTTGATAATCATAGAACATTCTCGATGAATGTCATGTCATGATTCAGGTATATAAGGCCGTGTCGATCACGGGACAGGGCAGTCTTATAAAGTCAGTTGATAACAGTCAGTCTGTGAAATCATATGTTAATCGTAGTTCTGTCGGTGAAGACAGTGACAGTATAGATTGTCAAGGTGACAAGTGGTGACAGTTGTACTATAATAGAAGCTCGTGTACTGAGTGTTTGAAAATAAACCATTGGAAGCAATCTGCGAACTTTTGAGTCTTACGCAAGTGAACTCACCCCACAACGTTTAGCACAGGGTTAAACGTTACAATTGGTGTCAGAAAAAGAGATCTTCGCATTTTGCTGAAAATATATAGTGAATATCAAATCGAAAGATTTGGTGAAATGCAGATGTTAACGTGTTTCTTATGAACTGGAGATTGGAAGACGCAGAAAATAGACTACGAGACAGAGAAGAATGGGCAAGCAGTAGACTAGAACGTAAAGAAAAACATGCCAGTATTATGCTAAAATATAAAGAAGAAGGGACCAAAATTAGACAAGATAAAGAAGAACTGGAAAGAATAAGGCAAGAATATGAAGAAGAACAGGCAAGAATTACACAAGTATATGAAGAAGAACTGTCAAGAATTAGACAAGTATATGAAGGAGAACAAGCTAGAATTAGATAAGATTATAAGAAAGAAAGCAGTGTCCAACAAGGACAGCTTAAATAGCGAGCTTGATGTTGAGAGGGAAGATGCCATACCTAGCTCGAAGGAGCGCAGTATCTCTAGAGAGAGATCAAGCAGTAGAAGAAAGAGTCTTCATTGGAAGCAATCTGCGAACTTCTGATTGTCACGCAAGTGAACTCACCCCACAACGTTTAGCACAGGGTTAAACGTTACACCACTATAAAAATTACTAATGACAAATGGCCTCTTTTGGTATGCAAAGACTTAAGCCCCATTAAAAAGGCAATTGACAATAATGATAAGATATTGATAGATAGACGTTGGAGGATGATTCTCCAAAATATTCGCTTTTAAATCGAAAGTACAGACACATATTTGATTATTATCACAAACATCAAACTCTATAGGTCAGAAATATAAAGAGCTAATCGGAGAAACTAAATCCTATAACTGTAGAGAAAAACAGTTTGGAAAACGATTAAACAGCAAATTTCAGTCACAACATCTTTATTAAAAAATGTCAGTAATACCAATCAAAAACTTCAAGTTAATGAGAAAACTTTCAACGATGATATTAAGGCAATAGAAACTTCATTTTCTAAAATTTCTGATAATATTACATTTTACGAGGCACAAGTAAAAGTATTGGACATATGTGAATCACTAATGGAAAGTTATGTCGGAAGACTCTCTTAATACTATTCTAAATTCAATAACCTTTGCTAGAATCAGATTGTTGCATAGTTCGATAATAGCACCTTCATATTTAATTAACTCATTGCAGGATATATCAAAGTCTCTAATAAGAAATAATTTACCTTTATCCCCATATACAGCCAATTTAACCGATTATTTAAATATCATAGAATTAGAAGCATATCAGTCAGAAAGTAAAGTAATATTTGTTCTAAAAATTCCTCATCATTGATCCGGCAGTTTATACATTGTATCGACTATATCCAAATCCAATATTGGACAATCGAACAGGTTTGCATCATATTCTATCAACTACTCAAAAATACATTGCGCGAGACGATGATTCATTACAGTATCTTACACTGCGAAATTTGGACAAATGTAAGAGTCTCCAGACCAGGATGCAAATATGTTCCGATCTTCTATCATATCCCAATTATAACGATGCAATCTGTGAAGCGCCATTATTAAGAAAATTGACCACGCTTCCTAAAACCTGTCAAACATCCCTTGTCCTCGTTAAAGAATATAATGTTAATCAAATCAGCCAAAACCAGTGGTTAATAAGTGTCCGATCCTCTACCAGTTACTGTTAAATGTGGAAACAGAGAAGTAAAATCCGAAATTATCAAAACCAATAGCCTTTCGAAACTACAACCTGAATGCAGCGCTTTTGTTGGAAGTACAAGAATTCATGGTCAATTTCTAATGGATACCTATAAAGAAATTATCTACACAAGCCATTCAGTGTCGATACCCTTCGACTGTTGTAAGGACATTCCTGAGCAGATTCAAATTCCAGAACTAAAACCTCTTCGGCTTAACAAAATTGGCATTGAAAACCAGAATATTGCTCAACACAAATGAAATCAATATTCAGAAGAATTGGACAGAATGAGAAGCAATCTCCAATAACTAAATATACTCACTGGTTTACTATTCTTACAATTGTCCTAATCGTTTTATTGTTTATACCTTATGTTACTTGCAAATGTAAGAGAAGACATCGCCGTATTGGAATAGCTTTAACCACTGATCATCCACCCCCTCCAAGACCAGGTCCTGATGTTTCATTCCATCAAAGAGTCAAGCGAATCCTTCCAAGAAGAAGACCAAGTATTCACGTGGAGAACCCATTGAAGAAACAATTGAGTTAAATTTAAACAAATCAGTTATTTAAAAGTTGTTACAAAATCCATCAACTTTTCTTCAAAAGGGGGAGCTGTTATATAAAATTATATTTGGGTATATTATCAAAATATTATAATATTATTATATTTGCAACAAAGTAATACAAAGTAAATTATCTAAATTAAAATCTTATTCAATTCAACTCTCACGCTTCATTTCCAAGAAATAAAAAAGATAAGGATGTTCACTCGCCATGGACGCAGACCAGCCGTCAGCAAGGTTCAACAATGACCATTGTTACTATATCTCCTCTACGCTTTTTGAGTTACTCTTTAGAGAGTCTCATTTTTGAGTTTAGATTCACTGAAGTCATTAGTTTAGTTTTATTTTATATTTTACAAGTTTATTTTTTGAAGTGTATAATTATTATTGTGTTTAAAAGTTGATAAATATGTTTTGAAAAGTGAAAATCAAAACGATAGAACATACATATGATAAAATTGTAACAGTAGGTGGTCTTCATTAGAGCAACAGAAGCCAAAACAACACTTTTTAGTACTTTAGTCTGTCTGTCTGTATGTTTGTATGCGCATCACGCAATGACTACGGCATGGAATCAAATGCAGTTTTCAACGATATTTACCACAGATCTTACTTAAAATATAGGCTGCATTTTACCGCGTCTGTCTGTCTTCCTGTATGTTTGTACACGCATCACGTAGAAACTATTACATGGAATTGAATGGAATTTTCACCGATACATCGCCAGAGGTCTATCTTAAAATATAGTTTCTATTCTACCGCGTCCGTCGGTCTGTATTTTTGTACCAGGTGATTTTCTATAAAGTCCACCCCCTCTAACTATTTTGTTTTCCACTTTAGAAAAAAAAATTAAATACGAAAGTTGTAGGATGTATTCTAGGCTATCTGCAGGACATATATTTGTTTATACAGGGTGTTACATAAGCAAATTCAAAAGCAAACTTACTTTTTTAAAAGGAACACCCTGTATATTATTGCATTTTTGAACTCTACGGAGAATTCTAGATACGTTTTATGTATAATGTCCTATACCTACCTTCAACTATTTTAGAAATATTAATAATTGAAAATCGAAATATTGGCAAATCAAAACTGACGCAAAGTGACAGTACCAGTTATCTTTGTCAAGTAATTCAAAAAGTATCGCTGTAACTTATGAGAAATGCCATACTCGTAAATTTCATTCGAAACAACCATAATGCCACAGCAACGCAACGAGAAAATCCAAAAAAAAAAAATAAAAGGATATTCGAAAAATGTCAACAAACATCAAGTCTGAATAGGAAGAAGAGAGTGGTGAATGGTAGAAGATGCGCAACTCAATATATTACTTTATTTCCAAGAGGATTCAAGTTTATACATAAAGCATATTTGAAAAAGTTTACAAGAATGAGAGGTCCGTGATACTTCCCATTCAAAAGTTCAGAGGACTCTCAAGAAAGCTGCCTTTCAAGTTTAGACCAACCCCAAAATTGACACAGACGCACAGAGAAAATAGAGCAATGTTTTGTCGCTTTATGCTGAAAAGAATTAATAATGATCCTAACTTTTTAGGAAACATCCTGTGGACGGACGAGTCCTCCTATATGACGAATGGCATGATCAATAGAGAAAATACTAGGTATTATGCTACACCAAACCTATTCAGTTACAGAGAATTAAGATTTCAAGGGCGCCAGTCCATTACGGTTTGGTGCGGATTAATAGATAACAAAATTATTGGACCGCATTTTTTTTAATTTCAACTTAAATGGGGACTCATATTTGAACTTTCTCGGAAATAAACTCGAAGATTTTTTGAATGAATTCCCTTTGCAGGACTTAGGAAACATTGTGTTCCAGCAGGACGGAGCCCCACCCCTTAGCACCTTAAGAGTGAGAAATTATTAAAGCCAACGTTTTGAAATAAAGATATTTAGTAGAAATTCACCGCTTAGCTGGCCAGCTAACAGTCCAGATATTACTCTAATGGAAGCGTTTCTATGGGGATATTTAAAAAATCGCATTTACCAAAATTATATTCAGAATATAGAACATCTACAACAACTAATTAGGAATGAAATAAATGATCTGAATGTCAATCATTCAGATTTTATAACAGGATCTTAAGAGAAATTCCGACGAACAGTCATCAAATGCATTGAGCAAGATGGAGGCCCTGTGGAGCAAGCAAGCAAGTTAGTTAATTTGTATTATTATTTAATTTTCTACAAGAACCTCTTTAATTAAATTTCATCCAGATTGTTGATTTTCAATTATTAATATTTCTATAACAGTTGAAGATAGGTATAGGACATTATACATAAAACGTATCTAGAATTCTCCGTAGAGTTCAAAAATGCAATAATATACAGGGTGCTTTATTTAAAAAAATGTTACTTTGCTTTGGCATTTGTTTATGTGACACTCCGTATAAACAAATATATGTCCTACAAATATCATATAATACATCCTTCAACTTTCATATTTAAATTTTTTTTCTAAAGTGAGAAACAAAAAAATGTCCAAGCTAATGAAACTCGGGTGTGTTATGAATGAGTACTCATTGGTGGACCACTCAATTTATCCAACAAAATGTCCTTGTGCAAACCTAAGAGGGGCGATAAACTACAAGAATTTAGCTTTTCCGACAACTTTCTCCTTACATCTTTCAAACTATGTGGTTATTGGTTACAATAATTAGAAAGTTCTAGAACAATAAATTCTATTTCTGATTCAAATTGAAATTATTCTGTTACACCATACAGGAGTTTAAGTTTCTCAAATTTGTAAGAGCCCGCTAAGACGACTGCTCCTGCTATGTATTTTAAATTTTGCCACATATTCAATGGAATTTTGGATTCTAATTTGATTTCCGAATTTACAATATTCTGTCTCATTCTTCCCAATTCCCCTTTCCACTACTTCCCCACTGTAGGATGTTGATAATTTGAACACGTCGGATTTGCTTGGAGAGGCCACTGTACAGAGCATTTTCACAATGGAAAATATTAAGAGGAGTCCATTATTTTGTACTTTAAGTTTTTTATGCTCACTAGTTTCGGAAATGATGGAGGAATTGTCAACTTTGCTTTTCCCAGTATTTTGTAAAACATTCATTTAATATTTTGAGGATAATATATTTTAATAACCGTAACCAGCACTTCCATTTGTTAGACGATTCACTTGAAGGATTTTTCTCCTTTAATTTTCATCAAAGTGATTTTATGTATTATCTTCAGATGTTCGGATGAATGTGAAATTTTGCGACCTCTCCTCTTTCTGCATCAATGTTCATTTTGCAACATAATTATCAGAGCTTTGAATTCTACTTCCAAACTTTCAACTATCACCTCTAGTCAAGGGATAGTGTAAGTTTGCAGCAAGAAATATGCATTAATTAAAGAGAGCTTCCTACTGCTTGTGTTTATTGAAATAAGGCCAGCCTCTTTGCCTAGTGCCACATCTAAGTCGACTACATGCTGAAGCACTGGGTACAATATGACAGTGTTATTTCTCATCAAAGCGTGAACGCCACATAAAAACTCATCGACCTGTACTGCACTTGTATACACCACCACAAAATAGTTTTTTCCATCAACAACTATAAGACGACAGCATAAGAACAAATAACATCAACAAAATAAACTTAATGAAAATGATGCAATATCGATTTGCATGTGATAATGATAGCTCTCGCTTTCACATCTAACAAAAATAACAATTTTCAGGAGAGCGGAAGCGGCAATGCCCTGTCAGCCTTATTTTCTGCATGCTCATGCAATATCGACATCACAAAAGACATCCTACTTTTTCACGTGGTCAATGCTTGCAAAACCACTTGTACACCCTTTTGAAAAGGGAAGATGGCAAGTTATATTAGAGGAACAGTTCACTACTCTATTTGGCTGCTGCTTTCACAGACCCAACTTCTCCAGGTTTTCTGAGGCTCTCTGTTGATGGACTGGGACTAAGGTTAGTCATTCCTTAGTACCAATTATTTATTATTATTAGTCAGTGGCCAAACCCACATTCGAGTAGATCAGACCTATAGACGCAGCCATCCAACAGATTAATCGCCCATACTCCAGATCTGCCATGATAATGGTGGTCGATGACAAGAGTTGGTTCTATTTGCATTACAGTTTTAGAAATGTAGTAGCATCCTAAATATAATTTCCTGTAAGCAAGACTCCGGTGCTCCATTCTTTACAACATGTAATCGGGAACGGTTGCGAGCATTTCCATTTTCTGATCTCTTGAAGATACTGGCGGAGGTGTGCAAGAAGGATAAAAGAAAGCCAAGTCGTTGTGGGGCCGAGGATAAAATTTTCAGTTTTTAAATCATAAAAGTATAGCGAATGAATATCCTAAAAGGGAGTGGACAGTGGAAGGTGAAAGATGAAGGGGAAGGCTTGAAGGTTAGTTGAACATTTGAATTTCAAACAGAGTCCAAGATTCCATTGAATATGTTTCAAAATGAATGATACTTAACCAAAACCAGTGCTTTCAGCAGTTTCTTACAAATATCAAACATAATATAAGGGATTTCATCAAATCCCTGTATTTCGATTCCTATGGAACCAAGAAATAAATTTAACCATTTGCTTGTACAACTATGTGGTCACAAGTTGTATAAAAAAACTACATAGCTTTGAATAAATAAGCAAATAGTTAAAAAAAAAATCTATAAAGCAGTTCTTCGTTCCTCGCCAAGTTTCTATACCAATTTTTTTATTTGAGTGAGGCATGACTGGGTAACCAGGCATAACATCCTTAGCTTGAGATTTCTTTTACTGATGATAAAATGATAGATTACCTTCTTGATTTGATGCTGTTAGACAATGAAGTGAAAAATAAATCCGAAATTGTCAATAGACCTCAATTTTTAACACGCTTATATTAACTTCACATGTATGTTTGTATGTAATTGATTTTGCACTAATTTGAGCGATCCGATTTTCTTTAAAACTTTGCATACCTGTCAATGACTGGTGACAATGCAATAATTTCATGTGTAGGTGCGAGAGCGACTCCTTGATGGGGGGTTCCTTACCTATATATCTGAGCTCTATGGATGAATTTTCGTGGAACTTTCTATCTGTATGTGGGTTGGGAGGTTTTGTGATGTTGTGTACGTGCGAGTGGGGCTTTTTGATGAAAGGTTTCATACCTATACCTATAATTTTTGTTGAATTTTCAATATGAATCCGTGTTGGACAATTTGCGATGGAGTTTAATAGTGGGATTGTTTAGTGGAGGGTTCCATACCGTCCTCGTATATATGACTATGATTGTTTATATCTCACTCCTTACATTCGTGCATGGCTTTAATAGCAAACCGAACTAAAAAGTAGAAAATAAATAATAGTTTAAAAAACTAAAAAACACACTTTTTGAAACTATTATTTTTATTTATTAAATTACAAAAAGAGAAATTCAAAGGGTTCACGGCAAAAACGGCATTAGTCCATTTTTATTCCAAATTAAGCTAAAAGTCTATTCTTATCGCATATTTTAGATACTATCAGATAACAAAATCGTAAAAAATGGTAAAAGCAGCTACAGTAAGTAGAATGGATAGTAACATTTAATTGTCGAATGAAAATGAACCCGGTCTGTCAAGCAGTGAAACGAAGAAACCTAAGGCAACAGGTAGAAGCCCAGATGTAATGAAAATTTTACGTGCCACCTCACATGAATTAGGTCCTGACTGTTTTTGGTAAATGTTTTACTTGTTTTACTGTTCCTGAATCTAAACGCCAGAGAATTCTTCGGGAGTCTAACAACGAATTAGGTAACACTAACACACACTGTTCTTCCTGTCATTCGTAAGCGTCTGAAGACTTTATAATGCGTCATTTAGCTATCATGTCCGAACGGTTGAGAACGGAATTGCTCGTGATATTACTGTTTGTTAAAGGCCTTTTTGTCTTTACATAGAATTACAGGTCGTCGAGCTAGATACGTAAGGGTATATTTGCTTTTAACTGGCAAAGCATCCTACAATATGCGTGGAAAACACGATATACGACCCCACAAACTTTCAGAAGAGATAAATCAGAAAGTGTCTAAGTTTATTAAGAGTCTTGAAGGGCACAAATCTCATTATTCCTTGACAGATTCAAAAAATGACCAGCCTGAAGAACTAAACGTTGTCAAATAGACGGAAGAGATGATTAGGAAATACATAACTTTTGAAGTCACTAAATGCGACAAGAATTTCAAAATAGGAGTATATTTATATCACTGCTTTACACAAAGAAGTACCCTTTTGCGATTCGGCCTATTAGGATGCTGAAGTTTTGTAATCGGAATCCCCGCTTAGTTTTCCACAAATCTGCTTAAATTGGTCTGACTACTTAAAAAGAAAGAAGCAAGGAGAGCATCAGATAAGGGAATAGAAAATGTTGATAAAGCTTTACCAGGGCCCAATCTCCGTTGATATGTTCAAATGGAAAAATTTACAAGATCTTACCGCATTCCTTGACAGAGAAGAAGCCAAAGTGTTATATCAAAAATTAGCATTTTCCAGTCAACCTTTAGAGGGCGATGACGAATATGTGGATTTTCCACCAATAGACGCGTGATTCAGGGGAAAAGTGTCATGTGGCCATACCTATAATTTTTTTTTGTTTCATTACGTTATTAGTTTTGACTGAATGTTAACTTGTTTCCATTATATGTGATATGTCTGCAGAACAGACGTGAATGTGAGTGCCTCTCTCGAAAATACAACAAAACTGTAAGTTATTAGCCACTGATATTCTCTAACAACACTTTATATTAATCTGGTTGAGTTGTTATTACAAAATTAGGTAACTATAAATAAAGATGCCTACCAGACAAAGTCAAGCAGACCGTGAGCAGAATCTCATGGATGCTTTAAAAAAAAGCATGTAGCGGAATCTAAATCGGATATGATCCTAAAAACAATAACAACGTCATTGTCAGATAAATTTAAATATTATGACAATAAATTTGCGGATCTTTGAAGAACAAATATCTAAATTTAAAAACAAAAATAACGAGTTTGAAGTCAAGATAATATCATCATATGATAAGAAGAACAGAAGTGTCGAGCATCAAATGGACAGCCTTCAAAAACATATAAAAAATAACAACATATGGTTAATGAATGTTCCAGTAACAGATGATGAAGATGTCTCTCAGAAATTGTTCGATATATTTACAAATAAAATGCTGATGGATTTCAACAAATCGGAGGTTACTGCCGTATAAAGGGTCGGTCGGCAATTAGATGACAAGCAAAGGCACGTCATAGTAACATTCCAAGATAACGCTGTTGAAATGCTGTCGTGCAACAAAAAGAAGATGCTGAAAGTTTCTCAGGCGGTCATGAAAAAAGATTTGGCAACGTTCAGACTAAAAATGGTTAAGTCAGCGTCAGAAAAATATGGTTTTAAGAATGTGTGGATTACTAATGGCCAAATCTTTACTAAAACAAGGAATGGAGTGGAAATAATTAATATAAAGAATAGTTCATAATTTTGTTATATATCGAAGAGTGGTAGAATTATTTTGTTGCTTCTTGTTATAATTATTACGGTGGCGAGAGGGTGTTGTAATATTTTCAATAGTGACACGTGACACATGGAGCTAGCACATTTAAATGTATGATCAATTGTTCCAAAATTTTATGATTTCAAATATGTTCTCTCAAAAAAATATTTAATATTTGCCTTGAGCAAATCTTGGCTCACTGGGAATCTTTCTAATGAAGTAATAGCTGTACCAGGTTATAACATTATCAGATCACATAGAGGTGCGAGGGTTGGCGGAGTAGCGCTATGTGGATAAGACTGTTTGAGAAATTCTATTATAACGAATTCTCCTGTTATTGAATAATTGTGGATTTAAATGCGAATTAAAAATGGTGTGATTTATAAGCCACATAATATTTACAGATCAGCTTGAGGAATCTTTGGCTGTCTGCATGTTGCAAACTCAACATATTATATGTCTTGGGGATATTAATATTAATTTTTTAGACATGAATTCATCATCATATAACTATTTGTGCAGAATGCTTGACTCAGTTGGTATGCATCAGATAATAACTGAAGCTATACGTATTAGCTCAAATACTGTCTCTTTGGTAGATATAAAATTATGCTGTGTTTCATCAGTAATACACTCACATATTGTAGGGGGTATTGTATTTCTGATCACGAACTGATCTCTTGTCAACTGCTATATCAAACATAAAAGTTTGAATCTTTTACCTTTACATTCAGAAACTTCAGAAATTTTAACATCGAAGCATTTTTAGAAGATCTTGAAAGCTCGTGTTTAGAAGGTATTTGTTATATCGGGGACATAGATGAAAAGGTAAATGTGTTTAATGAGCGCCTTCTAAACCTTTTTAATAAATATATGGCATACAAAACGTGTTGAATAAATAGACGCAAGTCTCGATGGCTTAATGATGACACTAAATCCTTGATAAAATTAAGGGACAAGGAAAAATGCAAATTCAGAAGAAAAAACAACTGCGACAAAGTGGTATAGTTACAAACAGATTACTTTAATAGTTTTGTGTGCTCTAATGATCAGAAATCTATTTGGAAGGAACTCAAGGCCCATGACATTACTTACAACAATAAAATAAATATTCCTAATCTTCTTGCAAATGCCGAATCCATCAATATTCACTTCATTGCCAGTACCCCTGATATAACAGCTAATAATAATCTTATACAACATTATCTACAGAATAAGATTTGTAATTTAGAATTTAGCTTTACCTAAGTAACAGAGAATGATGTGGTAACTGCACTCACAAAAATAAAAAACACTTCAGCCGGCGCAGATGGTATCAGTATTAAAGTAATTAAACTGTGTGTGCCATATATACTGCCGCTATTGGTTTATATTGTAAATTCAGTCGTTCTAGATGGTAAATTTCCCAAATGTTGGAAAACTGCGTTAGTGTGACCTAAGACCAAAAACGTAATGCAATTATCAAACTTGCGGCCAATCAGTATCCTTTCTGGAATATCTAAACTCTGAAAAAAATATTGATTGCCAGATACGGTGCTATTGACCAATAATTCTATTTTCCACTCAAACAATCTGTATTCCAACCTAACCACACTACTGCACTTCTTAATATAACTGATGATATAATACGTTCCAAAAAAAAAATAATTTATTTCTGTTATTTAACTGGATTTCAGCAAGGCATTTGATACATTAAATCATGATGTTTTAATAGCTATCCTTAGTTCTTTTGGTATGTCCCATGAAGTCGTAATGTTATTGAGATATTATTCAACTGATCGAATGCAACGTGTTAAGTTAAATGGAAAATTGTCTCGTGCACGACATGTTATTACAGGTGTTCCACAAGATTCTTTATTGAGTCCTTTATTTTCTACCATATATACCAGTCAGTTTCCAAACTTCATAGAATTCTTAACTACGCATATGGATGCTGACGACATGCAAGTATATCATTCTCTCATTGTTAGCGACTGGCCAATGGTGGAGAAGAGAATTAGGAGTGACTTGTCTCAGATATCAAAGATTGCACAAAGTTACGCATAACAGTAAAATCCTAAGAAATCTACATTAACTATTTTCGGGAAATCCGGAGATCGTGCAGTTGTAGCTGATAATTTCTCTATTAGGGTAAATAATACAAAGTTATCGCCACATACATGCAGTAACAACCTTGGCCTCATTATAGACGATAGACTGAGATTTCGAGAGCACATCTCGCTGTCAATCAGAAAGGCATATCTGGCCTTGAAACTACTATACCCACACCGATCTGAGTTAGGCATAGCTATTAAGAAAATGTTATATGATTCTTTAGTTTTATCACAGTTTTAGTACTGTGCACCAGTATACAGTGCTTGTATTGAAAGTACAACATACGCAAAAATTTAATGAGTCCAGAATTACTGCATTAGGTTTATATTTGGTATGAAGAAGTATGATCGAATTAGTCACAAGCTTATGGAAATAAAGTGGCTGAACATGAAAGTTTGTCGGGGCCCAAAATCTTATGTACAAAACAACCAAGCTACTTGTGAAACAAAATCTCATTCAGAACTGATATCCACAATGTGAATATAAGGTCAAAAGGTATCATAACCGCTCCATTCCACCGAACTTCTTTCTATGAAAGAAGCTTTCTATACAATATTTACAAAATGATCCTCTCCATCTTAAAAGCTATAATCCTTCAAAATTCAAGCAGGCCTTAAAGAATACTTTCCAAGGTTATATGTTATGAATGCACCATATGTAATGTGTATCTGATATTAACTCAACAATATTGTTAACACCATTGTTCTTATTGATATTACTATCACATCACCTTCTGTTGCACTTGCCACATTGAAATGATATATATTAGTTGAGTGTAGTATTTTGTCTTTGTAGATATTCCAAACAAGCTCTCGTTAATATCAAGGGTTGAGTGGAATGGCGCTTTATGTTGTTAACGAACTCCCCCTTGTTGTTTTCTGTATAGCTTCAATATACCTTATCGTTATAAAGTAGCTATGTATCACAATATACCTAAGAATAACGGCCTTTATTATTATTATTATTAGTATCTCATATATTTTGGAACAATAAACACATTACTTACCAAAAACATTTTAAATTTTCAATTTAAGTCATATTTTCTATTTTCTCCAAATCTGTCCGGATGGACTATTGTCGTTCTTCCCTACCCTTCATTATATACATTTTAAAGATATAACTGTATTAGCTGATACCTGTTAGAAATCCATAGTAAACTAAGATCAAACCCAAAATTCAAAATCTCCACTATTACCTACATTGTTAACACATGACAATTGTTTCGACACACTGTACATTTGTCAAATGTCAGTATAAAAGTAAATTCTAAGAGAACAGTGCCTATTAATATAAGAGGGACGATTATCACTCATAATTCAATGACTTTTTTTAAGTAGGTAGGTACTTATTAATTATATATTCAGTAATTGGCTAGACATGCCATCGATCTGGTCATTGAGGAGCTTGAATGTTTACGTATCTAAAGCTTCAAATATATTTAAATTGATTAATTTTTTTTGGTTATGGTTTTTAAATTATCATAAAATCTGTGTAAGAATCTGCTTTATCGTATATGAATGCGCTCTTATGTTCATTGATGCGGGTTAAAAAAATCTACCAGTTTGACCTACATCTTTCCAGCAATCTCCACAAGCTAGTTCATAGCTTCAGACTTACAATTATAGGGAGTTTTTGAATTGTTGTTCTTAACAAATTTACCTGGTGTATTAATGAAGGCTATTCTCAAATAATGTCTTTTCTTTAAGTGTTTGGTCACAATTTCTGTTAGACGGCCAATATAAATAAATAGACAGAACTTAATATTTATGTCGAATTAAGGTAGAAGTTTGAGATAAACAATCTTGAAGGACTTCTTACAACGAATTTTGGATAGAAGTTGAACCTCACTTAGAAACCCTTTTTGATAGCAATTTGTTCAACAATATTAAGTTGCTAGGATTCAGACGAATATTGATATAACTATTTATGGCTGCTGTTTTATGCTTAATGTTTATGAGAAAAAAATGTGATTTATTTGGCAAATTTATTCTCACTGCTGTAAAGCCATTTTATCCTGTTAATTTTCAATATAAGAAAATGTTTTGATTAATAATATGTTGCTCCGTTAATTTACCTAATAGCACATATACCCAACGGTATAGTAGTGATAATTGTACATTTTGAAGTAATTGACATATACAAAACAAAAAATATTATAAATGTCTACTATATTGAGCTCTTCAGAAGAAATTAAATAATAAATACTTCTATCTTATATCATTATGAGTTGAATCAAATTTTCGCTAATACAATTTATAATTTGCTGATATTTCTGAAAAAGTATAACTCTCTTCTAAACTGTTTTGCCATTTTAACGACTACCAACTCGTGATTTGGATAGGAGAATAACAAGTACCTACCTGTTATGAAAATATGGTTCTCTTTACAATTATTAATAATTGTAGCTGTATGTGTATGATAGAAGTATTTAGTTCAAATACATGAGGAGGAACAAGAATAAGTAATAATAAGAAGCTCTTATAATTTTATAATGAATGTCCGAGTATATTTTCAATTTGATACTAAGTTAATTAAACGGAGCAAGTCATTATTTATATTGCTTATATATAGATATAATGAAAAAACTATGAGAAATAAATAATGAAATTATGTGAAATTCAAATATTTCATTTCACTGCCAACCGAGTAGCTAGTTTATCGAGTATTGTCGTCTGAAAGTACTCGTAATATCAAAATATGTCAAATCGGTGAAATTAAGGGAATGCTTACAGCAAATGAAAGAGAAATAGAAAGTATAAAGATAAACATGTAATATTTCAGGGTGTTATCTTTAAAACAAGCGAGTTGTTGATGTGCATCAAGTTAGCGAAACAAGTTTGTAAATGAGAACCCCAATAGGTCAGGAATTTGCCGTTTTTTGGTCGTTAATTAGTTATGAAAAAATTAATTTTGCCGCTCTTTTCCTTATACCAGAAAATGGGTGTCTCGCTAAGTTAACATCAAGTTAGCGAAACAACTTTGGAAAATAGGAATGCCATTAGGTTAGGAATTTACCGCTTTATTGCCGTTAATTGGTTATAACAAAAATAATTTTGCCGCTCTTTTCCTTGTACCAGAAAATGGGTGTCTCGCTATTTTGAAGTCGAGTCAACTATGTTAATAGTAAAACTATCAAAAGTCCAATTGGCAGATAATTTTGTAACTGTGTTTTTGAATATGTTTTCCCTCTTTAATAATGTATATTCAAACCTGATCAACCATCACTCTATAGCAACAATTTTCTGTGATTTCTCTAAGGATTTTGATTGCGTAGATCATAATATATGAACTAATAAATTGGAGTACTACGGTTTCAGAGGAGTGTCTCTCGAATGGTTTAAGGCGTATCTCAACAGCAGGAGTCAGATCGTGAGGGTTGATACGACGATGTCTTCTTGCAAGTCAATTGAATATGGAGTCCCTCATGGTTCAGTACTGGGCCATATTTTGTTTCTGCTTTTTATCAACGACATTGTTAGTCTGGACATTAGCGGTGAAATTTGCCTCTTTGCGGATGATACTAGTTTCACGTGGAGCAACCCGGATAAGACCACATTCATAGGACTGTATCTAGAGACTAAGTCACGATTAAATCTTGGTACGATTCAAATCTCCTATGCGTCAACGTTTCTAAAACAAAAGTTTTGTCATATAAAAGTACATTGCAATCTTTTGTGCTTAATAACACTACTATTGAGGCCGTTGAATCTGTGAAATTCTTGGGGCTCATTGTAGACAACCGTTTAAAATGGGACTCGCACATCGATGTTTTATCAAAAAGGTTAAGTTCTACCTGCTTTGCGTTGAGATCAGTTTCCAAGAAGCTCAACTTGTCTACTTCTAGAACAATCTATTATGCCATTTTTGAGTAGCACCTCCGAAACGCCCTTCCATTCTGGGGTACGTGTTGTGCGACTCAATTTGAACGTATTTTTAAACTGCAGAAGAGAGCTGTTCGGTATTCACTGAGATTTAGCATTAGGACTCACTGCCAGAATTACTATAAAAAAATTAAAATATTAACTCTTCCGTCCCTATTCATATTTGAATCTGTAGCCTTAATCCGCAAGCACGTATCTTCTATTCAAGAGAGGCCATCTCACAACTATCCGCTTAGAAACACGGAGCATGATCTTTATCTGCCAACCCCTCGCTCAGAGTTGGTTAAAAGCTCTATACTGTACAATGCAGAAAACGCACAATCATCTACCATTTAAAATCAAGTCCATAAGATCTTTTCCTGAATTTCGAAAGGTTTTGAAATCATACTTACTGGAGAAAGCCTTTTATGCACTATGCGACTTTTTTTTTTAAATTGTTAATACTTAATATTAAGCTTCTTACACCCACTGGTTTAGTGAATATTATTTGATGTTTGATATCCTAAGGGTCTTTTGTAATGTGAAATCATCTGGCACACGAAATTAAATCTATAACGGCTTTTCCCAGATTTTGCCAAACTTTCAATTAAATACCTACTACCTAGGATAATGCCTTTTATGCAGTAACATTTTTCACTAAGGGGCGCAGCTCACGCAATGGTTTATTGTTTGTACAAAATTTCTTTTTGTTTTGTGAATTAGTTAGTGTTTACCTTCTGAATGAATATACAGCTGAATATTAACTTACTTTCTAACCGAATATACAGCTGTAGGTTACATTCTTATACTTATTATTTTATATTTTCACATCTTTATATTTTTGTTTTATATTATATAAATTTATTTAATTTTAATTTTTAGTCTTGACTTTGTTTTGTTTGTGTATTGTTTGATTTTGATATTTTTATTTTTTTGCTTTGTCTACAAAATTTATATTTTTTGACAATAAAGCATTTCTCTCTCTCTCTCTCTCTCTCTTTAAATTACATGTTCATTTTCTCCTATGTTATAGAAGGATCCAGAAAGTAATTTATTAAAAAAATGATAGAAGAGCATTTCTCTTTGAATGAACGCGACTATTAGTTTATAACTGGTTACCTATGGGGTGAGTTCAGGTAAGTAAAAACTTTTAATTTTCTTGAATTTTTGTATTTTCTATGAGTATATGAAATGTTCACATATTAATGGAAAGTAAACAGTGGAAAATTAAATTATTAATAAAATCTAAAGGTGATATATTTTAAAGAATGAGGTAATGTTCTGCGGGTAACAAATAAAACAGATTTCATTCATTAATTCAAAGAACATTATTCCCCATTTATTATTTTCTAAAATAAAGTTTTAATTCTGGTCAAACTTTTCTTCCTTCTCTCATTAGAGCGGCCCTTAATTTGCAATCGTCATAGATAGCCCAATTAGTAGTAGTAGTAGTACCCCAAAACTGCAAATTCTCTTGCGGATACCGGAAATTGGAATATTTGTGGAATGGAGTTAATGTTCTTTGACAACCCCTATGACAACAAAATCCCCTAAAAACAATGGTCAAATTCTCCAACTATTGTTATTTTGATATTTCTGCTAATAACTTAGGTGACTCGACATCAGCTTAGCGAAACACCCATTTTCTAGTACAAGGAAAAGAATGGCAAAATTAATTTTTCCACAAGTAATTAATGGCAAAAAGCGGCAAATTCCTGACCTAATGGCGCTCCTATTTTCCAAAGTTGTTTCGGTAACTTGACGTCAACTTAGCGAGACACCCATTTTTCAGTAGAAGAAAAAGAGCGGCAAAATTAATTTTTCCACAACTAATTAACGGCAAAAAAGCGGCAAATTCCTGACCTAATGGCATTCCTATTTTCCAAAGTTGTTTCGCTTTGACTTCAACTTAGCGAGACACCCATCTTTTATTAGATGGAAAAAAGGAAATTGGTTGAACTGTTTCAAACACCCTGTAAGATTTTCTCATTATCTATTATTTTGGGATTTCTTCAAAAGTTCAACAACATAGTATATAGAAAACATGAATGAATGATATGAAATACATCGTGATAAATGTACCTACGTTTTTTGAGAAATTTTTGAAGGAACATCAATAGGCATGTCGAAGACTATGAAAAATGATGACGGTGGAGACCAAACTGAGCAATGTATTGAACACCTATAGTGGTGGATATAAATACCCGGCAAGTGGAATTGATTAGTTCAAGATTATCTTGTACCAGTCATATTATGATATTTCTGAATATGAATTCATTACATAATCAAGATGATTATATAAAATCAGCCGTTTCTGGAAAATAACTAGATTATGCTAGGACGTCTAAGTGTGCCGACAATAACTACTGCGAGGGCAAACACCCCTTCTTCCATCGAATAACTTTAACAACTATTGGAGCAATACATATATTTTATCACATTTTCAGAATATTACACAAACCACTATAAATCTCTTGGGGGCTTGGCCAAGGAGAACTTGAAGGTCTAAGTATACCTTGTTTTAACATTTTCAATACTTGTGCCTTAACTTCCTGCTTATAAATCTGGGGATTACGATACGGTGTCGTAATACTGGCCATGAATTGCCTGTATTGATTGAGTGTTTGTTTGGGTGAATGCTAAATTATCTCCTTCTAAATAAAATATATCGGATAACTGTAATCAAAGTCGGTTGATTTCATCCTGTTTTTCTAAATTCATAAGATCTAATCTCAATTCAATTTAATGAAAAATTTTGAATAGGTACTAATTTTGGAATAATATCTCCACAATTTTCAATTTCATTAGGGTTTAATAGGGAACATAAAAATTCAACATTTTCATTCACATGACCTAGAGTTTTAGGCAATTTTACCTTATCTTCTCATTTGCTAGGAGCATACAGACCTTTTCTGGGGTTATATAAAGATTTCATTATAAATTTAATTTTTGTTTGGAAATACTGTTTCCTGTGTCAAATAAAATGTTGCATTGTAAATATAGTAGATATTTCTTAAGCTTACCGTCTGGAGGGAATTTAGATATATTTTATGTTGTTTGGCCTGACTTAAATTTTGGGTCTGAATTTGGGTTGTTATTGTTTCTACTGGGATTCGGTCTATACGAGGGTCGCTTTGAGTAGGGCCCTGTTGAAAATTTTCCATATTAAGTTGGTTAATATGGGAATTGTCATAACTAATGTCATTGCCACATTCAAAATTTTGATGATATTGAAGTATATGATTGTCGTAGCCATTTTCCGAACAACAGTAATTATTGAGCTCATTGTAATAATAAATTTAGTGATTTGAGGTTGTTCATTGACGTGGAAGGTTTTTTGTTGCCTCATGAAGTTAAAGTTCAGGTTATGTGGGCTTAGAAACTTTGATAAGTTGTGGTTATAGTAAGGATTGGGTCCGAAATTTGGATTTGGCTTTTGTACCGGATTTGTGTTTGGACTGAAATTCGGATTTTGGCCGGGGCATCATTTCTCGGTTTCGGTTGATGTTCTCCCGGAAAGTTCATATTATGTGGTAATTGTCCTCTATAAAAATTTTGAGGATTGAATACTCTTTGTGTTTATTATTTTGGACATTGTGGGATTCAAAATACGAGAGCTATATCTCTCGCTTTATTCTATAAATTGCAGGTATCATATCCTTTGTAATTCAGAAGCAGACACACAAAAGTGAGTACAGTTTCTCCAGGATTATGTTGTAATCTTTGTAAATCTTGAATTAAAGAATCTAGATCTTTGTATAGATCTAGATAGTGTTACCAATGTGGGTTTCTCGCAGAATTTGTATTTCTTTCCATGTTCCTGGATTACTTGAGTAATAATAAACACAAGTTTTGCGGCGCGACCACATAATCTATTTCTTATATGGAGAGTTATTAAGATCTTTTGCAGACCTTCCGCCATATTTTGCTCTGTTTTGCAGGTGTTAAGGAAAGTATTAAGGACATTTTGATTTCCATCTAATTCTTGGATAGAAAAAATCTCAAATAGTTTATGAGGCTCAACTACGTCTTGTGAATCGATACCGGCAGTACCAGTGTACCAATATTCGCAGGTGCGCGTTGCATTCTTAATTAATCTATTTAACAATAAACCGTTTTGGAATTTGATTGAATGAGATAAACAGAGTCTCAAAAACCAAAAGGTATTTTAATAAAATCGATAAATAAAACTTTGAGTGATGGGGAAATATGCGAGATGATTCTAAAATGTAATTTACTTACAGTGGGTGTTGCATGTGTGGCATTGAGTTGATGGTGGAGATGAAATCCTACTCATTAAAGCTCGCTCCTTAAGATTAGCGTCCGTGTGTTCCCAAAGTTGGAGAGACCGTCTCGGCATCAGGGGTTTCTTCCTTTTTTGTGTGCACTTATTCTTTCAATTATTGAAAATAGGCTTTTTTACAAATTTTTAGCGTGTTCTTATGACAAAATTATTTTCTTTAAGCATTGCTTGTTTTGTGAGTACACGTTTCATAGCAATAACTTTGAATGAGCTCTTTTCTTGTAATCAAAATTAAAATTCCATTGGCGGCAGAACGGACTATTTAAATAATTAGATAATGCCAAGAAATATCGAATACGCTTACTTTTTATATACCAAATCATTATTAGATTAAGAAAAAAGTAAACATTTGTTGGCATATATTTGAGTTGATTATGATTATTTTTTTAAACATTAAATAATAATAGCTAAATGAAAAATATGTTGTTTACAATTTTCTGTTGAATTTGTTAAAAATGGCGTTTAACAAATAGATTCTAAATTTTAATTGATAAGAAAATGTCATAAATTTTGTAATGATATGATATGATAATAAATCTTATGTTTTTTGTCACAAATATCACGGAGACATTCGTATAATTTAGCGTGGTTATTTTGTGTGATGCAAATCATAGATACAATGCAAAAATACACTGAAAGTTAACGAAATTTTATTTATATTGGCACGTGCTGTATCGCAGAGTTATATGGTCATTATGACTGAACCCTGTATTAAAATGAGTACATGATGTAACCGTAAGCGTAGTGCTGACTATGCATTATTTTTATATATAAATAGGTAGAATAGGTAGAATTATGATTTATGTTTAAGTTGAAACTCGTATTAACCACATCTAAATATTGTTAATGGCTTTTCATTAAATAAAGCTTTTTTAAAGACTTTACGAAGAAAAGTTATTTAACTGGATACAACCGGTACAGCATAAGAAAATTGAAGTGCCCGATTCTTGTGAAATTTATCTAAGTGAAAATTGAAAGTGCCAATTGAAAAGTGGGTACCGTCCGTTTCTACAGTTAAGGTGTATCAAAGAAGAACCGTGTGTGTTGAGAAAGTTCAACTTGGATCCTGACTTGCCTTTGGAAGAAGTCCACAACAAGTCAGTAATCAACCCTTAAGATTTCGGATACTTTGGTCTGACTAATATCCGTAAATCTATCGGATGTATTGGCCCTGCTAGCATCCACTACGAGTAGCTGCCACCCTGGACGTGAACCTTCCTTGAACGAGCTTCTACCCGATTACGAAAGTAAAAATCAGAAAACAATTAATTCCCACTGAGTTTAAAAATTTTCTTATAGTTGTGATTCCATTTAATAATAGGAGATTATTGATTATTTTTTTATGTCTAACTTCATTTTATCATTATTTTATTGATTAATTTATTTTGATTTTGAATTTACATTCTATTGTTTTATATATATTTATAAGGTTTTATTTTTATTTATGAAAGAATATAGAAAGAGAGTATAAGATCTAACGTATCCTAAAGTTACGAACATTTATAATCCTTCAACTTCTCAAAATTTGGACATCGATAATCAAAACACAAGTTTTGACCAAATTAAATTAGAAACTATTAACGATTTTGAATTCAAATTTACAATGCCCGACGCCTAAAGATCTACTATTAATTCACTTAAAAATTTTTATGGTACTCCAGCTCGTTTAGAATCTTTTATTAAACAAATTGATACATTCTATGCTCGTTATTTCAATAATGACGTATCACAACAGGAATATGTTAACTTAGCTATTAAATCAAAATTAATAAATTCAACAGAAGAGTTTCTTTTGACTAGACCCGATTTAGATACTTGGGAACAAATTAAATTGGCCCTTAAACAAAAGTTTAGTGATCCGATAACTAGATGTAATCTGGAACAACAGTTGATTTTTTATCAAGATAAAAAAACGAGTCACTATAAGATTATATTTTAAAACTTATGGCCTAGATTACACAAATTAATAATAAAATCTGTATAGAAATAGCCAATGTTGAAGCTAGAACAATACTTATTACTCAAAATGAATTGACCGCAACACAAAATTTACTTGCAAATATTTCAAATGAATTAAGAACTATTATACTTTTAAAAATAATTTTCTTAATAATATGCCTGCTAGACCGAAACAAAATGACTATACATTTTTGAATATCCCTAAACCAACTTATCAACCCCAATTTCCACGACCAACAACAACCCTTTCAGCAGCATTTTCCAACAGCTCATCAAGCTTTCGTAACTAAACCTAAAACTTTTCCTAATCCCCCTGTAAAACAGATTTTCTTAAAGGCATCACAACCAAAAATATATCCGCAACCAAGGTCAGGCGTTAATATTCAACCAAGACGCCCAGAAAATCAATTTAGACCCCAATTTAATAATCAATCTAATCAGTTTAGACCCCAATATAACAATCAAACTTTTCAATTTAGGCCCCAATTCAACAATCAACCCTATAGATTTCAATCTAGACCCCCTAAATATACCTTAGAGGAACCAACTCATTTGGAGAACGAAATTCCTAAACAAGAAGCTGAATATTCCGAAGCAGATTATTATGCTATAGATCAGCAAGAACCTTCTTCTAGTGTTCAAGAATATTATGAAGGCACCTTCTGAATACCTCGAAGATCAATTTGAAAATTTTCGATTAACAGCCGCGGAAACACTAAACCATGACTCCAACTAAACAGCTTTCAAATTAACCAATTACCTTATATAAAAATTCCAAATTTTAATGTTAAATTATTAATTGATACAGGCTCTTATGTTTCTTTACTTAGACCCTCTATAGTAGAAACTTATTTTCCTGAACTAATTAAACCACATGTAACATTGAAATTTTTTTCTACTACTTTCATGATTATTTTGATGGTATTTTAGGAATAAAAAACCTTAGCAAATTTAATTTAAATATTGACTTAGAAAACAGCTTACTGAAAAATGATTTTATACACATTCCATTCTATTTTCGATAAAATTTTGATCAATATACATTTGAAATTCCACCTCGTACATTACAAAATATTAAGATATATTATACAAAATTATCCAACAATACTTCCTGTTTAATACACCATATAAAAACAAAAAACATAGAAATTCAATCAACGATTATTATAGTAAAAGATAATTTTTATACGATAGGAATTTCCAATCTAACCGATAATACATTTACTTTTACCTATAATATTGAGGAAAAATTATTACCTATGCGATCACTCGAGGAAGATCAATTCAAAATGTTCCATATTGAACTACCTCAGATAAAATTGAAAAGACAGAATGAAAATTACGATTTGAAATCATTGATGAGGCACGATCATTTAAATTCTGAAGAAAAGACTCAATTATTTAAAATTCCTCAGAATTGCAATAAAGTTTTACATAAACCAGGTGATGCATTAACTTTCTCTAATCAGGTTAAACATACAATTAAAACTACTGATGGAATACCATACCAAAAGTTACCGATATCCCCTCATACATAAGGATGAGATAAATAGACAAATTGATAAGATGCTTAGTGACAATATAATTCAACCCTCCAATTCTCCCTGGAATTCTCCCGTGTGGATAGTCCCGAAGAAGTTAGACGCTTCTGGAGAAAGAAAATGAAGACTTGTTATTGACTACAGAAAGTTTAATGACAAAACCATTGACGATCGGTATCCTCTCCCTAACTTTACGGACATTTTAGACAAACTAGCACGTTCACATTACTTCACTACCCTTGATCTAGCTAGTGGGTTTCACCAAATTGAGATGGACCCAGATTCAATTTAAAAAACCGCCTTTAATGTAAGCACGGACATTGTAAGTATAAACGTATGCCTTTTGGTTTAAAAAACGCCCCTTCTACCTTCCAGAGAACTATGGATAATGTATTACGTGGATTACAAGGACATATCTGCCTGGTCTATATGGCTGATATCATTATTTATTCAACTTCTTTGCAAGAACATTTGAATTCCCTTCAGAAAGTTTTAGAAAGACTCATTTCTTTTAATATGAATATCCAATTAGACAAGTCAGAGTTTTTGAAAAAGATTGTCGATTTTTTAGGACATATTATTACCCCCAACGGTATTAAGCCAAACCCTGATAAAATTTCAGCTATAAAAAATTTCAAAATTCCTAACACTCAAGAAGAAATAAAATCATTCCTTGGACTTATTGGTTACTACCGGATATTTATAAAATAATTGGCAAAAATAACTGAGCCCCTTACCGCTAAGTTAAAGAAAAATTCCAAAGTCATTCATGTCAAAGTTTTTATCGAGGCCTTCAGCACGTGTAAAAATATCTTAGTCAATGATCCTATTCTTCAACATCCCGACTTCACTAAACCTTTTTTGCTAACCACTGACGCACCAAATTACGCAATCGGTGCCATGTTATCTCCCTTATTTATTCGGTAGGAAATTTACAATTATAACTGATCATAAGCCTCTTCAATGCCTTTTCTCTATTAAGGAACCTAATTCGAAACTTGTTAGGTGGCGCCTCAAATTAGAAGTATTTTATTATTCCATTTCTTATAAAAAAGGTAAGCAAAACTCAAAAGCTGATGCTCTTTCTTGACCCCCTATTAACATTAATGCTATTAAAAAGATTATATTTTTACACACATGTCAGGCAACATACGAGAAATCAAAAACCAATGATGACCATCAATATCTATGGCATGGCAGAATTAAACATTTCTGGACTATACCTGCCATACTAAATTTCATTAGAAGGTTAGCGAAATTTTCAGCTCAGACAATAAGGAAAATTTAAATAAATTATTAATTAATTAATAGACAATATAATATGACCACTAATAACTAATAACACAAAATTTTATATTTTATAAGTGTCCTTGTTGAAATATCTCCATGATGCTACATATACATTTATTTTAAATGTTATATATAAGTATGACAAAATGTTGTTTTCGCAACCTAATGAGAAGAGATGCCTCCATCTATCCATATTTCATCTGCGTGTGCTGACTTAATATTAAGCTAGCACACTTGCCTATAAATTTCAAAAATGAAGAGTTAAATTTTTTTTTAAGTGTATTAAACTAGCACTAAAATATTTAAAGCAGATTTTCTTAAATTCGATCATATTCTGTTTACCTAATTGTGCTCACTTAATATGAAGCTAGTAGTATTGCCCTTAACTTACAATTAAGAGTTATAAATTTTATTTTTGCGTACCTACTAAATTAGCACTAAATATACTTGAATTTAGTACACTAATTTTATTGATGTTTGCCACATTTGTTGTGCTAGCTTAATATACCTCAGATTGCACGTGAGTGTAAGTAAATGTGGTTGTATTGTCATTTTCTCTGATATATATATATATATATATATATATATATATATATATATATATATATATATATATATATATATCCGAACAAAATGCATACCATATTTTAAGTCTGTTAACAACTTATTTTTATTCCAAAATGATATACATATATAAGTGCATCTATACTGTTTATTTCCATATATATGTATGTTATATCAACCAATATTGCTCTCTGCTAAACCCATGAACTCGACTTCACAACAGTATGATGACAATGCAGTACCAGGAATATCATATTTCAACATATCGTACTTCAACTGATAACATATCCAGAAACTCTTCTGATTACACTGTCCCGAGTATGAATGAATATGACTATGGAATCCGTGAATATGACGCAATTAGTGGCATTTTCCCATGAGAACATCATATTGCATATTGTACATTTTTTCACTATAAATAAGGAACACTTTATAATTTTAATCATTCTGAAATGTAAATCTAAAGTAAGACGAATCTATGTCAGTTTACATAATCATCCTAACCTTACAGTTAATTTCATTTGTACAATAATTATAATTTAATTCTTATTATTAAATCATTAATAATAATAAGTGGTGTCAGAAGTAAATAAATAAAATAATTGTTTTAAAAAGCCAATTAGATAAAACGAAATCTAAAAATTGGTGTCAGAAGTGGGATCTCATCTACACATTCAGCAAGAAGATTGTGGTGGGTTCCAAACCTTCAAGAAGTAAGAAAACACGCAACAGACAACACAAGTGGCATATCCTCTACGCACTCAGAACAAGGCAACTAACTCGGTGTGGTCAACCCAGATCTCCAGTAGAAGACATTGCAACACATACGAAGACGGTCTTTCCGACGCCAAGAATACGTACATACTCACCTGACGGAGCAAGCTTCACGGAACCGGATTTCATCTTCTATGTGGAAATTACTGTAAGTTATTTCAGAATCATCTCGTCTTTTAATAATTAAATTCTATTTATATTTTAAATAAGAAACCAACAGTTCTTAATTCAATAATAAAAGGAAACATATAGAATATAAATTGCAACAAATTTTTATGATATTGAGATCCAAGAAAATCAAAATGAGTCAACAAGGCAATAACTCTGTTAATGATAACGCTAGTGTTAATGCTAACGCTAATGTAGATAATATTGAACCATAATGGTTGAGTGAAATTTTCTCAATAATTCCTGAATTTGATGGTAATCAAATATTTCTAAATACTTTTATTCTGTCATGTACAACTGCATTTGGAATGGCTATAGGTAATCAAAGAATTCTCCTTAGCTTACATATCAAAAACAAACTTCGCGGTAGCGCTGCTGAATTAATAAATTCACGCAACCCTGCTACATGGCATGATATAAAAACGCTACTAGAAAGTCATTTTGGAGATACGAGAGACTTATCATCTCTTATCCAAGAGCTACAGACAATTAGGCAACCACCTAATGAATCTCCGTTAACCTTCATCACCAGGTTACAAACCCATGAAGCTAAAATGTACCCTTCAATAAATAAACAAAATTTATCTATCGAAGAAAAGAACGCGCAGACACGTCTAGCGGAAACTATGGCCCTTAATACACTCTTGACAGGCTTAGAACCTAAGCTAAGTCAAATTGTAAGAGCTAGTGACCCTGTAGACATACTGACAGCAACAAATAGAATTAGGAGAGAACTTCAATGAAATTATTTCGAAAATCAGAAACATCAGAATACAAACAAGAATACGGCTTTACAACAACGCAAATCAATTAATCTCCCTCCTAAACATTGTTCAAATTGCAAACGAATTGGTCATGCAACTAATGAATGCAGACAGAGACCATTCCAACAAAACTTCAATCAAAACTTCCAAGCTTTCCAAGCCAGACCACAATTTCAGTCAAACATTCATCAAAAACCAAATCCTCCAAATAATTTCCAGCAAAATCAATCTTTTACAATAACTGTTATGACGAATCATATCAATACGAACCTGAAGATTACTCATATAGTAATTACAATCCACAAGAAAACTTCTACAATTATCAACAAGAAGAAATTAATCAAAGTGAAAACCAGGATTTTCACGTAAGCCCAATAGTTCCAACAGATCCTCCTCCAGAGAAGAAGTCAGATATAGATCAGCTTCAAACCCAAATTCAAGCAATCAATCTTCAAGATTACAACCCCAATCTGAACTTCCCCGAACAGAGCTACTTATAAATCCTCTGCTCGCTGTGAAATCACAAAATTTATTTTACATTACAGACTCGACAAATACTCACAAATTTCTCATTGATTCCGGAGCTGGACTTTCTATCTTTAAGCCTCACGTTTGTCAAAAATTTCCCCAGCGATTTCCAGAGAATGTAATAATTCAAGGAATCACTAATCAAAAAGTTCACATTACTGAATCTACACTCGTAACTTTTAACCGTACAGATCGACACAAAGTCTATATTTGTAATTTAGATATAGAATTTGATGGACTTTTAGGCTCAGACTTCCTCGAACATTATGATTGCGTAATGAACATCAAAACAAGAGAATTAGAAACAAATTTTAAAACCGTCCAACTTCACAAAGCTTCAGATAATATACAAAACATTGAAACCAAGGACACAGAAAGAACAACTAACATAATTAGAATAGAACCAAGAATCGAACAAGTTTATAAATTGAAATGCAATTTATCAAACACTGACGCATTATTAACAGGTATAGAAATAGAAAAAGTACGCCTTCCGCATGCTTTAGTAAAAGTTAATGAAAATGGCGAATTTATAACAACAATTCTTAACGCAAACGTAATTCCTAAAGAAATACATTTTTCAGATATTAACATAGTACCTATACAACATTTTTCTATTAACAATCTTAGCGAATACGAACACGACATACAACAAGACAGAATTCCCGAAATACGTAACCAACTTCGATTAGAGCATCTAAACGATGAAGAATCAGAGCTCATAACAAATCTGTGTATTGAATTCTCAGACATATTTTACCTCGAAGGAGACAAATTGACTTTTACCAACGAAATTAAACATTCCATTAAAACTAATTCCGACAAACCAACATTCACCAAGTCTTATAGGTATCCGCAAATACACAAAGATGAAGTTAAATCCCAGATCAACAAAATGCTTGATCAAGGCATTATTAGACCTTCATGTTCACCTTTTTCATCTCCAGTTTGGGTCGTCCCTAAGAAAATGGACGCATCAGGCAAACAAAAGTGGAGAGTAGTTGTAGATTATTGTAAGCTCAACGAAATCACAATTAACGATAAATATCCGCTGCCAAATATTTCAGACCTCTTAGATCAACTTGGCAAGTGTCAGTATTTCTCTACACTAGACTTAGCTTCTGGATTTCACCAGATCGAAATTGATCCACAAGATATTCAGAAGACCGCCTTTTCAGTCGAGAATGGACATTTCGAGTTCGTCCGAATGCCTTTCGGTCTCAAAAATGCCCCTTCAACTTTTCAGAGAGTAATGGACAATATATTACTCGGTATACAAAATGAGCGTTGTCTAGTTTATATGGATGACATTATTGTATATTCCCCATCAATACATGAACATATTAACAGACTGACTGACGTTTTTACGAAACTCAGACATGCAAATATGAAAATCCAACCGGATAAGTGTGAATTCCTCCGCAAGGAAGTAGCCTATCTAGGACATCTTGTTACTAAAGATGGTGTCAAACCAAACCCATCTAAGGTTGAATGTATCATAAATTTTCCAACACCTAAGAACCAAAAAGACATAAAATCTTTTCTAGGTTTAGCCGGTTACTACCGAAGATTTATCGAAAACTTCGCTAGAATTTCAAAACCACTAACCAGACTTTTTAAAAAAGACGTTCCATTCGATTTTGATGCCGATTGTAAACAATCATTTGACGAATTAAAGCAAGCCGTTATCTCTACCCCAGTGCTCATATATCCAAACTTCGAAGAGCCTTTCATTCTCACAACAGACGCAAGCGCTTTTGCGATTTGTGCAGTACTCTCTCAAGGAATAATTGGTAAAGATCTTCCGATAGCTTATGTATCAAGAACTCTTTGCAAAGCAGAAACAAAATACTCCACCATTGAAAGAGAATTACTTGCGATCGTTTGGGCAGTAAAACACTTTAGACCCTACATCTTTGGAAGAAAATTCACTTTAATCACAGACCATCGTCCCTTAACTTGGCTTTTTTCAGTAAAAGATACAGGTAGTCGATTAGCAAGATGGAGACTAAAGCTCGAAGAATATGACTACGAGATTAAGTACAAACCCGGAAAGATAAACAAAAATGCAGATGCACTTTCCCGCATTAAAGTTAATCATATCCAAAATTTATCGAAATTCCAATCTGAATACAATCTAACACCTTATTCAACTTTTGCTTATAATGAGAACATAGATGAAAATATCCCCGAAGATCAAAAGAACAACCCTGAATTTCTAGAAAACATGTATAAAGAATTTGATGCATTTGTAAATTTATACAAGACTAAATCCCTTTTGGACTATTCGAAAATAGAATCAAGTAACGGACAATTACTAGATAAGAATAATAAAAATATTCTTACATTTTTTAGACAAAACCAACTGAACGAAATTCAAGAAAAAATTATTGATGATATTTTTGAAGAGAACTACGACTTCGAACATCTTAAAATTAATGTGTTATCTAGCAAAACTGTGAAAAATAGAAAATATTTTATAATAGCATTACCATATAATCCAGATACAGTAACTGAATATTTATTTGGAGCCCTTTTCAAAGATCAAGACCTTTTTCAGGACAACCAGACATACTGTGTTGAAACTAGTATTGATTTACCCATACTAGAAATTTTATCATTTATTACTTCAGAAAAACAACTCAAATTTAAAATTTTTCAAAACCAGACCAAAACTCCAGATACAGACGAAATTCCCCTTATCATTGACCAAAATCATAATGGAAAGATGAATTTACACAGAGGAATAAACGAGACTATTCGTCGAATAAGAGAAAGATATAACTGGAACGGACTGACAAAAGACGTTGAGAACTTTATAAAAACTTGTGAAATATGCCAGAAAAATAAAGCATATAGGAAAAATCTCGACAGACCACTCGTAATCACAGAAACTCCAAAAACACCGTTCGAACGTATTAATATAGACATATTAGAAGTTCCTAACAGAAATTATGCCTTAACAATACGCGATGAACTCACAAAATTCAGTCAGGCTTACCCTATTAAAGACAAATCTGCAAAATCAGTAGTTAATACCCTTCTCTTATATTTTCAACACTATGGCACTCCCCTTCGAATACATTCCGATTATGGCCGAGAGTTTGATAATTCTCTACTTAGAGACCTCTGTACATTGTATAACATAAAGATGACATTTTCCAGCGTAGGACATCCGCAGTCTAACGGATCTCTCGAACGATTACATTCGACTCTGTTAGAAATGATTAGAGTCAATCTCGCCGAATATCCTAACGAACATCCCTTTAATGTTTTACCGTACGCAGTTATTTGCTACAACAATTCAGCAAATAAAACTCATGGTTTCACTCCTTATGAGTTAGTCTTCGGACATACTTCAAGTAGACCGCCAGAGCAGCTATACAATGAAAAAGAATTAATAACAAAATATGTTAGAGATCTGAATAACAGACTTTCACATTTTTACAAAATAGCCAGAGAACGCACTGAAAGCAAGAAACAGAAAGCTAAAGATCGTTTCGATAAGCATGTACACGAAAATACTCCAAATTTTCAAGTAGGAGATAAAGTATTTATTAAAGAGTCACAACTAAAAAACAAGTTACAGAATAAATTTAATGGTCCATACGATATTTTAGAAATTTTCAATAATTCAGCTATTTTACTTAATTCTAATACTAATCAACAAACAAAAGTTAATTTCGACCGTATGAAACCATATTCTGAAAACTAAAATATTTTCAGGTACCCCCTATTGGTCAATATGGCCTTTTGCCAATTTCAAATTGATCCTATAAACAACACGATAGGAGTCTTCTATCACGATGAAACAAGAATTATCATCTCCAACGACAAGTGGACTCTACTAGTACACAAGAACATTACAGGACTTTTAGCTGCATATGAAAACAACAACAAAATTCTGGACACTATACGTAATACTTTAAAACCAGATTATCACGCTATGAATATTTTTCGTTCCGACGTACAGACACACGTAGATTTACTAACACAAATATCTAAATCCATACAAGAGAAATTCAACGAAATCATCATAGATACAAAACGCGTTAAAAGAGGTTTAGTGAACATTATAGGAAGCGTATTTAAAACCATAACAGGCAACTTAGATGATACAGATGGTGAATTTTATACAAAAAATATAGAAAAATTAAACAATGATCAACATCACATTGAAAACCTTCTTAAGAATCAGATTTCACTATCATCCTCTCAAATTAGAACTTTCAACGAAACAATACAAAATTTAACAATTGATAGAAAAACATTTAATGACGATATTTATAAAATTGAAAGAGCAATTCATGATATTAACAACCAAGTTAAAACTGTTGAAGCCAAACTAAACTTTTTGGAAATATGCGAAAAATTAATGGAGAGTTATTTGATTATTGAAGATAATTCAAATGATATTATAAATGCAGTAACTTTTGCAAGATTGAAAATAATTCACTCTTCAATTATTTCACCACAAAACTTGGTATCAGCCCTTCAAGAGATATCACAAAACCTTGTGAGAAATAATCTCCCTTTACCAGTAAAAATCTCTAAAATTGAACAATATCTTCAATTAATAGAGCTTGAAGCATATCAACAAGATAACCAAATTGTCTTCATTTTGAAAATACCTTTAGTTGAACAACAACTTTATACTCTGTATCATCTGTTTCCTATTCCAATCTTGGATAAAAGAACTGGCATTCACCATATTCTTTCAATTAGTCATAAATACATTGCGCGAAATGATGATTCTCTAATGTATATTCCTGTAAAGGACCCTAATAATTGTAAAGAAATAGGTCCACATAAGAAGTTGTGTCCCAACTTGTACGCTTACCCCATAGACAACAATGCAGTGTGTGAAGCGCAGTTATTGAAAAACCGTCAAAATGTGCCCAAAACCTGTGAAAGTTCCGTAATCTACAGTCAAGGCTACAATGTGTTCAAACTCAAAGACAATGTTTGGCTAGTTATCGTAGCAGAACCACTTCAAATAACCATGAACTGTCCTGAACATAACACGAAAATTGTAACAATAATGCAGAACTCAATTGTGAAGTTTACCTCCGAATGTCAAGCCTTCGTAGGAATAACAAAAATCCAAGCAGAAAGCCGAAAATCTACCGACTATGCCGACAATTCTCATCCAGTAATAATAACTTACGAATGTTGTGATCATTTAGTTGAAAGTATCAACATTCCTAAACTAGAACCACTAAAGCTAAATGAAATAAACATGGAAGAATTGGATATTGCAAACCACAAACTAGAGCAATATTCAAAAGAATTAGAAAATATAATGAACGAACCATTCGTGACCAAAAATATATCTTGGTTCACTTACATTTCTATAGGATCCATTCTATGCATCATTACTATTTATATCATAATGAAAATTTTGAAAAAACTCAAAGGACAAAAGGAAGAAAATGAAGAAAAATCATCCACCTTCAAAAGAATTACAAGTCTACTTCCAAGAAGAAGACCTAACATTGAAAATAATGAAGTAATTGAAATTCCTACCATTGGAATATCCAATCTACCTTAAAAGTTACTGCATAGCACCAACTTTTTATAAATGATGGGAGCTGTTATATCAACCAATATTGCTGACTCTGCTAAACCCATGAACTCGACTTCACAACAGTATGATGACAATGCAGTACCAGGAATATCATATTTCAACATATCGTACTTCAACTGATAACATATCCAGAAACTCTTCTGATTACACCGTCCCGAGTATGCTGACTATGGAATCCGTGAATATGACGCAATTAGTGGCATTTTCCCATGAGAACATTATATTGCATATTGTACATTTTTTCACTATAAATAAGGAAGACTTTATAATTTTAATCATTCTGAAATGTAAATCTAAAGTAAGACGAATCTGTCAGTTTTCATAATCATCCTAACCTTACAGTTAATTTCACTTGTACAATAATTATAATTTAATTCTTATTATTAAATCATTAATAATAAGTGGTGTCAGAAGTAAATAAATAAAATAATTGTTTTAAAAAGCCAATTAGATAAAACGAAATCTAAAATGTATATATAAATAAATTCGTCATCTTTTATATATTTATAATTTTCAAGTATTTATCCAGCAATTCTCTCGGATATCGAAGCGGTGAATTCCTGTAGATTTCATTTGTGTTGTGAGTTTGTGAGAAATATGGAAGACAAAAGTACCTAGCCAAAGTAAACGCCGCTGTTTTCAAAATTTTCGTTAGGTTGCCATACAAGGCTAGTATTTTATTATTTTATCAAAAATAATAAATGCCCTGAAACAATAAATATGTTAACATTATTCTTTTCTAAGTGTCAATGAAGCCCATCGTTGTCATGTGACTCTTTCAATCTGGAATCCATGTTATTATTTATGAAATAAATATTGATGTTACCGAATAAGTTTTATTAGCAGAAGGACACCCCTAGCAATTATAACCTGTATACTCTTAACTATATGTTGTATTATGTATAAAAAGTAAATGATCAAATAACTAGCATCACAACCCGGCAACAATGTTTTCGTTTTTTGCGCTGTTGACGTCACTGCCTACAATTTACGAACTCGGGTATAGAGAAGAAAATATTATATTTTCATATTCCTAATACGCTAACTGCTTATCTTTGCAATGAATCTCTCGATCGTAGTGGCAGCTCAATTTTCTCCATAGCTCTGTTTTTTACGACGCTCGGCCGCTAAATAATTAAATACAGATATGTCGGGGGTTTTGAGATAGCTATATACTTTTTTAATAATTAGCATGTGAGAAGCCGTGTAGCTGAGTAGGAAGATTATGTGCGTTGTATACCGGAGATTCTGGGTTCGAGGCCCGCTGCCAGTAAGCTTTTTTCTGAAATTATTAATTCAAATTCAAATAATTGTTTGTATTTTCTGGATGATTATGTTCCTTGGATGCCTGTGCACCTTGACAAATTCCTTGTATTCCATACCAGCTGTCAGTGGTCCGTGCTAACCGTCAATTATTTGTTTTCCGTATTGACTGTCAGAAGTTTTTGTTCCATGGTTGACAGTGTTCCGTGTCATCTGCTTGTGTCCGATAGTTGAAAGGGTTTCGCGTCAAACATCAGCTGTCATATGTCAGCTGTCAGTTGCCTAGTTTGAATATCCTACTTATGACGTCACATCCGTTGTGTTAGCTGTCAAATTTGAATAATTTCACGCACTTCCAAGTTGGTGCTGTCACGTATCATGTATGCTCTCACATGTCAGCGACTGTCAGCTGTCAAGCCACCACCTGTCAGCTGTCACATTTCAGCTGCCAACTATCAAGCCGTCATCTTGACAGTTCACTTCCACCCCAGAATCCCTCTTTTATATCTACTGTCGCTGTCATATAGATTTGTTAAAATGTCCCTTGGGAGTATGGGTGCAAGGGATGGGTCACTTAGTGTTAGGTCGAGGGCTGAGTGGTTTCCAGTGTTAGAGTTGAATCTGGTTTTGGCTCCTGTGTTTGATATTGTGAGGATTTCTATGTTTATAATATCTTGCAAGGTCCTCCCTTTCCTGTTAGTGAACTCACTTTCCCATATTTCGTTATGACTGTTGAAATCTCCTAGTACAATACCCGGCTTGGGTATTTGCTCAAGCGCGTTTTTGATTACTTGGTCATCTATCTCTGTATTTGGAGCAATATACATGTTGCCAATGATCAGTGGACCTTTGATGGAAACTGCGAGTGCCTCTAGGTTCGTGTTCAGATGGATTTTCTCTCCATGATGGTCGACATAAATGGATACTCCCCCGCTGGCTCTCCTCAGGAGGCATATTCTGCACATGTATTGAATTCTTAGCAAAAAAATCGACTTCATCTATATATATACTAATACATGACAAAGCGTCAGTTGGTATCAATTCACAACCAAAAATAATTGTTCTGTATCGTGACGTTTTGTTGTTCTATTCTAAGTTAGTCGGGGGGTATGCAGAGCGCGACATAGTTAGGAAACTAAGTCGATAACAATTGACAGTCTATGTCGACATCACGTGATCGCTTTATCATAGTCGCGGGTTTTCATTAGCATTTGGTGTGTGATTATCATAGAACATAGAAATATAATATTTCTGTGGTGATTATTGACATTGTGGTTTTGTGTATGTGTTGATTTATTGTTTATGTCGACGTTCAACTATAAACTTTCATAGATTTGTTGTGATTATTTGTAAGTTGCCACAACGGAGAGATCTCCAATAATTTTATCGATAAGTATTGTATTTTTTTAAATTTCACCTGTTAAGATGAACAACACTATTTGTAATTTGTAGGTAATTCTTAATTATTCCGACGGGAAGTTCTCAAGACTTTATAAGATAGTAAGTATATTATATTTATAACATAACACCTAATGACATATGTATTATTAATCGCTTTGTTTCAAAGAATACTACAACTTTGTGTGGGTACGTCTCACCAATATTTTGGTGTTCAATATAAATCTAGGTAAATTTATTATTTTATCTCATTATAAAAATATCAACAATCAAAATGGCTTTTGGTGATGAGTAAGTTTATTTACATTTATATGTGTTTTAGGGTTTGGTATTGAAATCGGGCGTAACCTTCGAACATTCATGTGTCTTCATCCGAAGGAAGAAATGAGTAGATTCTATTCCTATGTGCGGACCTCATGTTATGGGAATCTAGGCCTAAATATTTTAATTTGGGTAAGTTAACATCCCCCATTAACTTCTTGTTGTTTTAATAAGTAATTACGTTCTATGTTAGGATCTATTGCATATATACGTGCTGAGCTACTTGATATAGCATTGATGGATGGATAATTTTAGAATTGCCAATCAGAATCTCAAGTTGGAACAATAAATTGCGAGGAATAAATTATGTAGGTAGATGCAATTCTGGTACCTGTTGCTTTCACTGAATACTCGTAAGTATTCAAATATGTCTGTTTATGGTGTTCAACACTATTTTTATTTTTCAGATCACCTCATCAAGCATGAATCAGTGAACCCCTAAGCCACCCACCCCATAGTTTGTGTGGAATAAGAATGTAAAGTAAGCAAAAAAAAGGAAAAAAATGTATTTAGTTAATAAGCAGAGATTAGATGTTATTTGATTTGAAAAAATAAAGGTATAAAGTAGAAAGTTTCATTCATTTCTTACATTCAGTTAATGAGATGTAAAACTTGTGTGTGTGTTAAAAATTGTATTAACAACAACAACAACATTTCATGTTTTTCACTTAAAACTATCATATGATGTGCTCTTTGTAAATTTATTATTATTATTAAAACTTGAACAGATGCCGTGGTATTTTTTCTTCAGGATGATTTTGATCAGATTTTTGATAAGGTAGGTAGTCACTTGTCGATTTTTCATTTTCATTCTGAATTACTCTTTACTCCTATTCCTATAGCAATATTTTAACACTTCTTCAATATAGGTATTTGTAATTATTGGCTCACAAGTAGATAAATTTAAGCATAGCTCTTCAAAATCGCAGTTTTTTCACTATTAATTTATCGACAACAGTCATTTTTACATCAATATTGTGGAAATTATCATTTGATGATAATTGAAATTTAATAAGGTTTGTTCCCAAATGCCACCTCATTTTCCATTAGTTTTCTTATCAAACCTAACCTATAATTAAATTATCCAAATCTCGTCAAAAATTATCTCGAGTTCATGGTGATTTTGAGATAGAAACACAATAAGCGTTGTGTTGACCAAATGTCAAATTTCTAATATGTGATTGGTACGTTTAAAATTTCGGCTATGTTCGATTGGTTTCCTTCAACAGAACACTCGTTTTGTTTTATATCTCGAAATCACCATCACTAGTATTTTAACATAAACTAGATAACATTACATCAACTTTCTATAATAATCAAACATCACTCAGTATATGCATATTTTCAGAGATGACATTTCTATCTTCAACTGTTATCGACTTCAATCAATATTTCACATGATGTAAGGGTGTTGGTTGAGGGATTCATTTTCTGTTTCTTTGCGATGGGATTTGGTTCTGCGAAGGTTGGCTTTGGTATATCTCCTTTTGGGGTATTTTCTGGTGATGGGCTGGTTATTTCTGAAGAACCTTGTTCAGGTGTTATTGTGTTCAGGATGAGAGGTTTTGGTGTTTTTCTTATAGCTGGTGTTAGGTTGATGCTTTCAGAAGATATGTTGGTTTCGGTTTTCATGGCATGTCGATGCTAGGTGTCTGATTCTTCTAAATTTGAATTAAGTGAGGCTATCGTCAGAAAGGAAAACACGATATTGGGCGTCATCAATATTTACTAGGATTGATTCTGGTCTGGATGTGTTTTGATTGGGGGTTATATATACTTGGCGACGAAAACTGAGGACGTGACTATATTCTGGTGTATTTATTCCAACTCGGAGAAAAGGTATGGAGGAGAGTGGAGTGATTCCGGGATTCTTCAGATGGTCTTCTATTACATGATGTGGGATTATTGGGCACACATTGGATAATACTATTCGGGTAGCTGGATTGATGAGTCTTCGGGCCTTAATAATGTGGTGATCTATTTTTATATCTCCGTGTAACGTGAGGAATTTCTCTACTATCGCTTTGCTCGATAGATATACACAAATCCGATAGAGCGCTACTTACTACGGCGATGTGAGGCAGTGATCGCTCTCAACCGATTATTTTTACCCTTCGTTATACGACTATTTTTCGGTTAGTTTTTATCTTTTTGTTGTAATTACTGCGATTTGCAGTCGATCTTGATTTGCACAATTCTTCATTTTACACTAGTATATATACTTTGTTGTATTTATTATTCGACTTATTTTATTTATTTGTTTATTGTTTTCGATGATATCTGGCAGAACAGCTGATTCGATAACACCTGCGGAGAACACGTGAACGGGCACAGCATATAAGTCTGGCCTGTGTGGAAGAGACTCTGTTTTCGGTTTTAAATCTGAAAACTAACTTAACAATTCTTAAAAATACATAAAATCTGAAAAACCAAATTTTTCTTGTTTTTTTTTTTGAGTTAGATGTTTGTACTTATACGACCAGAGGAGGGTGGGAGAATTCCGCGCATCTAAGGAAATGCGCAAAATTTCCCCACCTACCGGGTAATACGTCGCAGGTGGTGAGGTAATTGCGCGCAGAATTGAAATAATTGGAAAAACTCCGAATCGCAGAAGAAACATTTTATGATGGTTAAATGAGAGGACACATATTAAAATGAAAGCAATTCTTATAAAAAATATAAAAAATGCAACAAACGGGTCTTCAAATACGCATCTTCCTTTTCATTGTTTTATTTGTTATCGTGATTGGCACTGAAAATGGTGAAAATTTTTGAACAGGGACTTGCGATAACCTCTAATTACCAGGATGAGCATCGCTATTGCTCGACGTTCCAGGGTCTAGCTCAGGTGTCTGATGCCTAGGAATGAAAGGATTTATCGGCTTGATTCCAACTAATGCATTCGACTACTCGATACTGCTGGATGTACCAGGCCATGGCTCTGTTGACTGGTTGGACTGACTCCAAACATTACATTAGACTGTAATGCAATATTGTTTTTCTCGTCAACATTAACTGCAGATTCATTTAAGTATACTGAAACATCAGTCTCATCTGTCTTAATGAAATCATCTTCACAAAATTTATCGGGATCTATAGGCCATATTCCAGTAGTGTGACACCCGGATATGTCTTTTTTATCTTAGCAATCCTTATATATTGCTTAATAAAAATAGAAGCCAGTTCAGAATGCATGCTTTCTTCGTGAGTATGGCACTTTTCCAAAAAAAGTCAAGTCAAGAAGTTGTAGTCTGTGCGAGGCGTGTGGGGGTAATGATCCAAAACAATCCCATGCGATCTGCAGTACGTATAAATATCCAACGAAATATGACATCCATGATTATCAATTATGAGAAGCGTTAGTCATCTGTTGTTGCCTGTACATGCTGTTGAAAATGCTTCATCCAGTCGAAATACAATTCTTCATGTATCCACCCATTCCTGCAACATTTATGTATCGCCTGAATTGGACCATTTCTCGTTAATTGAGGATTCTTTGGTGCTCTTGGAAATATAAGCATCGGGGGGACGAACTGTCCCAAAGCATTTACAGCGCATTTCTCCCGTTTCCACGATATAACTGAGCCCACTTGCTACTGACCCTTTGTTGCCGAGATTTCCGTGTGTCGGTTTACAAATAATTCTAGCCAATATTTACCAGCTAGCTTCTTGTCTTTGTCAAAGCGGTTAGGAATTTTATTTGCTTCTTTAAAATCGTATGCTAAACGCCGTAGATCAAAGGGTGTAATTCCATAAAACATAGTCGCCAATATAATAACGTGATTAGCTATGGCAGCTCTCATCTCCTTCTCCGTCCATTTACACTTTTCGGTTTTTCGAACATATGTTCGCGGTATTTTTGAATCTGAAAATAATGTCTTAACAACAAGAATATTTTCTCAGGGGATTCCCTCAATGTACATAATCAGAAATAACCTAACATGGGCCACGAATGATCGGAGTAATTAATTGATTGCATGCACGACGTTAAAAGTATACGTATATAAGAAGAAAAAAATCCTTGCAAAAGTTGCGTTTCAAATAAATAAATATATGCACTTACCGATGTTTGAGGATCGATGAAAATTACATCGGTGTGGAGAAAAACAATCATCAACATTGTCTAAACCACTACTGCCAAATCAACATGAATGCGGGTGGATGTTCGCACGGTGAGTACGAGAAGGCGCCATATGTTAAAATTTTAGTATAATTTAGGGATCTTTAACACTAGTGCGCGGTATTACCCGCAGCGCGGTATTCCCCCGCCTTTTCCTACAGGCAGAAAAGGTATAAAAATATGTAGGTATATTACACAAGTAAACATTTTATTTTTATTTTACAAGATAATCATTATTCGGAGATGAATTTTATGAAACAGTCACGTTCCAAACAAAGTGTCACTTCACATTTAATAAACGTCCTGCGAATTCTTTGATGGCATAGGTGTCACAGATGTTGCTGGTCCAACTTTTTCTGGAAAATGGCAACCTTCATTTATTAGAATACTGGAACGCGGATAGGTAGTCATTTACTACCTTGCTTACAATAGTTGTTGCTTTTTTATTTCATTGAGTAGTTCTAGAATTTATTTATTCTCGATTCTTCCAGAAACTATCAGTGTGTTCCTAAATACAAAACATTAGCCAGGCCAGGCTTAAATTATCTCATCAGTCAATGTCATATTTCTATACTAAGTATCTGTCATTTTGCGACGGCCATTTTAACCCTGGCCAGACTAATGTTTTGAATTTTGGAATAGCCAGTATATGTGTGGTACAGTTTGTCACAATATTGTCAGTTTGACAGGCCTCTAGAACAGTATTATGTGCATCTAGATAATCATAGAATATTCTTGATGAATATCATGTCATGATTCAGGTATATAAAGCTGTGACGATCACGGGACACAGTCAGTTTTATAAAGTCAGTTTATTGAGTCATTCTGTGGAATCAGATGTTAAAGTAATTCAGTCGGTAAGGACAGTGACAGTTTAGACTGTCAAGGTGACAAGTGGTGTCAGTTGTACTAATACAGAAGGTCGTGTACAGAGTTGAATAAATAAACCAATGGAAGCAATTTGGGAACTTTTGAGTATTACGCAAGTGAACTCACCACAAAACTTTACAGTACTTTTTGGGACTGAACTTGAAGGGCATTTACGAGACTACGTAGATTCCTGCAATAGTCCCATGAGATTTCTATCAGGAAAGCTAAAACCTCGATCTCCTTATTTCCAGTGGCAATTTGTAACCTCCATGCATATAATACAGTGGCCTTCAAAATATGTGTAAAAAGTGACCACCATTACTTTTTAGCCTAAATATTAACCATGTTATTGTTCACTGCTTGAACAAACCGATCGACGCCTTCCAATGAGGTCTTGTAAGATGAGAACAGTTTTGTTTGTGGAACATCGATCTTTTCCTTGGCACTAGAACACCAATGTTTAATTTTTGATAAAGGTTAAACCATAGTGATTAGTGATGCGCATAGCAAGACCAAGACCGATATGATCTTGGTATTGGTCTTGGTCTTGCACCCTTGGTTTTGGTCTTGGGTCTTGGTCTTGCATATACGGTCTTGGTATTGGTCTCGGTCTTGCTGCAAGACTTACAAGACTTCGCAAGACTCTTGCAAACTTGCAAACTTTGACCTTTTTATAAGTGTGAAAAGTTGCGCGACTGAAAATTATAAAGAGGTAGATATTTGTTATTAAGAGTACGCGCATTTATAAAAGTAGGTATCTATTTGAAAAATTCGTCGTATGAATAAGGGCAATCTAAAACTTAAAAAATCTACAAAAAAATATAAAAACCGAATAGTTTACCTTCCCCTGGCTACGAACTGTCGGGATCTTTGAAAACAGCTCGTTAAGAGAAATCCTAGAAGGGTTGAATCTAATGTATAAGGTGTTTCAGAATTTTTTGAAATAAGGAAATCTTAGAAGGGCAAAATGAACTCGCTTTTCAACCCAATAACTGTTAATTCATTATTTTTAGAATCTGTAAAAGAAAGATTGATAATACAGGAGTAACAGAGTTACTAGCGTTTTTTATCTGATTCTTGAGCAAAAAATGTTGTCCTACCAATTTGTTGTTTGATTACGGAACTGCGAGAGTCTTGCAAGTCTCGCAAGTCTTGCACCAAGACCAAGACCAGGTTAGTCTTGGTATTGGTCTTGCATCCCAGTATTGGTCTTGGTCTTGGGTCTTGGTCTTGTATAAACGGTCTTGGTCTTGGGTCTTGGTCTTGTATAAACGGTCTTGGTCTCGATCTTGCAATTTTGCAAGACCAAGACCAAGACTGCAGGAAAAAGACCAGTCTCGTAGCATCACTAATAGTGATAACATGTCGTTTTCTCACTTGACAAAAATAAGATTATTATTCTCGTCGTTGCGATATTCAATATAAGCATCGAATTTTTTAGACGATTTTAGCTTGTCCTTCCTGTGGCAAAACATCCATTTATCTTTAGAGTTCACATCAAATAAAAGCTTGTGAAATAATTATCGAAAAATACTTCGCGGTCTAAAGGCTCTTGAACATCTTTTAAATGATTCCAAACCAATCTTGACCCCAGTGGCAGAGAAGGTGTAATTTTGAGGTCATCGGATTTGGAGGTCACGCCGCAATATTATTCAGCTGCAGCAGTATCCAGTGGAACAGCAGCAAGTTTTTGTATCCATACCGACTGATTTGCCTCTTATGGCTTCATCAATATATAAATCTTAAAGGTAGATGCCAAAAAGTTGAAAGCTTTAACAAAGCTCGTCCATTGGAGGTCTTATTTAATACATTTCAATTTGTTTGCCTATTTTAAACTAAGCTAAACTAAAAATAGGAATAACTAAGAGATCTTCGTCTAGACACCAATATTGTGTCGTTCTCTGGGTAATTTATGGTATCCACTACTTAGCAAAATGCCTATAAAAACATTTATGTCTTCATAGAATACCCAAAATAAATGATTATTATTTCGTGAGGCATACAGGTTTGTTTGTTCAGCAATAAATGAAACGATTTTTTCATCCATTCCTTTTTTTAAATTCAATAGGAGTCATAATTTCTATTAGCTGGCTTACATAATTTAGACGCTGCACGTAGCCCACAGATTCTGGCATACTGATGTCGGTGGTTTGAATTGTCCATAAAGGTTCGCAAGCTTTTTATTTACTTTTCTCGGCTAAGAAATGGCGCTTTACTTCCGCCAAAGGATTATCCTCCTAGTATCATTCAGATTACAGCTCATTGTTAATGGTAGTTCATGGTAAAGAATTGTTTTCATCATCGCTTGCACAGTATATCTATATCTGACCAGGAATATCTTTGGGAATAATATTATCTACAGCTAAATGAATTCTTATAGAACGTTTTACATAAAAATTTCTACATCTTTGTCACAGGTGAGTATGGTAGCATAATTCTACAAAGGCTGAAGGTTAGCAGCCGGAAGCTTAAAACATCTCTCTGGACCATTTGGGAAATAAACCAATAGAAAAGGAGTAGATGTGAACCTTTTCCATGGATGAGAAAGGAGGAGTTAAAAAATCTGTACATGACTCTCTACTACGGAATGGGCCGGATTAACTTCAAGTGCAAGCGGCAGGGAACAACGTCCAAGATAGCAGATGTGGGAAAGGCTATGAAGTCAATAACCCCCAAAGGTAGGCTTACACTAACAAAGTGATTTAAGCTCTTTCTTTAGACCATCTCAGGTCACAGAGCAGGTGGACACCATGAAGGAGGTTGTGTCAGTTATGGTAGAAGGAGATCCAACCATCTTTAACCTAAGTCAAATGTCAGGATCCTTCAGGCTAACCTGCAACAGGCCAAGGCAACTAATACCGTATTGTGTAGGAGGAGGGGCAAAAAGGGCATTGACGTGGTCCTCCTGTACGTTGCTATATAATAGGCCATTTATCATGCCAAGATCATGTATCATACATAGAGAAATGGTTAACTGTAATCATATCACGGTGCATGGTGATGTTGTTACTGGAATCATTTACTACCAAACCGAAGGAGGAACGAAGAGACTAGTAGTATGTTTCAGCCACTTTACTGGGTAAGAGCTGACCTGCCCCCAATATGCGGTGAAGGACATCATAGACTAGTGCCGAGGGACAGATCTGCAACTAATGCTGGGTTGCTCTCTGAATCTATATTAGGCGGAGTGTTATTTATTGCCAATACAGGTGAGAGATGCTAATTGAAAAGAGATCTTGGTCCTGACCTTGAATACAATTGAATTAGGTGATAAGATTGTAGCATGGCGGGCATCGCAGAAGCCATTCTGTTCCAACGACAGGCATTTAAAGTCTTGCATCAAGACACCAATTAAAAAGTTCAGAAACCCAAGAGAAACAAAGTGGGGAAGATACCTCATATACCACAGAGAGTCGCTTAAGGACGGGACGGTCACTTTAATGCGTAAAGAAAGCCTAGAAATGGCAGTGGGCTAGATAAATGAGGCAATTCCAAATGCTTATTAGGAGATTTGACAATAACGAAGAAGGTAACACAAAGGGAACACAGTCTGGTGGAGCAATCACCTCGAGGCACTAAGAACCAAGGTGAGAAGGCTTTTCAACAGAGCCAGATCCAACGGAAACTGGAATCTATATTGAAATTCAATTCAATATATATTCAATTCAATATATATTAGGGATATATAATACAAAAAATATCTTTCCGACGTCAAATATATCAAAGCATTGTAAGCAAACAATGATATTAAAATATAAAAAATAAAGATAATGTAAAACTTTTGAAATATTAGCTCTAAACCAGTCTTTTAAACCTTCTTCCAAGATCCCCATCTTTTCATTCAGCCTTTCTCTGCAAGTGCCTGACTCTATAATAGAGGTGTCATCTGCGAACAAAAAAACCAGCGAGGATGGAACCGCTACGTTTATATCGTTGATATAGATGAGAAATAGCAACGAACCGAGTACTGAGCCCTGTGGTACCCCGAACCTCATCTCAGCCTCGCCAGACCTTTGATTGCCAAATTCAGTCACCTGTTTCCTATCGCGCAGATAACTAGCAAGAAGATTCAGACTAGCCACTCCCAAACCATAACTCTCCAGCTTACTAAGGAGAATGTCATGAGAGACGCAATCGAAGGCTTTAGAGAGGTCACAACGTGTAGAACTCACATATTTGCCCTCTTCAAAAGCCTCCAATATGCATCTCAGTAGCTCCATGATTGCCATTGTCGTTGACCTACCAGCTCTAAACCCGAATTGGCTTGACGAAAATAGGCCATTTGTCTCGAAGTATTCGTACAATTGCTCCTTCAACACATCTTCAAAAACCTTTGATAACACGGGCACCAGCGATTTGGGTCGATAGTTTCCCAAGTTGTTCTTGTTACCATTTTTATAGATGGGTACAACCCTTGATTTTTTTAATGCAGAGGGAAAAATACCATCACTGATACTACGATTTATGATCTTAGTAAAAGGAATTACAAGGAGATTTTTAAGTTTCTTCATCAGAGGGACGCTCAAGTTGTAGATATCCTTACTATTTTTATTTTTCAATGACTTCTATCACCTTTACAAAAGAAACCTCAACACACTGAAATGATAAGTCCGGATCCACCTTCATCCTATCCATCTATTCACTATAAGTCCCGGCAGCGGGCGGAATATTCCTCAGGGTCTCCTCGGCTATACAAGAAAAGAAGTTGTTGAACTCTTCGGCAGTTAAATCCACATCATCGGCACTCGACCTGCCGCTTCCCCTGAAGTCATTCACCACCTGCCATGATGCTCTTACAGTATTTGAGGAACCAAGCACATACCGAGAATAGGCCTCATGCTTTTTCCTTTGGATATGTTTCCTGTAAGTTTTTTATAAGGTCTTTTAAGTTTTGTGATGGTCTATTCCTGTATAGATCTTGAAGAAATTTAAGTGTTTCCCGCATTTTACCCACTCTGTCATCATGCCATTGTACATTATGACTATTATAGTTGTTAACCTTTTTACGAATTATTGGAAAAAATTGTTCCAAGCCTACTGTGAGAATGCTCAAAAACCTGTCAAACCTTTTCACCGGAGTATCTGTTATATTGATAAAATTCCAATTTTGACTTTCCAAGTAAGTCACCATACCACCTATGCCCTGATTGGTGCTGGGTCGGCAAAAGCGAAAGACTGGGCCCCCAACCACCTCATGCAATTCCATCCGCAGGTCAATAGCTAGATGATCCGAGAGCAGAGGGTCAAAAATAGTCGTACCAAAATCATGACTACCAGCAAAGTTTACGAATATGTTATCTATGCAATTAACGTTATTGGTGTTATGAAAAATTTGCTGAGAGAAATTAAAGCTAGTCATTAAATCAATAAAGTTTTGCTTTCTATGATTGTTAGAATTAAAGATAATATTAAAGTCGCCCAAAAATACTACATGCTTGTACCTTTTCTGTTCGACGCAGCACAACATACTCTCTACACTCAACATAAACACATCAAAGTCTCCACGGGGCGGGCGATATATAGCTAGTAATGCCAAGCTATGCTCTTCTACCACCACGGCTGCTACTTCGCAAACCGACTCCACTGACATTTCCTCCAAGGCTTGGATTCTTTGCGCCTTCATGCTCGTTTTTCCCAAGATCAGCACACCACCATTGTTCATTTGTTGTCTAGCAAAATTTGATACATGGCAATAATTTTCTAGTCTTAGGTAGTCTAATTCTTGGGTGTTTAGGTGATGCTCAGTTAGGCAGACAACATCATATGTGATATTATTCCTCCTTTTATGTTCTTGCAGGAAGGCTTCTAACTCTTCGACCTTGTTTCGCAGAGAACGGATATTCAAGTGAAAGATATTGAACACTATATGTTTCTTTACGGAGGTGCCCTTGGTTGGCACCGACTGAGGTTCAAAAAATGGTTGGCTGCAATGCCCCTTGGCCATAGGTTTGGATCAAGAAAGCCTGCATCCTGGTGCTTATTGACACCAATCCTAAAGTAGCTTTTTATGTCATCCTTTTTAGTGCGTAGTTTGACACACGTACATTCCACATTCATGTTGTTCTGAATATAGTTTTTTACTGCCTCTGGAGTCGTGCCGGTTGCAAAACCCGAAACGAAGAACCATGATTTTGTTGGGGCCACTTCTATATGGGAAATTGATGCGATATACCTATTTCCCTTTATTGGTGCAGGTCTTGAAGGCTTGAGTGTTGATTTCGCTCTTTGATTTGTAGGTTTTCGCGACTTTTTACCAGCGACAATGTTCCAGGCGCCAGCAATTTCTTCAGGTTCTTTATTTCCATTGTTATCATCATCATCCTTTGTTTTTGTTTTTGTAGTACTAGATGTTCTGTCAAAGTCAACCTCCACGGCGTTGACGTCCATAATGTCAACGTCAACCTCCGTGGCATTGACGTCCAGTATTGCCACTTCAGACAGCTTTTGATTTTGGTCAACAGCTGTGTTGCCACTTTGACTTGATTCCTGAGTTAAGATTTCGACGTTTGAAATTTCATTCTGTGTTTCTGTTTTCGATGTCCCCATCATTTCTTGATTTTGTTTCGTTTCGCACATCCTCTTGTTTAGCAATGGAGAAGGGATGCGAGGAATGCAATGGTTGCGTTCTTGAGATTCCTGAGATGCTTCAGAATTTTCTTGCATAGTTTCTTGTATAGTTTCAAGTTCACTTTTATTCTCGATAACACTGATTTTATCCTCCAATAGTTTTTTGTTTTCTTCTAGTAACGAATTTTTTTCTCGTAGGCCGCCGATAATAATTTGTTGGAGTAGGTAAATTTTGTCGGTTTCGTCTGCTTGGCCGATTGAGGTTACGTTATGTCCGACACAAACACATCTGGTTTTATCGATAACTATTATTTCTTCTGGATAATCTCTTGCAGCACATGATGCATGGAATGCTTTCCCACATGTTACACAAACTATATTTGAGAATTTCTTTGTTTTACAGCATTCGAAAGTTAATTTATCGTCATCCACACTTTTAATACGCGATCTCGTCTACGCCATCTTTATTTAAATAAATTAACTCATGACATTAAGGAGCTTCGAAAGGCCAAAATAGACTCGTGGTTAAGGTTCTGTGAAGAGATCCACGAGACCTCAGCATATGTCCGAATCCACAAGGTCTAAACCAATGACGGCTTTAAGCACTAGGTTAGTTTTCTAGAGAATAGTGACGGGAACTACGCAGTAACGGCCGAGGAAAGCTTAGAGATACTTACAAAAGCACACTTCCTGGGAGCCAAAATTTATCAAGGTTGATTTGTGACAATTGCCAAGCGTGAGAATGCAAGAACACCAAAGCAAAAGAAATGGCAAATTGCCACCGCCATTGCAAGGCTAGATAAAATAAAAGGGACCATAGATGAATTCCAATCCTTCAAATCACCAGGAGAGGATGGAATCACTCAGCGCTCTTACAGGAGTGTAAAGAAGTACTCGTGCCTCACCTAAACAAAATCTTCAAAGCTAGCCTTGCTTGAAGACACACCCCGGCTGTATGGAGGAAGGTGATGGGTCATTTACTTACCAAAGGTGGGTAAAATCTTAGACCATACACCCAAAAGTTGAGTTGAAAATCAGCTTCTGCTGACACTCCGCCATTTCGTTACGAATAAAGTCGATTTATTATTATTATTATTAAATCATACAGACCTATCAACCTCACGTCATTTCTACTCAAGGCTCTGGAAAGACTAGTAGACAAGTTCATAAGAGACAATGCAAAGGGAACACAGTCTGGTGGAGCAATCACCTCGAGGCACTAAGAACCAAGTTGAGAAGGCTTTTCAACAGAGCCAGATCCAACGGAAACTGGAATCTATATTGAAGTAAATTAACTCATGACATTAAGGAGCTGCGAAGGCCAAAAGAGACTCCTGGTTAAGGTTATGTGAAGAGATCCACGAGACCTCAGCAGATGCCCGAATCCACAAGGTCTTAACCAAGGACGGCTTTAAGCACTAGGTTAGTTTCCTAGAGAATACTGACGGGAACTACGCAGTAACGGCCGAGGAAAACTTATAGATACTTACAAAAGCACACTTCCTGGGAGCCAAAATTTATCAAAGTTGATTTGTGACAATTGCCAAGCGTGAGAATGCATGAACACCAAAGCAAAAGAACTGGCAAATTGCCACCGCCATTGCAAGGCTAGATAAAATAAAATGGACCATAGATGTATTCCAACCCTTCAAATCACCAGGAGAGGATGGAATCTCTCAGCGCTATTAAAGGAGTGTAAAGAAGTACTCGTGCCTCACCTAAACAAAATCTTCAAAGCTAGCCTAGCTTGAAGACACACCCCGGCTGTTTGGAGGAAGGTGATGGGTCATTTACTTACCAAAAGTGGGCAAAATCTTAGACCATACACCCAAAAGTTGAGTTGAAAAACAGCTTCTGCTGATACTCCGCCATTTCGTTACGAATAAAGTCGATTTATTATTATTATTATTATCAAATCATACAGACCTATCAACTTCACGTCATTTCTACTCAAGACTCTGGAAAGACTAGTAGACAAGTTCATAAGAGACAATGCTATGGAAGTTAAAGCTAAAAAAAGACCTTAGTACAACTTGGGCTGACAGCACCACTACAAGATGCTTTCAGTGTACTAAGCTTCGGAATTACAAAGGAAAAAGCTACAACAACGAGCTACTTCAGTAAATGGCTCACAACAATCCAATTATCAACGACAATCAAATATTACCAACGTTATCATGGACCCGATCATCACTTTCCTATTTATTTATTTGGACGCACCAGGCGGCACCGGGAAAACGTTCCTTATAAATTTAGTGCTGCCAGAAATACTAAATTGCTAAGCGATACATCGCACTCACACTGGCATCATCTAGCATTGCCGCCATATTTATGGAAGGAGGACGAACTGCCCATTTCGCCCTGAAATTATCATCAAATATAACCGAAGAACTGTTCCAGTTATCCCCATGTGAACTCCAACAAACAAAATCAATGCAGACTTTAAGAAATTTTGACTCTACTGAATTGTCAATCCAATTTAAAAGTCTGAAATTTCCAATTAAATTACCCTATAATTATACAATTAACAAAGTACAAGGATTAACTTTGAAATATTGCGGCATCAACATCAAAGAATCCTGCTTTTCTCACAGTCAGCTATACGTAGATTGCTCTTGAGTGCGAATTTGCAGAAATTTTTACCTACATACCCCGTATAACAAAACTAAAATTGTTGTTTAAAAACAAGTATTGTTGGTAGAATATTTTTTCGATAAAAAACTCTACCTCTTATATTTTCAAGTTTATCCTTGTATTCCTACTACCACACAATCTCATATCAACTCCTTGAGCGAAGCCGGGTACCCCAGCTAGTAGAAAAAAAAAAATTATAGTACCGTTCCAGGCCGCGCTTTTCTTTATCTACATGATGTCACACAAACTAACAGTTTGACAACAAGAACAAATTTTTATTTACTAAAATAATTGATGATATGGATTATAACAACTGACTGAACTAATGTTGTGTGAAGCGCATATTTATACATTATAACAAAGTTGCTGAGGTAGCAAATACAATGTAGGTTCTTTAGGCTGGACGTTGTTATTATTCTTCCCATCTAAGGGTGCGGTCGAGAACACGCTGTAAACAATTGCAGCAATAAAAGTGAAGTAAACACAGCAAGTGTTTTTTTTATTAAATTTAGTCGTTGGTAGCATTTGATGCAAATTTGTTTCCGACCGACAAGCTGTCAATCGCAATCCGTGAATGAAGGAACGACGGCTGAAATTATTTAAGATGTAAATAAAAATGAAACTGTTAGTTTGAGGGAAATTGAACTGGTGATTTATATTAAAGCATTGAGTTTTCAACGCCATAACCAACCGTAAAAAAATCAATTATATTATAATTTTACCATTATGAGCTCTATCAAATCCTCTCTTGTCACTTTTATTTTGTAATTTGTCCCGGTACTTTCATCCAACAAGATTATTTCTATTATACCTATTATTTTAAATGAAAAAATATTTCTATTGAATTATCTATACATAAACCACAGAGTAAATAGGTTAACATAAATTGGAGATTGGAGGTAGTGTTCTCAGAACATAAACAACAATATGGCGTCTTCTACTCTCAATGCACTTGCTTACACGACCTCCACGGGAAAAGCAAATTTAGTATTTGCAGTAAAGTTAACGCATGCACAGTATCGTATCTAATAGCAAACAAAACTTTTGTCAGTGAATTTTAGACCACCAATTTTTTGCTGTCAGTGAACGAAGTGTGTTCTCGACCGCACCCTAAGATTCAACTTCGGAGCTTAAAAAATTTAAATCTTTCATAGCATATTGTAGATAACGATTGTCTAAGCTCTCAGGGAAAAGATGACGCAATTTTTATATCAGCTGGTTCCATTGTTGTCTTGATAATTTATAGCTCATCTTGGTTAATATCTTCCAAGACGATCGCTTAGGTGTTCCTATGTTTGCATCTATGTTTGGAGCCAATATGCGTTGAGATGAAATTGACTGTTGCTCTTTGTTGACTTTATTTTGGACGCTGTTGATATCTGGCATATTTTTGTAATAGTTGATAGATATATACCAATGAGTTTGCGGATTTCTTGTTATTGATTACATTTTAGGTTGACGGTTTCATTTCAAGGAAGAAGGAGCGTCCATTTGTTTAAATATAAAAAATCATTCAACATTGTGTGCAGTATTCGGAATCGAGTTTTAATGCATTTGGAGGTATTCTTCAAATCCAAGAGATGTACCTGGCAGGGAATGGTTCAGCTGATATCTTCGATATCTGATTGATCACAGATATACCTTTCCAGATAGGGCTTGCTACAAAATATATAGTACAATCTGGTTTCAATAGTAGGAATGATTACCTTGAACTGGTCATTCAATATGGGGCCACTTTCGACACCCCCTTCACTTCCTAGCTGCTCTCTGACTACTCAGCCAAAATAGGCCACGTCCCCTAGGTGGGAAATTCAAATAACGGCGTGTGTCCATGCTAGTATAACAAACAAGATATGCTCAGTTGATGAACGCGTTTTGAACCGCTGCACGCATGCCCTCTATCCGTGACAAAATGAGGAAATCGAACGGATAAACATATGGGGGGCTAATTGAATAAATATAAATATCGATATATTCTGGTGAATTAATTTTATTTTTGATCTTTTGTTAATATTCTCTTATCATGTATGTACCAATTATGTAATAGTCATAGAAAAAGAAGTCTTTTGTAAAATTTTAAGAAACTGTTCCAGTAAGAAATGTTATCTTCTAAATAGTTACTAATATTTCGTATTGCACCGTAATAAAACACGTATTTACGTGTTTACTTTTCCAATATATATAAATGCAGCAATTGATTTATGAATAGGTATAATTAGGTAACAATTTTTGTGAATTTTCTTTTCCCTATGCAAGAATCTAGTTTGATTTTCTTATTCAAAATTCTCATTCGAAAAAACATTTTACATCTAAAAAATAAAGATCTGAGGTCTTTGTGGTTTGAACATTTTATAAGATTTTCTATATAACAACAATAAATTTTCAGACAATCTCCATTAGTTTTCCTGAAAATGGAATCTAAATCCATACATTTATTAACAAAACTCTCTGTGGGTTTCATCAATCCAATCTTCAGATAAATGGTTTACCCATGAAAATTGAGCTTCATTTTTATCAGGAATGTATCCCAGATTTTCCGTTCTACTTAATTTAAATACAACAAATCCTGTTAATTTTCGAAGCCATCCTAATCTAATTCTGATAACTCAGGATCAATCAGCGATTCGACCTCACTGCTATTACCTGGAGTAGATATTGCTAAGGAACTTAGCATATGCCCAGTAACAAACTTAGCATTATCTGTCTCATTTTCTTAATGGGAATTTGGCAAATCCGATATCTTCAGAACATTTTCAGGTATATTATCGTGCTCCACGTTCGCTGATTTTTATACAATTTCATCATTTCTTCCCATAAAGTAGTTTCTGATTCAATATTTGAATTGTAGTGCACTTGGATGATCGTGAAGACCTCCATTATACCTCATAATTGAAAACAAACCTCAAGAGGGTCCTGGTTTAAATTATAAGTCAGAATATACTTAATATTGAAATCTTCTTTCATATTGGCAAAAAGTAATTTTATTGATTAAAACTCTTTTCTGAAAAGGTAATAAGTTCTTAGACTTTGGTTTTCTTAAAATCGAAATTTTTTTCGTCATTTTATATACAACATTTTGTCCATCCAAGTCTAAGCCGTAAGCTTTAATTGGATTTCTTGAATTGCTAATCGGAACTATGCTATTGAAAATATCAAATCAGTCATTTGTAATTTTCAATAGGTAATTTTGAGCATTCGAACAAATTATTGTCATTCTGATATTTTCCCAAAGTACCTCACCTTGAGACAGCTCTAGAAATGGTATGGGACAACAATTTTGTAGCTAACTTAACTTTTGTTGATCTGATCCTTTAACTGTTTAAAAACTTTCATTGATCTTATGTGGAATATTCAAATCCAAGTATTGAGTGTTTTGCAGAAGTTCTTCAATTGGTTTCAAAGTTATTAGTTTCTTATTAATATCGAATCCTGTATCAAGAGAATGATTGCGGATAAGCTTTTTCATGTGAGGGGCATCAGCAAAAACATAAATATTTTTATTAGTTACAAGATTCGCAAAGAAGATTCTATTTTCAGAAATATTTAAATCCGTCCAAAGTTCTCTATTGCAACCTCCCAAATCACTATTTATGGCATATACTATGTTTTCAAGTTTCTATATTATCTCAAATATTAATTATTTGTTGATATTACAGTCATAATTGTTGGATGATATGATCATGTAAACCTACCTTCATGCTCCGAGATACATGATAATAGTGTAATCCTAGTCTTCTACGTTTTGTGTGTGACAAGTGACAGTGACAGAATAATGTTGGCTATGGTCTGTCGTAGTACTCTTAAAATATAGTTAGTTGGAAAATGGCGTTGCACCACCTTTTATGTTAATTGTTGTTATAAAGAAATACATCTTACTTTATTATGGAACAAGGAGTTTCATTAGAAATCCTAACATGCTAGCAGAGCGTGGTTTCGCACAAAGAAGTAGTGTACCGTTTTTTAATGGAGTTTTTTTAAAATAAGTAATAATTGATAAGAGAACACGTGCACACAGACATTTGACGAACCATTGAAAATGGCGTTTATGAAATGCGATGATGTTGCTATACCGATATTCGATGGTGCAGACTATGGACATTGGAAAACACGCATATCCAAGTTTTTGGAGTTCAAAAAGTGTAAAGTCGTAAATACCCGGGAAAAGGCCGATACAGACAAGGAAGATGACTGGAATATGATGGAAATTAAAGCGATAAATTATATTTACTGCGCTATTTCCAATAGGCAGTTAGAATATGTATCAGACTAGAGACTTAAACTTAACCTACACCAAAAAGGATACATGTGAACTCATTGATTATTTTGTAGATTCAGATTGGGCAGGAGATACAAATGATAGAAAATCTACTACTGGTTATGTAATTAGACTGTTTGAAAATCCAATATATTGGAAGTCACGAAAGCAAACATCAGTATCAAAATCTTCAACTGCATCAGAATATGTTTCACTATCTGAAGCTACATCAGAAATAATTGTCATAAAAGAAATTTTAAAAACATTTAATATTGATCTAAATAATCCAGTTCCCATGTATGAAGACAATTCTGGTGCTATTGCTATAACTAAATATGGTAATTATACTAAGAATGCAAAACATATTAAAATACAATATCATTTTGTGAATGAAAATTATTTGGCTAAATTGAATGATGTAGTAAAAATCAAAACTAATGAAAACTTAGCAGATATTTTTACAAAAGCTCTGGGAAAACAACTGTTTTTGTACTTAAGAGAATTGTTAAACTTAAAGTAATAAAAGTGTAATATATTTTTATGTTATTTGAGTATTTATGTTGTAAAGAGCATGAACGTAAGGAGGCGTGTTGGATGATATGATCATGTAAACCTACCTTTATGCTCTGAGATACATGATAATAGTGTAATCCTAGACTTCTACGTTTTGTATGTGACAAGTGACAGTGACAAAATAATGTTGGCTATGGTCTGTCGTAGTACTCTTAAAATATTGTTAGTTGGAAAATGGCGTTGCACCACCTTTTATATTAATAGTTGTTATAGAGAAATACATCTTACTTTATTATGGAACAAGGAGTTTCATTAGAAAACCTAACATGGTAGCAGAGCGTGGTTTCACACAAAGAAGTAGTGTCCCGTTTGTTAATAGAGTTTTGCTAAAATAAGTAATAATTGATAAGAGAACACGTGCACACAGACATTTAACGAACCAGTGAAAATGGCGTTTATGAAATGCGATGATGATGCTTTACCGATATTCGATGGTGCAGACTATGGACATTGGAAAACACGCAAATCCAAGTTTTTGGAGTTCAAAAAGTGTAAAGTCGTAATTACCCGGGAAAAGGCCGATGCAGACAAGGAAGATGACTGGAATATGATGGAAATTGAAGCGGTAAATTATATTTACAGCGCTATTTCCAATAGGCAGTTAGAGTATGTATCAGACTAGAGACTTAAAATTAACCTACACCAAAAATTATAAATTTGAACTCATTGATTGTTTTGAAGATTCAGATTGAGCAGGAGATACAAATGATAGAAAATCTACTACTGGTTATGTAATTAGACTGTTTGAAAATCCAATATATTGGAAGTCACGAAAGCTAACATCAGTAACAAAATCTTCAAATGCATCAGAATATGTTGCACTATCTGAAGCTACATCAGAAATAATTGTCATAAAAGAAATTTTAAAAACATTTAATATTGATCTAAATAATCTAGTTCCCATATATGAATAAAGTTCTGGTGCTATTGCTATAACTAAATATGGTAATTATACTAAGAATGCAAAATGTATTGAAATACAATATCATTTTGTGAATGAAAATTATTTGGCTAAATTAATTGATGTAATAAAAACCAAAACTAATGAAAACAGATATTTTAACAAAAGCTAATATAATAGATATAATATAGTTGTTGGAAAATGGCGTTGCACCACCTTTTATGTTAATAGTTGTTATAAAGAAATACATCTTACTTTGTAGAACAAGGAGTTTCATTAGAAAACCTAACAATAATAATAAAATAGCGGTTGTTTCCAATTTCCACATATTCCTCTTGACATAACCACTTGAACATAGCGTGATAGTTTTAAAGTTGTGTCTATTCTCTTGTCATACTCATATGATTTTTGTGTTATAATTTCATCGAATAAAAGAACATTTTTGTTCAAGCAATTTTAGTTTATCAGATTGGTCTTCTAACCTGGACAGGTAATGATTTAACAAATTTAATCTCCAAGTGGCGTTTATAATTTAGGTACCTACCTTTCTGTCTGTGGCGATTGAAAGGCCTACAATATTTTCAGATTTTCTTTCGGATACACCTTCAATGACCTTCATTTAATGTAGATATTTCTTGCTCCTGCTTTTCCATTATCTTCATCACTAATTATCTGCTTGTGTCTATATAAAAATATCATGATAAACTTTATAATACATACAATTATTGTCTTAATTCATTACTTAGACTTTTATGGTTCTTGTTGTACTTTGTAAATATTTTATGGAATGAAGATTACTTATCTCGAGGTTGGAATGATTAGTAACTAGTTTAAGTGATGGAATAGCATCCGGGTTCAATTTCCATTTATTCTTTGGCAATTTTAAGTCTTTCTTTCAACTGGTAATCATTTTCTGTGAAATGATCAGAGCATATTCTTGCAGTGTCGTTGTTGAATTTGGGCTTTTGATTACATGTATGAACCCAAGCCTTCCTTTTTCGGAAATGAAAGATAGCGACAGTCTGGTTTATACTGCTTACTCTTAATATTATCTCTATTAGAACAACCAACCACTGCACATAAAACCATTTTTAAAAATAAGTTAACGTAACTTAACCCATAGATAAAATATTTATATACGGAGAAGAATGGAAACTCCTGTATAAATTTGTTCACAGGATTTTTTGCGCCATCTGTTAGAGTGAAATATTATTACTGAATAAGAACGATCAAATATATGAAAGAAACCTGCAGCCAAGCATCATCAATATTGGCGGTATTTTTGAAAATATATTTACATTTCTGTTGAAATGGAATAAAGCGATAAAAATACGAATCTTTTGAAATAATTTTATTAATCAATATAAATTTAAATTTCATAACAAAATATAAATCAGAATAAACAGTATAGGAAAAATACAATATATACAAGCCATAAAAAACAGAATGCAAAGAATATAATATATATAGGTCTTGTATATAAGTACATATAAACGAAAAAAATACATTTTAAGACAAGTTTTCACGTTTACATAATAGATAGGAATAATATAGCAACTTAGTTAGTAGAATCACTCCAGAAAACTAGAAAATAGCATGCTATCATCGGAAAAAGTAACAGTTTTAAGGCCCATCGGAAGCTATAATGAAATCATATGTGGAAATTAAAAATAAAATTGAAATATATATAAATTACACCTGTTAATATCGGTTTCTTCCTAATCTAGATAGATTCTGAATTTGTTTTCCATAAAAAAAAAGTTAGAGGCATTATTGGGGACAGACCTCAAATCTGTGTCTTTAATTATTCTATTAATTTGCTGGAAATTGAAAATCTGGACCTTTATGAGATATGTAAAAATACAATTTTGTAGTTTTCTGTTGTGAAAATATGGAGTAATGTTAATTCTACTTTGCAACCCATAGATAAAATATTTATATACGGAGAATAATGGAAACTCCTGTATAAATTTGTTGACAGCATTTTTTGCGCCATCTGTTAGAGTGAAATATTATTACTGAATAAGAACGATCAAATATATGAAAGAAACCTGCAGCCAAGCATCATCAATATTGGCGGTATTTTTGAAAATATATTTACATTTCTGTTGAAATGGAATAAAGTAATAAAAATACGAATCTTTGAAATAATTTTATTAATCAATACAAATTTAAATTTCATAAGAAAATATAAATAAGAATAAACAGTATAGGAAAAATACAATATATACAAGCCATACAAAACAGAATGCAAATAATATAAAATATATAGGTCTTGTATATAAGTACATATAAAGGAGAAAAATACATTTTAAGACAAGTTTTCACGTTTACACAATAGATAGGAATAATATAGCAACTTAGTTAGTAGAATCACTCCAGAAAACTAGAAAATAGCATGCTATCATCGGAAAAAGTAACAGTTTTAAGGCCCATCGGAAGCTATAATGAAATCATATGTGGAAAATTAAAAATAAAATTGAAATATATATAAATTACACCTGTTAATATCGGTTTCTTCTTAATCTAGATAGATTCTGAATTTGTTTTCCATTAAAAAAAAATTAGAGGCATTATTGGGGACAGACCTCAAATCTGTGTCTTTAATTATTCTATTAATTTGCTTGAAATTGAAAATCTGGACCTTTATGAGATATGTAAAAATACAATTTTGTAGTTTTCTGTTGTGAAAATTTAGAGTAATGTTAATTCTACTTTGCAACGTTTTTAAAGTAAATTCAACAATTTTATTTTTATGCAGGTCCCTGTTAAATATATTTAATTATATCCGTAGCTACTTTCATTTTTTGAAGAAAATCTTCACTCACATAATTTAAAGAAAGCGTCCTTTTGTTAAATTCCTTTGCTCGGAGGAACAATTCACTATCTTCAATGTTGTCAGGCGTCCTCTTCAAAAGATATTCTTAACATGAACACGGCAGGGTTTCAACTTTCTTTATAAGGTATTCTGAACGGTACCTCAAAGCCTGCGCTTCTAGAGGTTGCAAGGATGGGGGCACAGAAGAATTGTGTTCATTAGAGACAATACAAAATCTAAGACAAATTTATTTTATTAGATCAGTTTGAAAAAAGTTTTCATTGTCATCATACTAGGCAAAAATATTGCCACACCATTTTTGAATTAGAGCCATAGTCTAAAAAATAGAACTTAGTCGGAATTTATATAGTTATATAGTTGTTGTTGACATAAATTTTAAAATTGCTTATATACTATATTATTGTTGTGAAAATAAATAAAATATTGTATTTTTTAGTATTCAGCTATTATAACAAGAAATAAGTTTTACACACCTGTGCGACAAGTCGCTGGAGGGTTAGAAAATTTTCTGAATTGTCATTTTCACAATTCGCCCCTACACTTTGGGATGAGACCAATTGTATCACCACCAAACTCTTATAGTACCGAGAAAAATCCGTCGGGGTTGGATTGACATTTCTCTGGCCCCTTTGTCGGATTTGTCCAAAAAAGTTTTCCAATGGGTCCTGGCATCATGTAACGGAATCCGAGTCCTTGAAGAACTGTCCAAACTGTCCAAAAATATTTTTTTTATTGTTTTCAATAAATTTTCTAATGAGGGTGGCTTAAAGTTTTCTTCTCTGCCCTCTCTTGTTCGCTTGAAATGGACAGTTTTCAATTTCTCGATGGCTCCCTCCCAAAATTTTGAGATGGGGCAGCACGAAGGATTTTTCCTGGGTCACCATCGAAGGAGCTTCCATTAAGGCTGTCAAAAAACTGTTCCAGAAACTCCTGAAAATTGGCTGTTGCCGTTGCAGATCTTTCCAGCTTAATTTCTCTGTTTTCAAGAGAAATGTTGCTCCTATGATGAGAAAAAAAAGAATATATCACAGTATATGAAAAATAGTTTGAGGATCTTAAAGAAACTAAAATTAGGTACAAGTACATACCTGTAAGTACAAACACATTAATAGCAGCAGCGACTGATCGATTGAATACCTGTGTGCATTTCCTGACTTTCATTATTTGGATTTTTTCCGGGTTGACATGGGCATCCGTAATTTTGTGCATAAATCTAAGACTGCCAAGGTAAGCCTTATAGATGTGCTCCCATTTTTCTGTATTGCTAGAACTTTCCTCTTCGAAACTTATATCATATTTAATAAGGCCTTTAAATATGTGCGGAACGTCAAATAAGTGTAATATCCTCTCGCCATCTAGTTCAAAAAAATATCCATCGAAGTGCCGACCTTCTCTCAAATAAGTTGCCCTCGTGTCTTAACAAGGCTATTGATTGCAGACTGATTGTTGACTCCCTGATCGCAAACAGTAGCTACAATATGAAGACCAGCACTTTGGCATTTTCGAATTAATTGTTTTATGATATTCACCAAATCATAATTCTTGGTAGCATCATTGACGAAATTGTAAAAGACCGGTTATTTCCATTTTCGTTTAATATCACGCAGCATAAATACCTGACAACAATAACAATTATTGTAAAAACATGTTAACTAGAACAGAAATATTATAATTCCCTTACCTAAGCATGGTTTGCTATCTGCTGTGTTTGTTTAAAGCCCACATTTTCAAATCCATAGACGCTTCCCTCTTTCCCATTCGGTTGCAAACTGGGTTGGATACTTATTTCATCGAATAGTAACATGCAGTACTTATCCAATGGGTTTTTTAAATTCTTGGTTTCAGTTTTGAGAATCTCAAAAACCTTATCGTGTATGCCAGGATGAATCGGAATACGATTAAGAAGCGCCATCACGGTCTTTCTTGATGGCAAGGTAAATATATTCGACAGAAATCTGTACCCACTGCCACTTTGCTTATATAAGGCTGAAGCAAAAACTTTGTTTTCTAGTGAATATCGTCTTCCCTTCGGTTTCTTCTCGGAATTCTCTCTGACTTTGAAAAAATCATTTGCATATACGATCCATACTGGAAACACATTCCTTAAGGATTTCCTTTGAGGATGTAGCTGCTTTCAACTTTTCCCTCAGAGAAACCCGATTTCTAGCCCACATGGTAGCTTTTCTTTTCCACTGAGTAGCCACTTGATAGAGCCGTCTTGCTTTGGGGGTAAGGTCATTAATGCTTGACACATTTACCTCAGAGAGTATTTCAGATCGCGCTATAATATAAAGGAATATACTCATCAGCATACAGTTCGTAAAAAAACGATTAGGCAATTTAGACTCAAACATTCACCAAATATAGATTTTATAGAGTCTATAGCTATATTAGGATAATACAAAAAATAATATTTTTGTAATAAGATGTGTTTCTTCATACAAAAATGTTACTGTATTAAAATTAGTATAACTTTGCCTTTAGTGGTAATATTCAATCTCTTCATACAAAAGAATGTGGCCCTGGATACAAGCGGTATGCGGATGTAAAATGCAAAGCGGGGTTAAGGTAAATGTCGATATTCGAAAGAACTCTCTTTGCTCTATCTAGAGCTCACTATATATAATTTTATCCCCACTATTAGCTGTATTCTTTCAGCTAATTCTGGGAATCGCGCGCAGGCGATAGAGGGTTGATGAAGGCACATGATCACCGAAGTCGGCACATGAAACCCCGTTCAACCAGATGTGAAAACAGGCGTGAACAGCCGTGATATTATTTTTGAGGTTAATGGTGAAGGAACAGCCTGAAATTTACTTTTCCACGAGGGTCACTACAATGTGATTACGTCGTTAACAGCTGCCTTCTGTTGTAGATATTGATGCGAGGCTTGTCAAACTCCTTACAATAATCAATACAAACATTCATATGGTGGAATTTGTTCTGCATGTAGCAAGACAACAGCATGCCCTAAGAATGCCGTAATACAACATTGCAGTAAATGTGGTCGCGATTTTTGCGGTGAGGAATGTTTCAATGCTAATTTGAATTCCTCGATATGTGAAAAAATTTAATAAGTGTTTTAAAATTAACATGAAGGAGCACACATATGGAGTGGTTTACTGCAAAATTTGTAAATCTAGCCAGCCAAATGACCACTTGTGTTATATGCAACCTGATAATACTCTTCAACGTAATCAAGATTTTCTTTATGTCTTTTATGATTTGGAGACAACACAGGAAAAAAGTACTAATTGATGCCACCATTCACCGAGAAAATCTACCAAAAACCTCTATATATTAATATTAGGAATGAATTATACTCGATAATGATGAACCCCTGTATAACCGTAAGCAAAATACTACCCGTTAATGATTGTATGGTGATTTTAACATGGGAATACAAGGAGGAGGCCCATGATATTTCACCCACTGTGAATGATGTACTCGCCGTCTATGTTTATTTGAATCAGGTTGACCGAAGAATACTATTACGATACCGATTCAATAATCAATATCTCCCGGTGTGACTACCCCGACCTTCCTAGAGGAGATTGTATTGGAGATTTGACTGATGAATTAAATGGTGGACATATAACAGAGTTCGTTTCTGGAGGCAAGAAAAATTATGCATATATATGTATAATGTGTATTTTGCTTTAAAATATAAATCAATTTTTTGCTCTGAAAAGTAAAGATTTTTATTTTTACTTAAAGTTACAATTATAATAAAACATTAACTTGTTTCTCACCTGAAAAGTAGAAAAACAACATTTGAAGTTTCTATTCCAGTAGTTATTATCAAAGTTAACAAAACTTTTAAAAAATTAAACTTTAATAACACATGTCATGCCATAAGTCTCTTATTTTCATAATTGCCATATTCTGCCAGAAACAGGCGGGAAAATTTAAATATTATGATGAAGGAATAGTTAAGCTTCATTACAAATATATATCTAATGGAAATGAATCAATTTTTTGTAAAGTTAAAGGAATCTATCTTAACTACAATGTGTCACAGATACTAAATTTCGAGAAAATAAATGAAATGGTATTGAAAACAGCAGATCCTAGTCATATTATTCAAAAACAAATTGTACGCTCGAAAGCACAAAGTATTAACGAGAAATTGTGAAAAAAATTATAAACCTCACTCCACTAAGAGGAATTTTTTTGAATATTTTCCTTCAGAACCGTTTGGGTATAAAAAAAATTAAATTTGAATAATTTTTGCATAATTCTCTTATTATTACTTGATTTTATATCATTGTTATTTAAGGTTCGTTCCAACACGCTATTTTTGTATGGTCCCAGAACTGTCACGAAACTGTGTGGATCGATTTTGTGCGCAGACGTTAACATTGCACGGTTTTGTAATCGTGCCAAGGTGGACACGCGTTGGAACGGTTTCGTGAACTCATCCGAAAGATCTGGACACGACATCTTGAAGCTAACCTTATTTTTTCATTATTTGCTTTTGTTATTGTTTTTGTTGCTTTTCACCAAGCTTATATACGAAAACATGTACATACGAAAACGTTTGTAATTTGTCAATGAACTTAAATTAATAAAATTCATTATTGCCCTTCTTCTTACAAAATTGCAAGAATATATTTTAGTTGGACACAACAATTTACAGACAGAACCATTAAAGTCTGTTAATCTGAAGAGCGAAGCAAATTTGAAAATGGACTATAAGTGGAGTCAAAATTCCACTTGCTTGTTATAGATTTATATACAAAGTTTCATGAAAAAATAGGTACTTTTGAAGTCAGGAGTGTAAAAATGATGGTAAAAATTCCAGAAGAGCTACCTGCTATTTTCCTCGAGACTCAGTGTCCAAACATTACTGTGCCGGAGTACTGGGCACCATATCCTCTTAAATTAAACAAATATAAACCTTTCATTTCTACTTAGAACAATTTAACACATGCCTAAATAGTTTTTATTTTTTAGTCTGGGTTCGTTTATAAGAAATTCCAAATCAGATGATTCACTGATGAAAAATCACTGTCTCCATTGGCATTCATGGTTTATTTAATTTTGAATAATTATATAATATTATTTTATTTGTGAAATGTCAAAACTAGTCAACACTTCAACACAAACAAGCAAGTAAAGATATTATGGAGGTATACGGTCCATAAATAATAAAATTGCAGACGAAAATCTCACAAACGGCAAAATGCGCAAGTCAGTCCTTAGCGTACGAATATTCAACCGAAATGACCGTACGAGAACCGATTCGTCAACGGTCCCTTACTCTGCTGGAACGCCAACAACGGTCGTCCAGTAAACCGTCAAGAATTCGATGGAACCCTTTTCTCTTTCTGCGCATGAACCGGACGGTACAATGTATGGTTTCCATGGGTGTTGGAACGAACCTTTAGTTTTATGATTTATTTGTAAAATTTATATTTAAAGAACAATAAAAATTATATGAAACAATTTTTTTGTGTGCTCCCTGATGTAGAAATTTGACCGCTTTATTATCCCATTTTGCATCATGTCTGTCACTGATCTTTTCTCCCAATTGTAAATAAATGAAGATGATCATTTAAATGAATGTAGTATCACACATACAAGGGTATGATTTTTTGATTCTGAATAGGTGGTGGTGGTAGGGTATGTAAATAGTCTTGTTGAACTACTAAATATTTAACAATGAGGTAGTGAAAAAGAAAAATCATTCTACTAAAAATTTTCCAACTGTCAACATGGAAAAAATAGAATTTTTCTTCGGAAAAACTCAGTAAATACAATAATACATTTACATGTAAGAGATCCAACCATCATGCAATGGTATCAGGAACCTAATGTATACTGTTATACTATACACTAATGATGAATTGATGGCTTTCGCTTTATTATCAAGGTACGATTTTGATCCATAAGCACAACATGGTGTACCTAAGTTATTGATTTTTTTATATACTTTTAAACCATACAGAAGAAGAGGTTATGCTTCCAGAATTGTTAAAAATATAATGAAGATTGGGATTGGAATTCACAGCATTCTGCAGCAACTCTCATTCTGAAGCAATATACACAAAATGCGGTTGTGTCAATCGTGGTGAAATAAATTATACAACAATGTTTTTCTTCTTCTTGTTTCTGGTGCACTCCATTACTAGAGGTTTGCGATCACAACATCAAAATCTCCTCTATTCTGCGCCGCTCGTAGTAATTGTTGAACGTTCATGCCTGTCCAACCTCTGATGTTACGGAGCCATGACATTGTTCTTGTGCCTACTCCTCTCCGGCCTCCTATATTTCCTTCAATTATGAGTTTTAGCAAGTTGTATTTGTCATTTCTCATTATACGACCTATGTACAGCTCTTTCTTTTCTTAATTGTTGTTATCAGTTCTAGTTCTCTGTTTATGGTGTTAAATACTGCCTGATTCGTTGTGTTGTGTCCATGATATTCTGAACATTCTGCGATAGAGCCACATTTCAAAGGCTTCTAGGCGTCTCATGGTATTTAACTTCCACTCCATATAGAAGGACAGACCAAACGTAGCATTTAATAACTCTGACGAATGTCTAAGCTTAGTTTACGATTACAGATAATCTGCTTCCATTTGTTGTACATGTTCCTGGCCTGTTTTATTCTCGTTTTTATTTCTACATCGGGATCCCATTTATCATTTAGTATTGGTTCTAAGTATCTGACCTTGTGGACTTGTTCTACTTGGGTATTATTTAGATATATGTGACAGTTTTGTTAATTGCCATTACATTAGTTTTTTTAACATTAGTCGTCAGTCCCATTGCCTTACTGGCATTATCAACTCTATCTAATATGTTTTGCAAATCTTTTGTAGTTTCTGCAATTAGTACCGTATCGTCTGCATATCTAATGTTGTTAATATATTTACCGTCTATTTTTGTACCAATTGCGACATCGTCTAGTTTTTCTTTGAATATGCATTCAGAGTATAACTTGAAGAGCAATTTAGACATAACGTAGTCCTGTCGGACATCTCTTTGAATGTGGACGCCTTTAGTGATGTTGTCGGAATATCTTAATGTTGCCTCTTGTTTCCGATAAAGATTTTGAATTATGCGGAGTTCTTTTCTATCTAGCTTTACCTTCTGCAATTCTTTCAACAGTTTTCCATGTTGCACCCTATCAAAAGCCTTTTGATAATCAATAAAGCATAAATATATATTTTTCTGCTGGTCGAGGCATTTCTGAATTAGGGTTTGAGTTTTAAAGAGAGCCTCTAAGGCCATAAGGCCTTTATAAATCCAAACTGAGAGTCACTTATGTCTTGTTCAAATTTTCTGTAGATACGAATCTGTATGATCTTCAAGAATATTTTTAGCAAGTGACTCATCAAGCTAATGAGCCTAAATTTGTCGCATTTGCGGGAGTTAGCTTTCTTGGTTAGAGCTATGAATTCTGATTTAAGCTATTCCTTTGGTTTAACGCCACATTCATAGATGTTATTAAAGAGATGTGTGACTAGTTTAATGTTTTTATCGTGTAGTAGTTTTAATATATCTATTTATATATATCTCTATATGGAGTTCTGTCAACGTGCTAAAACGAAGAGAACGTATCTCAAGCAGTTCCACAAATATTTGGAAATTATCCTAGAAAGAGGCCTACAAGTACACCGCAAAAACCATAAAGAGTTAGTAGACTACTCAGCTTATATATAACAGAAGTAATAAGCACTAACATAACGAAGCAATTCCAAAATCTGCATATTAATTCGTCGATCACTTTAACCACAAATATTTTTCCAATATATACACCACAAATATTTTTCCAATATATAAAATGGATAGTGTACGATGTGCAATATGTAAATCAGATGTTACCGGTCAACCTCGTGAGTGTGTAGCATGCATGGGACCAACACACGAAAACTGTGGACAGGTGATCCTCAACCAGGGCCGTGCTCATTGGAAATGTTGGAGGTGCTTAGTATCCAGCAAAATTCACAGCCGTTAACAGATAATACAATTAATAACTCTAAATTCAACCAAATTATAACAAAACTGGACACCCTAGAGTGCAAGATCGACTCAGCTGCAAGTAAAGATCAACTAGAGGACCTTGGTGCAAGCATCAACAACCTGGCTATATCTCTTCAATGTTGTGAATATAATATTTCGACATTGTCTAGAGCGAATATTGAACTACAACACAGGATTGATTCTATAGAAAGCAAGCATAATTCACTGGATGAACTATATGTAGAATTTAAGGAACGTGAGAAGTGCGAAAGAAATTTGATAATTATTGGGCTCACTGATCGAGGAAAAGATGTACAACTAACAGAGTCAGATGTCATCTACAACAAATGCTACCGAATCGGGAAAAATGATATGAAGCCTATCAAATTAGAATTCTCTTCAACGGAGTCAGTTATGAATATCTTGAAAAAGAAAAAAGATATCCTTAAAAACAGTGACTATTTTAAAGATGTCTCGTTGAAATCTGATATGACGCCACAACAAACCAAGCAATTAAAAGATCCATGGGATGAACTGGAATCAAGAAAAAAAAAGGGAGAACAAAATCTGACAATCAAGTATATTAACAAGCGACCCCAAATAGTCACTACAAAAAAGCGTGGGAGAGAAACAGAAGAAATCTCACCTGAAAAAACACGCCGCAATAAATCAGGCCGGTCTGAGGCACATACCAATATATAGCAATCATTCAATATTATATTCTGGAATATGAGCGGCTACAAACATATCAATGACCTCCGTGAAGAAAACATGCAATTTGACCTGCTCTTTCTGAATGAAACCTGGGCCGATTACGTCATAAAAACCCCCCATGAGCTTAGCGACTTTACCATTCTGCAATCACCAACGGTACGAGAAGCCTCAAGAGGTAGAGCTAGCGGAGAACTATGTATCTTCATAAGGAAAAACTTTACTGCAAGTATATTAGATACATCACGATGGTGGATTGTGGCCCATATTTATAATAAGTCTCTGTCAATTATTATTATTTTTATTTACTTCAGGCCAAATAATAGTAAAAAATGTAACATAGACCTGGTGGTCTATTCTGTACACTAATCGTTAATCGACATAATCTAACGATAACAGTTGAAGATCGGAATGTCATTCACATAGATGTTAACTTTATTTATCCATATACTGGGTGATGTTATATTATTACAGATAGTAGAGGCAACATTATTTGGTTACGTTACAATAGTGAGAAAAATCAAATGTAGGTTATGTTGGATAAAAGAAGAAGGTATGGAAAATAGGCCGACATTTGGAAAGAAGCTTTTTTAATTTCAATCAATCGAATTACTGTATAATGATAGCATTCACATTATTGCTTCAAGAATGAGACTTGCCAATAATTAAGTTTGGCAATACCTCAGTTTAGGTATCTACACAAACACAAGTGTATTCTTTGAGCGAACAATCATATTGCAAATAGCTCTAACAGTGTTTGATTTCACTCTGTGAATTTTGCTGTGAGGGAGAAGAGCTTTGCTCAATTATCATACCACAAACTCGAAATCTATCTATTATACCTATCATAGAATTAACTTTACGTTTTACACAAACTAATGATTCACCATCAGAGAGAAAACAGATGAATATTATATAATGATTATGAATAACATCGAAGGCAAATCCACTTACGGTAGGTAATCTCAATATAAACAACAGAGATTCATAAAGAATTTCACCATCTCATCTACTTTCTTCATTCCTTGCATGTATATTCGATGATCGATTAATTTAAAGATGAAATGGTTGTTTACAATCAATTCTTATTTATCACGAAAACATTTTTAATGTGATTCAATCCAGCCTCAAGTACCTACCTATCTTAATCGGTTTTCTAGATTTATTCTGAATATGCATATCTAAAAACAGGTGGAGATATTCAGTTCAAAATATATTTCTTCTATTTTTTAAACTTGCATTGATAGGGTGGGAAGTCGCGAAATATTCCTTATTATTTCATGCTTTGAATATGTTCATATATTTATGAACTGACCCAACGGCCGTTATAGACCGATGGGAATCATGGCACGAGAAACAATTATTAGTCATCCATACTTTTGTCTCAGCCAATAATATCTCGAGATATACGGTTGAGATATGAACTAATACACTTTCACGAGACTAATTTATGTAAGAAAGATCATTGCGAATTATAAACTTGGAGGGTTAATTTCTGTTCGTAAGTTTTGTGATAGTTTTCTGGTAATTTAAATTTCAATGATGGATACTGTTGCCGAAATGTAAGTAATTTTAATGTTCTCATAAAATATATATTGTATTTTTGTGTGTATAAAAGTTACAATAATAATATTATGTTATTGGTAAATTATGATCCGCATTTCTGAAGCAGTAAAGTAAGTTTTTCAACGCAATTTTCTTAGGAGACAAAATAGATGCAACCGAGATAATAAAGAACAACTTACTTCTTTGGTAGCATTTATGTGTAGCCACCCGAAATTCGCTTCTGGGGCGCAACTTGGCTATGATGGTGTAGCCACAAATAAATCAATTTGGCAAGAGCTGACCAATACTCTAAATCAGTTGGGACACCCCAAAATTGCAGAGAGGTGGCAAACTGTGAGTATCAAATAGACTCATATGAACTAATCGAAATAAGTTGTGAATAGTGACAAAAGTTCTTATCAGAAAAAAATATCCTAATATCTTTATACATATACAGGGATGGAAAATTATTTCTGGATCTGACATCATAAGTTTTACCAAATAGATCACCCTATATATTTTTGTATTTTCAGATAGTTATTTTCACATTTTAGATGATATAATAATTTTCGGAGGATGTCCAACTTTTGGTTTTTAATAGTTGTCAATTAATTCTCATTAAAACAAAATGAGCACTCTAACATTGAGGAAAATGAAAAAATATATAAAATTATCTTAACTGTTGCAAATCAAAATAAACACTATTTTTGTAAGAGAAGATTTTAATATAACGTAAAACGATGAAGATGGTTCCACAAATTTGTTCAACTGTGTACATAGCCATTTTATATAATAACATTCTTCTAATTTACAGACTTATAATTTTAATAATTCCAATCTTTATCCAAGGCATACTAGAAATTTTGAATACACATTTTGCTAACCAAGCTTACATTCCTAGTCATGAGTACTAAATGTCTAAAAGACATCAAAAATAAATCTATTAAATTCATTGTAAAGGAAATATTTTAAAAGCTAATACAATAGCAATATCCTAATCTCATCATAATTTCCCAGTCATTATTGGAGCTGAATTTCTTGTAGACATGGAGAGACATGAAATCCAAAGCTCTTGGTAAGGCTGCTCAGATCCGTGGTGCAAGAAGTAGAACGGGAGGCCTTCCGAATAATGAGCCTGCAGTTAACGAGCAGGATAAACAAATTTGTAGCCTTTTTGTGTCAAATTTTTGGGAGGGTTCCTCATGTGCTGACCTTTATCCTGAAGAAATAGTGAGTTATTTCAGAGTTATATACATACGTACTTTAGTTTAAATTTTATATCGCTTCACCTCTGTGACATTGCATTTCTCCGTACAAATTAAATTTCATTTCTTTTCTCTTTTCTACATAAATAATAACAATTTAAACTTTCATTATAATTTATAATTCAAGAAATTTTCTCACTTTTCTGGTTCAATAATTACATTTTTTTAATCTTTTATGGTACATTAGTTGATATTTACCTTATTTCGTAGGAATTCATAGAAAGGCTGGAACAGGGGGATGAGGGAGTCTTTAGAGAAGAGCCAGTCTGTACTCGGGTGGCTGAAGCTCTGAATATTCCCAAAGATCCATGAATTGGTCTTCATACATCTCAAAAGGATCATGACTGGCTCTCCACGCACTCCGTTCCGTTCTTCTCTCCAAACGCCGTGCACGATGTTCCAAATTCATCACATCCAGTGCCAAGTAGCCCAAACCAGCATTGAAAATTATGAATTGATCCTAAAGTAATAGACAATTTATTAAAAACAAGTACGATGTGTGCTGAACTTATGTTAAGCTCTTATAAAAATTAAAATGTAATAGAATTAAAAATCTCACCAACCTTGCTTTCTTTAGCAAAGTATTTAGAAAAGTCATATTATTATGAGACATGATGATTTTATATTCTTTGCTGTATCTCTATTTAGATATTCTCAAAAATACTATACACTATACCAATTTCAACAATGAATAAAACTGAACTTACTTGAAGGCTAAATCTAACAAAAAAGTAATCAACACACTGAACTGAAATCTACTTACTTATTCGAACAACAGTAGGGACCCACTTATAGTGAGTATATCGTATAGCTAGTTATGAACCTAAAATAAAATATAATCAATTTTTTACAAGTAAATATATATATATATATATATTGTATGTATATATAAAAAAATACTTACTCAGTGGTAGAAACAAATTGTTGTAGATACTTTAATTCACTCCTCACTTACTTATGTTTTAATAACCTAGAACATAATTCCCAAAACTGTAAAACGTACACACCAAAATGAAAATAACTTGCAGTTTGCAGTACTTACGGACCTATACTACAATAATTAATAATCATTACATTAATGGTTTGTTCTACACCATTTCCACTTTTATTTGAGAAAGAATACTGTTTATTTTCAAAAAATATCAATTGTATTTGAGAGAAGTCAAATTTATTTAAGAGAGCACCAATTAGTTGAAAAAAGTCAGTTTTATTTGAGTAGTCAAAATATTAATTTAAAAGTTCAATTGTATTCAAGAAATGGTAAAATGTAATTGAGAAGATATAACAAGATAATGAAAAACACAAAAGCACATGCATAACACAATCTTAACATTAGAAATGATGATTACACTGAACCTTTAGACCTTTTCACCAACTTGCTAATTCAATTAGGATACTTTTCTCAAATGCAATTAGCAACTTCTTAAATTCAAATGATACATTCTGAAATAGAATTACATTCGTATTGATATTATAAAATAATTTCTCAAATACAACTGACTATTCTCCACTACGTTTGTTGTATTCTCAAATGCAATTAAAACCTTATTGAATTAAAGTGGAAATGGTGTATATTATGAAATTATTATTCTGTAACTTACCTATAGGATAGTATCCGTTATGTTACTTTCTGAGAACTTGCAGAAAGATTAATATGAAAGTATATAATTGATGAAAGTAACACAAGGATCCAATCCGATAACTACTTACCCATGACAAAATAATCAGAATTCAGATTGCAATTTTACTAATACTATATGCGAAAGCTATTACTGCCTAGAATATTGGGTATAGGATCAATTCTCAAATAGATGAGACATAAATACGAATACCAATATATTTTTACTTCCTTTTGCCGATTGAAGTAACCTAAAAATAGAATAATTTCTCTTAAGACGTAAAATTCAAAAAAGGATATGACACTTACCTATAAAATTCTCACTTAAGAAAACTCACAACCATAGAGTCTTTATTATATTTCTGTGTTGACAACTCACAACAATTTATTACAAAGCACAAGAGGTTATAGGTTATAGTTGAACATAAACAAACACATACATACACAACACACGTCGTACGGCGAGACGGCAAGACCACGTGACATCATCGACTGTCAAATGTTATCGTTCACAAGGATCTTCACTTATCGCACTCAAGAGACCGCCCGATAACTTTTTGAACAGAACACCAAAAGGTGACGACATAGAACAATCATTTTTGGTTGCGGACTGGCATCAAATGACATATCGCCATGTATAAGTATATCTATATATATATATATAATTATAGCGATAAGCAGCTATCGATTAACGATTAGTGTACAGAATAGACCTCCAGGAACTAGAGCTATTACAAATTCTCTTCTCAGAAGTGATAGATTCGTTCCCTGAAACTCCGGTTCTAATTTGTGGAGATTTCAACTCCATAGTTGGCGAATTGGGCTCCAACTGCCCAGAACTTTTTGAGGGAACGAGTCTTTCACACTCTAGGTTATGTTGCGATAATACAATAAACACAAGAGGGAGGGTACTATTGAAATGTTTTGGTAGTCACGGCTATATCCTTCTAGACGGCAGAACATTAAATGATCGACCTGCGAACTTCACATTTTGTGGCTCTGAGGGCAATAGCGTTATTGATTTTTGCTTCGCCAACATTTTCGCTTTGCCAATCGCAGAAACCTTACCGTTCAAGCACGTACGTTTTTTTTCAGATCACTTTCCAGTAATACTATCAATGAACTTAAAAACAGAACCTTCTCTAAATTTATCTTCACAAAATATTATCGAGTCTGACTCTGTCCCCGTACTCAAGTGGGACGAAAGCGCGAAGATCCAATTCAAAACAGCAATGGACTACTCTAGCAGAGCAATAAATCACAGCGATACGATTGACTCGTATGAAAACCTAAAATACGCGATTTGGGAAGCTGCAGAATTCGCTGGCTTAGTGCGATTCAAAAAAACGTCCCATAAATATAAACTCCCGACAGAAACCGTGGTTTGATAACGAATGCTATGAGCTAAAAAAATGTGTAAAACAAAAACTTAAGCAATGCAAACTCGCGAACTTTATAGGCCAATCAAAAATGGAATATATTGAAACGAAACGTAACTATAAAAAACAGGTTACGGCTAAGAAATGACTTTATGAAAATACTATAATAGTAACACTCTGAAATATGAGAAACCAAAAAGACTGGTCATGTATAAAAAGATTCGGGAGAGTAACTAGCAACCATAATCTTACTGTTGAAGAATAGGATTTTCTTTAGACTCACATTATGCACCGAGAGTTAAGAATGAAATCTACTTCTTTGGTACAACACACCCCTACCTGGATTCATATATTACTTTAGACGAGCTAAGATTAGCTTTAAGAGCATGCAAAAGCAATAAAGCCCCCGGATAAGACGGGATTTCCTTCGACTTTCTTAAAAACCTTCCGCAAAACTGGATGGTATATATTACCTGTTTATTTAAAAAGATTCTTGCAACACATAATATCCCAAGAACATGGGGCAACGTGCACTTAACTATGCTCATCAAAAAAGGTGATCATAATAATCCCGATTATTACAGGGCTATCGCACTACTTAACTGTCTATTAAAGCTATTTACAAAAATACTTTTATCGCGGTTGTTAACCTGGTGTGATGAAAATAAAATAATACCAGAAGAGCAATCTGGATTCAGGCAGGGAAGAGGGTGCATAGACAATGTCTATACCTTGTCGTCCTTGATTCACGTTCATTTAAGATTTAAGATTGAAAAGAAGAAAGATTTTGGTAACATATATAGGTTTCAAACGCGCATTTTATAGCGTTAATCAAAACCTTCTCTGGAAAAAAATGTATGATCTTGACAGTTCCACCAAAATTATAAATATTATGAAAAATATTTATGACTGGAGTACAAGTAAAAGCATTAAATGGGCTAACACAAACGGTTGACCTGACAAAACATTACTTTTCATGCTCTTTTTAGCGGACTTACCAAAATATTTTGCAGAATGCGGTGCGAAAGGTGTAAATATTGATGGATATACAGAGGTCACTAATCTGTTGTGGGCAGATGATTTGGTAATAATTACAGGCTCCGAAATTTATTTATAAAGGAACTTAGACATCATGAACGAATATGCCAAATTAAATAAGCTGACTGTAAATGTTCAAAAAACCAAAATAGTAAAGTTTTCAAGAGGAGGTAACCCAAAATGTTCTTTTAATTTTCACATAGGTGGTAAGAATGTGGACATTGTATCTAAATACTCTTATTTAGGAGTAGAAGTTACGTCATCCAGCCTTTTTAGAGAAATGGTTGACAATTTTATCCTTAAAACAAATCAAGTAAGTGGAACAGTTTTTTCTATCATCAGCAAGACAAAAATCACCTCCTTAAAAGCCAAGAAGAAACTATTCGAAACTTGTCATTAATGCTCTTACTGGTTCAATTGCCGTATGGGGGCTAAGGTACCAAGACAGTGTGGATAAGGTTCAAACCACTTTTTACAAAAAACTGCTCTCACTTCCAAGGTCCATTTCACCTGCTCTAGTCCGTTTGAAGGCGGGTGTAGCTCACTTGACCTCTATGATATTTAAACTGTGCCTAAACTATTTGCTTAAACTTTTAAAAATGGCCGAAACACGTCTTCCAAGAACACAAGAACTTTGGCAATAATTGCTATAATAAAACTATTTATAAGTACTTTCCCGAAGAGATCTGTGTGTAACAAACTGCAATTTGAAACCTTGTAGCACATTCTATTTACTTGCCCTTTATACTCATATTTACGAAACGAGCTATTCTCAAGCTTTGAAAGATTCGCATCAGTTTGGGATAATTTACATCCCAAGCAAGCCATACTCATTGCGCATATATGCATGCAAATTTTTCAACTTCGTGCATTCTTAAGAAATGAATAAATAACCTCTCATCTCAGCCTAGAGGCAAGTTAAAAAGATATGTATAAACCTAGTATCTTCTTGCTTGTTTAAATCTCTTTATTAAACAGGAATAACGAGTTTATTTTTAATTTTTAATTTACGGGAGTTCTTTTTACACTTAAGTTTTTATTTTCAATTGTACTTCAATTTCTATTTTATGGGAATGCTATTAATTTTAATTTATCTCTTGTACTCTATTTATTTATTAGTTAAGAACTGCTTGTTATGAAGATTGTAATATCTTGGGAAACAATAAAGATCTAATCTAATCTAATCTAATATGTCTATGTCTATTTCGTCTTGGCCGCAAGCTTTCCTATTCTTTGCATACTGCATCGCATGTTTAACTTCTTTGTCTAGGATTGGAGGGTCCTTCCACTTCCCATGTCTTCGTCTGTTGTACTTCAGGTCTGTTATCCGTGAAGGATTTTTCTATGAGTTCGTCCCAAATTTGCATCTGTTCGCTTTTTCCTGTAATTACTCTTCCTTTGTTGTCAGTTAAAATGGGTATTTTTTGTATTGTAGGAGGCTTCTCTTAATTCTTTGCGGAGGTTGAATATGTGATGTTTTCTGTATAGATCTTCTATTTCTTCACACATTTCAATCATCCACTCTTCCTTTGCTTCTTTGATTTTTTTATCGATGGTTCTCTGGATTTCTTTGTGTAATTGTGCCTTGTTTTTGTGTTTTTTCTCTCCTCCCTAAGCTCCAAAATGTCCTACGTCATCTATGTTTTCCTTTTCTTGCTGTCCTGATTCTTAAGTTTTTCTCTTTGTACTATAACTATCTTATTTTTTATGGTCTGCCATGCACCTTCCACTCCTTCATCTCTTGTTATGATTGTTTTTTTCAGCTCTTCATTGAGTTTGGTTGCCTTTAGTCACTTCGTAACGAAGTGCTTCAGTATTGTATTTTTATGGTTTCCTTCGGTTTATTCTTTTCAACTTGTGTCTTAGTTTGATAATGACCGGATTGTGGTCTGACCCTATATCCATGCCTGGATATGTTTTTGCACTCTGAATACTTGATTTAAATCTGAGATTAATCAGGACAAAGTCAATTTGATTCCTTACAGCCTTTTGCTCGTTCTCTTGGGGTGATTTCCTGGTGTGGATTCGTCAGGGAGGTAGTTTGAACCAGGTGTTTGATATCACATATTCTTCTTCTTGATAAAATTGTATTAGTCGGTCACCTCTGTCATTGCTTATGCCGAGTCTGTATTCTCCAGTAATGCTGGTTAGTTTTTCTTTGCCGATTTTTGCATTAAAGTTGCCTTGTATTATATTGATGTGGTGTTTTTTAAGGCTCTGTGTTATAGCCGTTATTCCGGCAAAGAATGCTGCTATTTCATCCTGATCTCTGTCTGCTGTAGGTGCGTGTACTTGTACGAGGTTGAGTATCGTGTTTTTAGATTTAAGCTGTATAAGCGCAATTCTTTCGGAGTAGGGGATGAAGTTTTCTATTGATTTATTAATGTTCTTGTGTATAATAAATGCGACGCCATATTGTTGGGGAAAGTTATCTTTTCCTCCCGAGAAGCAGATAATGTGGTCATCGATTTCTATTTTTCCTGTATCGGGCTATATTACTTCGTTCATTCCTAATGGTTGTATTTTGTTTCTTTTCATTTCCTGCGAAATTATGGACCTTTCCTTCTTTTAATAGGCTTCGAACATTCCATGTTCCAATTGTTAGTGAATTTCTTATTATAGCAAGTCCGAAGATACTTCGCACCTCTGCTTCATTGAAGAAGCGCCGGGGCTCGGGGCCTTTGTTGATTTTCCCTTCCATGATGAGTGATTTTTTTAAAATATTCACAAGGGATCTATAATGCAGTAGTTTCTTCTTGCTTTCTGCATCCTGATGTCGTTGGCCTTACTGGTTCTTCCGCCTTTAGGATCGATTTCTCCACTCAAGGAAAACACGGTGACCTTACCTCAGTCAACTCTTCCACCTTCATAAAGAAGCTGTTGGTAGATCTGAGAGGGACCATGTATAACAACGGTCGTTCGGTGGTTTTCTCCATATCTGGCTACCCGACTTAGTTTAGCCTGCAGACCAATGCAGTTGCCCGTGAGAGTTGGGTGTCTTATGAGGACCAGTTATCTAGAACTATCTCCCGTCTATGATGCTCGATGTGATCGTTCTGATAAAAGGTACTACCTCTATAGCACAGCCCTACACCCCCAATGTTCAGATACCCTTAATTTCTCATACATGTTGAGTGAAATTAAACGTTCCTCGAAGATGATTCCTTTGATTATTTGAATGATTATGCAACTATGGCGAAAGAGTGTGGGTACTTTATTGTGAAGTACATCAATATATTGCAAATTATGTAAAACAAATTTCTATTTCCTTGTGTTTCATCCACATGAATCTATTTGAAGATGACATCAATGAAATTCTACAAGTACATATAAGTGTGGTATCTGATCGAATTACTCTGTTGGACGCAACTTTAATGAATATTTTCATAGAGTATTTGATGTTATAAAACATGGTTACATGAAAATAGAATTTTCGATTTTTTTCAACTTTTTCATTGCCATCGTTGATGTCAATTTTCCATAATAAATTCATGGAAACTACATATAATTTATGATTGGGAAATCCTGGAGCTGATGCTAAAAACATGAAGTCAGGATATTTTACTTTACACAGGTTGTGGCTGCTGTATTCAGATATGATTGGTGATTTAGCACGGGGCATTGTTGTTGTCGTGATGGTTTGGACTGTCGTGGGTGGTCGCGTATCAAGGGTTATTGGTAAAACCGTCGTCGTCGTGGTAGTGCGTGTTATTGTTGTGGTAGTGTGAACTCTCGTGGGAGCACCATATACAGATTTAAGGGCAAATCATCGTCATGTAAGGGCCTTGTTTCATCAACGTACCAGGGAAATAAAATCGGTGCCTCATTATTACTATGACCAAGTCCTAAAGAATGCCCTATTTCATGCACTAGAACCATAAATAGATTTGTACCACTTCCACCTTTCCTCCCTCAACTCCATATTTCATCAGCATCTATGTGAACTTCATCACATTTGTGGCCTACTTTAGGATAAACGGTATGTGACCTAAGATCGTACCAGGACCATCAAATTTTTATGGACATTCAGATTTACCAATACAGTTCATCTTATATTTTTGTTGCTTTCTACCAAATGTAATTGTAATTTCTGGCTTGTTTTCTCTTGTAAAATTCTTGCGTATTGACATAAATCGAAAGCGCTCTGTACTATAGTTAGATAACTATCAAACTGTGGAGGTAAGTACCATCGAAGATTTGTTATGTTCATGTATAACCATTTAGGTCTCCAGCAAATGCTGTTGGCAGCAGCAGAATCAGCAATGTAACGATCACTTTCATTGCTCGTTTGTTTGACAACAAAGTTTGACTTTTTGGGTTTATATTAAAGAATGTAAATCGGTACAATGTTAATTAAATCTACCTCACATCGAAATAAATGGCAATTCAAAACGCTGCATCGAAATATTTGGTGGATTTGGTGCTCAATTGAAATGTCGAATATATACTTTTCAACATACACTCGTAAACAAATTTGTATATAATAATTATATTTTAATCTGTTATCAATTTCCTCGAATTCAATTAATATTACTGCCAACGATGATGGTCTCCTCCTAAGAATAATTGATTACCTTATCTCTCACTATACGGAAAGAGAGCAGGTGATGATATTATAACATCTCAGCTGTTTTAAATTTTGATAAATATTTGTAGATACATCTCCGACTCAATTTAATGCTAACATTTTTAATCAAAGGGCAATTTGATTATGATAATGGTGCCATCATTACAAGTTATCTGAGATGGATTACTTCTCTGAATTTTGCCTGGTCTCTATTTTAGACTTTGATTCGTTTTGCCAAATCATACATGTTTCTTCAGAGGATGACGTCATAATTCTTATCTCCCGCCTTTTAGTTATGTCTTATGGGCTCTCATCTGATGACTATAGTTTTTAGAGGTAAATCATCTTTTCTTAGAAATGACGCTTCGAACGTAATCGACTCGCTAAGCTCGGCTGAGGTCGTGCTCCGTATGTTAAAAATTAAATGTTTATTCAACTATTATTAGACTATATCTCTAAATGAGGTTTTATTTTGAATTTAAAAACTCATACGCAATCTTAGACTTAGATTTAGATTTAGATTTAAGAGAGGGTTACATTGCACTGCGACCATAAGGTCTATTGTGCCCCCTACCTGAGTTGCACTCGCCTATACGTGGTCTACAACTCGCCTTCCAGTTCCAGAGTTCTAATGAACTCCAGTATCTGGGTTGGCTTCAAGGAGGATACTTCCTCACTACTGCAGGCTGCTATTCCAAGGCACTGTTTGCGTTGGCTAGCAATGGCGAGGCATTCCGTCACCAGGTGATCCGGAGTTTCCTCCTCTTCCCCGCAGAATCTGCACTCGTCATCCTCTGCTAGACCTAATCTCATTAGATGCTTCTTGAGGCGACAGTGTCCTGTGAGAAATCCAGTTAGTAGGTGTAGCTTGTTCTTGCTGAGATCCAAATACCTTTTGGATCTTGCAGTATCAAAGTTTCTTAGAAACTTTATGGAATGATCCAATCCAGGGGTATCCCGCAAGAGTGTTTCTCTTACGGTTTTTTCCCTCTCCAGAAACTCCTTCTTGTAGGTGCTTTTATCTGTGCCACAAAAGGGTTCTGGGCCAGTAAATGGAGTTTGTGCTCCTTTCCTGGCAATTGTGTTGGCCTCCTCGTTGCCTTTGATTCCCGAGTGGCCGGGAACCCAGACTCAGTAGACCCTGTTGTTCTTGCCTAGCTCATTGAGCTTCCTTCGGCACTCCCATACCATTTTAGATTCAATGGTATGAGAGTTCAGTGCTTTAATTGCAGCTTGACTATCAGAATGTATTGCAATGTCACATTTCTGATAGTTTCTTTCAAGGTTCACCTCCACGCATCTCTCAATTGCAAGCAATTCTGCTTGAAAGACGCTTGGGCAGCGGCCTAGCGCAAGTGAGCATTTGGTGCGATTCCCAAACACTCCAGCACCTGTCCCCGTCGTGGTCTTAGAACCATCAGTGTACCATTTAATGGTATTCTTTTTGAGAGCTTGGGTTGTGAGCCCCCTGTCCCAATCTTCTCTGCTACTTAGCACCGTGGTGAAAGTTCTCTCGATGCTAATTTTCTTTGTCATTACATCACTGGGAAGGTTTGCTGATGGGATGTGTTTGGACAGAGAGGACCAAGCTCTCTGATTCCGAATTCCCACAATGTCTGAACCTTCCCTAGATAGTCTTAGAATGGCCTCATGGGCCAATCTATCTATCACTAGATGGAGAGGTGTGAGATCTGTGATGATCTCTAGTGCCCTGGTCGGGCAAGTTCTCATGGCTCCAGTGATACAGACACAGGCTAGTCTTTGTATTCTAGGGTTAGAGGGTTTTCCTCGTATTGCTCTGACTTGCCTTGCCATGCCAGGCTATTGACCCATATGATATTATCGGTCTTACAATCATGACGTACATCCATCGCAGTATTTTTGGGTTACATCCCCAAGTCTTACCAGTCAGATTTCTGCACGCCATTAAGGCCTTTATTGCTTTGCTAGCAGTAGCCTCAATATGCTTGTTCCACAGAAGCTTGCTTTCTAGTGTTAATCCCAGATATTTGACTTCAGCCTTCCAGCTTATTATGTCTCCACTCAAAGTGAGAGGTTTCATAGCTGGAAGTTTCCTTTTCCTAGTAAATGGAATAATTGTGGTCTTGGATGGGTTTATGCTAAGCCCCACTGACAAGCACCATTGCTCAATAGTTCTGAGGCCCTCCTGCAATAATTCGCATAGGGTGTTCGCGAATTTTCCTCGGACTATTAGGACTATGTCGTCGGCATAGCATATACATGTGAAGCCAAGCTCCATAGGAGGGGAGATATTAGTCCTCCTTGAGGTGTTCCACGAGTAGCTTTAACAGAGGTGGTATGATCACCTACTTGGGCCTCAGCTATTCTCGTCTTCAACATCTCATACATCCATTTGATAACGGTCTTGTTCACTCCTCGTCGTGTGAGTGCCTCCCTGATTGACACATGTGTGGTGTTGTCAAAAGCCCCAGATATGTCCAGGAAGGCACACATTGCGATTTCTTTATTGCTCAGAGAACTCTGAATGACCTCAGTTAGCTGATACTGCGCGGTTTCTGTTGAACGCCCCGCCCTGTATGCATGCTGACATTTATGAAGTGGTTTGTCCTTCAGAATCTCTGTTCTTATGTAGTTATCCACTACATTCACCATCGTTTTCAGTAGAAACGATGTGAAACAGATAGGTCGGAAAGATCGGGGATCATTCCTATTTTTCTTCACTATTTTCGGTATGAAGATTACATTGGCTCTTTGCCATATGCTAGGTATAAAGCCCCGTGCTAGGCAGCTTCTTGTAATCTTCAGGAGATGGGGAAGGATCTCCTCCATTCCATTCTGTAGGAGTATTGGGAATATGCCATCTACTCCCGGCAATTTATAAGGTTGAAAGGTGTTGACTGCCCATTCCAACCTTTGTCTTGTGAATATCTTCTTAGCAATACTCCAATCTTCCTTGCGAGGATTCTTGGTTTGGATTGCTACGTCAATATTACTGAGGGGTTCACTTCCTGGGAAGTGTGTTTTGAGAAGTAGAGCAGATCGCTCCTCTTCTCCCTCATTGTATGACCCGTCTGGCTTCTTGAGCGACATTAGGGGACTGATTGCCCCTTTTGCCATGACTTTTTGCAATCTGGCTGCAGTAGGAGTCGAAGTGATCTTTTCACAAAAAGCTTGAAAGTGAAGCCTCTTGGCCTTCCTGATCTACTTATTGTATTGTGTGAGCTTCTCGGTGTAGCCCTGCCAATTATCGTCTCTTTTGGCCCTGTTGAAGAGCCGACGGACCTCTAATCTGAGGTTTGACAGGTTTTTGTTCCACCAAGGTGCTTCCTTGCTTGGTCGAGCTTTTGAGAGTGGGCAACTTGATTGGAATGCATCCGTTATCGCCACACTGACCAGTTCAACCTCTTGATCCAGATCGCAGTGTGGGTGTTTGACCCCATTACTTTCGATCTGTTCCAAGTTTTGCTTCAGAAGGGTCTTACATTTAGACCAATCTGTATTTCTAGGGTTACGAGTTGGAGACAGTGAGGTTACTTCCCCCGCAATCCTAAACTCTATAATCCTATGATCGGAGAGAGAAGGTTCCTCCATCACTCTCCAATCAAATACATTATTCCTGGCAGTAAGGCAGGCAATTGTTACGTCCAGGACCTCTTCTCTTGCTCTCGTGACAAAAGTGGGGGTTGTTCCCACATTAAGGGTTTCTAGATTATTAGCTAAGAGATATTCAAGTAAGCACTCACCTCTAGGGTTGTTGTTCGTGCTTCCCCAAATAACATTGTGCACATTGGCATCACAGCCTATGATGACTGGCAGTTGTCTGCTATTGCAGTATTGCACTAGCTCTTGAGCTTCGACTGGAGGTATTGCAGTATTGTCTCCAGCAAAATAAGCAGATGCAATAACTATGTCTCGGTTGATGCCCCCAGTGTTGCGGTGTACTAGAATTGGAACAAGGTCCCGAGTCATGAATTCTGAAATACAAGTGTAATAAATGTTGTTTCTTATGATCACACAGGCACGAGGGGACTCCTGCCTCTGGTCATAGATCAATTCTGAGTCTTTAGATGCCAAACCTTTAATTTGGCCTGCTTTGCCTGTCCAGGGTTCCTGGATCAGTACAAAATCCAGTTGGGATTTCGCAAATAGCGTTGCAATCACTGCTGAAGCTCCCTTCGCGTGATGCAAGTTCACTTGCGCCACCTTGGAGAAAGGGATGAAGGTGCTGTAGTCTGGGGTGTAGGGGCTGGGTAGTCCAGCCTCTAGTTCCCCCCATCCTTTCTTTCCTCCTGTCCCTCATCAAGATCCATCGGGAGGGTAGTCTCCTTGGAGCTCGAGCGGGTATCTGGGTCTCGGGTTATGGCCTCGACCCCCGCATGGCTTCGCCCTTCCCCAGGAATGCATAGAATTTCTCTGCCGCCCCGGCTTCTTTGGCAGAGCCAGCAGAGGCCTCGACCAGACCTGAGCTAGCAGTTTTATCCTGCACACCGGATTCCGTAGATGTGGAGGGCATCTCCGCATCTTTTGGACCTCCCGCAGGTTTATTTTTCTGTCCTAGCCCCGAGACAGACACACGTCCAAACCTAAAGTTCAGGACGCATCCTTCTGCCTTCAGGGCCTCTCCTGATTGGTGATCGATCTCAATCGTGAGGACAATACCGGTTCCCTCCTTTTTGGAGTTGAGAACTTTCCAGGCTCCGGTACTGAGCCAGGTGTTCTGTACTTCGACGAGTAGGAGGATTTTCTCCGTCTCCATTTCGAAGCTTCTTGGGAAGTACACCGTTAAAGTGACGGGTTTGGGGATGTTTTTCTCCTGGTGGAGGCTTTCTCCATCTCTTCTCCGGTGAGTTTGGGATTATGTGAATGTTCCATAAAGTTCCCACGAGTAGCTGGGGACAAATCGGTCCACTTCTGCAGAGCCCCGCATGCAGGAGTAAGGGGTTAATACAAGGGAGTTCACCCTTGTGCTCCAAGGTCTAAACCAGTAGAGACCAGTCCTCTATCTGGCCATGCATCCCTCGGCCTGGTTTCCCGCCTTGGATTTAGAATTTTTGATGAGGTTATTTCCTCTTGGTCCTGGCGGTTAAGCCAAGACCCCCCCGCAACACTGGCCTGCGAGACATGACCACAGACGACCAGGATGCGTTGGTTTGACAGGGTGGTTTCGAGGTTAGCTCGAAAGCACACCTGGCATCGTTGTACCTGAGTGCAATTCCCTTAGCCACGACACTACAGCTGGGACAGGTGAAGTTGGTCCGTTGAATTTCTCTCACATTACTATATTTTCTTCTACCGTTTTCGCGTATCTCCTAATAAATTTCTTGTATTTTCGCGCTTCATTCTCTTCTGTTTTCATATGATTTTTCGCTTTTTTTCTTATTTTTGCATGCTGTTTTATGACTACACACAGTTTTTGTATTGATAAATAAACATATTATTATAGTTCCTTATTCGTAAAAAAAGGCATCCATATTTGTCAAGCATATTCTAATGCGGCCTCACCAAGGCATTATATTATTATTATTATTATTATATATCTATTTATATCACATAAGCGGCAACGGTACCCCTCACACTGGGAAAAGTGCGATAAAAAAACAGTCGATTTTGCGTCGCATCGCACCCGCTGGATTCTAGCAGCATACTAAAATCTCTATCCCTGTGAACCTGAAGAGAACTTTCAGCATGTTTCTGATAATTATTCAGTCCAATTCGACTAGTATATAGTGTAGCCAGCTTTGGAATGGCCAGCCGATTTCAAAATTTTTGTCAGCTAAAAGTTTTTGGAAATTTTGAAAGGTCTGTCAATAACTAAAAATACAAGAGTGAGATTGGTGCCCAGCCTCATTTTTCCCATAGCCACATATGCATCGGAAACATGGATCACTAAAAAAGTAAGAAAAAAAAATCGATGCTTTTGAAATGTGGGCATACCGAAAAATTCTGAGAATCTCGTACACAGAAGATCATATAACATCTCTATCCTTGATGAGAAAATAAAAGAACGACTCATAAACAAAATCAAAAAACAGTATTGAAAATATTTTGGTCTTGTTTTATGAAGAGCTGATGCTGTTGAAAAGCTTGGTGTTACGGGGAAAATCGAAGGTACATGGTACCAACAAGATGGGCTGATCAATGGAGTCTCTTGTTGTAATGGATCTGCAGGAGTCGGGCCAAGTAGCACAGGATCGAGATACCTGGAGAAAAGCAATAGAGGCCGTAACGTCATTGTCATAATGTCACCTCTACCCCTCCGTGGGTGGAAGGACTGAGAGAGAGACAGAAAGAACAGTTTTCTCTGAGACTCAGCAGCGTTTCTCAGACAGTCCTATAGGATGATTTCTGGTAAGACGACTCCTTGGATGCCAGGTAGAAGATTCGCCTCTGGCACTTTTTCAACTCTAATAATTGTCCGACTATACCATTTTGCCTTTGAAGCTCTTCTCCACGACCGAACGAAGCTTTGAAAGTTTTGGCGATTCCTCGGGACATTTGGAGACTTCTTGCAGCACAGTGTGCCAGCGAGTAGTCCTCGGGTACCTTGAAGATATCGCACTGCTCCTCTTGTGTCACGCCAAACCTAGCATTTGTTGTGTCAGTGTAAGCAGCAATGAGTGCATCGAAGTTCGTCTCAGCGTTTAGCAAAGTAAGTTCTCTTGCTTGTGCCTAATCATTGTCACCAACTAATGTAGCCAGTCTGTTAAAATGCACAGCTCTGGGTTTCCCTCCGGTAGCCTTCCTGATTCTTGATTACTTCATAGGGTCCTTCCTAAGAAGTCTGCTATTTCAGTGACAATCCTCGACGTTTATGAGGATTATATAATCAGACAAGATTGCCAGGTTCCTATCCCATACGTCGTGTTCATGCGATCACTTGCGGTCTGGATATTTTGTCGGACCTTCTCATGGGTTTCATCCATTTTCTTTCGTAGTTTAAAAATATAATTTTTCTCACCGCCATCATTCCCAGGTTTACTGCCGAACTTGAGATTGTAGGGAAGTCGCAGTTCGCGCCCAAAGACAATATAGCTGGAATCTGCCCAGTAGTGTCGTGAACTGCAGAGCGATAAGCAAACAGCAATATACATCTTTGATGTTCAGAGACAACTTTGGAGACATATCGGTTTACAGTTCTATTCAGTCTCTCAACCATGCCGTCTGACTGAGGGCAATGCTATTGTCCTTGTTTGCCCTATCCCCAGGGTGTTGCGAATGTTCTGGAATAGGGCAGATTTAAAGTTTCTCCCCTGGCCAGAGTGTAGCTCAAGTGGTACGCCGAAGTGGCATATTCAATCCTTGACCAAAGTGTCAGCTACATTTGTAGCTTCCTGGTTTGTTAAGGCGTATGCTTCTACCCACTTGCTGAAGTAGTCCATTACCACAACGATGTATATATTCCCTGCTTCACTCTCAGGAAAGGGTCCTGCTACATATATCGCGATTTTCTAGAATGGACTTCCAGCATTGCACTGGCGCATAGTCGCTTTTGGACGTATTTATTGTACATTGTATGACCTCTACTGATCCCACCGTGAATCTCTTCCAAAATTTCAGCCCTCCAGCACTTCGGTACTACCGAATTCTGTCCTCTGTAATATCCAGGTTCTCGAGTACTCGTTCCAAATTGCTGTTCTCTAAATGAAGAGAATTCCACTGGGCAGAATACGACTTTACAGCAGTTGAATAGCCTGAGAACTCTTGCCAAGACGGTCACTGATATTCCATTTTCTATTCAATCAGTACCTTTAGGATGCGATCTTTCTCGTGATCTTCTTGTAATTCATCTGATTGCCAGCGGTCATCTATAGTGTTAGCTCTCCTAGTACCGTCCTTCTCCTCAGCTCACTTACAGTGGGCACATTCGCCAGGACAGGGTGCCGTGATTTTCGATGACGAAGTCAAATTCTTAGAGCCTTTTGATCCACCTGGCTATCAGATCCTCCGGAATTTTTAATCGCAGTAGCCACTGAGAAAATGTATGTTCGATTCTTAAGTAGAATTTTCTACCATAAAAATATTTGTAGGAAAGCTCCACGGATTCTACATTTGCCAACAACTCTCTTCTGGTGAAGCAGTAGTTTCTCTTCGAAGTCGATAAAGTTTTACTAAAATAGCTGATATGCCGATCCCTACATTGCTTGCGTCTGTGTGCAGTATAAATTTTCCCATTGGCAAGGGATATCTCAGTATTGGAGTTGTTAGCAGAGCATCCTTAAATTTTTCGAAAGCTTGCCGGCAGCCATTACCCCCTGGAAATTCCTCCGTAAGCCTAGTTAGCGGCTTGGCGATATTTGCAAATCCTGATACATACCGTCGAAAGTATGGACACAGACCAAGGAAATTTCTTACTTCTTGCTTAGACTAGGGTGAAGGCCATTATTTCACTGCCTGTATTTTGCGAGGATCGATTGGTATTCCTTCTCTGGACACCACATGGCCTAAGTACCGAATCGACTTTTGGAACAATTGACATTTCTTGGGTTTCAACTTGAGACCTGACTAACGTAGTCGCAGGAATACTTGTACCAAGTTTTTACGGTGGTCTTCGTATGTATTTCAGGTGTCATCTAGGTGGACCAAACAGGTCTGCCAAGACAGCCCTTATTAAATTGTCTCCATTAGCCTCTCGAACGTAGGTGATGCATTACACAATCCAGAAAATTCTATTTGTGCTCCTTCCTTAAGCTGTATATGAAAGCCCTTCACGTTCATCAACCTTACTAATATCAAATCATCAGCTCGAACGAGGCATTTTCCGATCGCAATTTCATGGCCGATTTGCTGGTCATCCATCTCTGGTTCAAACATCATAATGCTTTCCTGATTAGAGCTATCTTCCACTCGAGCTTATAAAACCACCTAACTTTTTCCTGGTATTACAGCCCCATCGGATAGTATTAATCTGACAGTTTCATCTTGTCAGCGGTGAAGAATAGCCTCCTCATCATTGACTTGGATAACGCCACCGTTCAAATTCAGTTGGAATGCATTCGAGCCAATGATGTCTATTCCGACTCGACCTCGACCTCTTTGTCTGCTACCAAAGCCTGATGTCTAATATAGGTGTTATCAATCATTATATTTATCTCAAGTTCGCCATGGATTCTCGCAGTCACCCGTAGCTGAACGCAGCCTCTACCTAGATGGTTTCATATAAATGTGACGTGTTACCACATCAGATCTTACAATAGTTTTCATAGCTCCAGTATCCAAAATCTGCATTTCTTTTTTACCATTTACGAAAGAATTCACAAACAAACTGTTCACCAGGTGCTTCCTGAATGCCACGCGAGCAATCTTTCTTGAGGCATTCTGTACACGGGTCGATCTCTTCGATCCCACATAGTTTTATCGCTACAGATTGCAGCTCCATGTCATTCTTTTCTTTATGGCTACTACGACATGACCTCATTGTTTATTCGAATTGCTCCTGGGATTGGACCTCTTCTATCCTCCGTAAGCAAGCTTGGATATTGCAGCTTTTTATCGCGGCCTCGTATTCTAGTTCACGAGCCACCAACACGAAGCCCGTCTAGCTTTTGCTTGTGCCAATCTCTCCATAACATGTACTGGCACCGTTGGATATGACACACGAGCAAGGCGAGCTAAATCTGCTTCGAACTCTTTTAAAGACTAATTCGACAGCCTGCAGCGACCTCTCAGTTGAGAATAGAAGACATGTTCAAAAAGAGTCTGGCCAAACCTCATTTCTTAACGTCTGAAAAATTGCTCATAATTTCTTTGTTCCGCTGATGGCAATATTTGCAAGATCTGTCGCTTCTCCCCGCAAAGAAAGTGTCAATGCTGTGGCTTTCTCACTAGAAGACTATCCATTTACCTTGGCTGCTGCTTCGAACTGTAGAAGGTGATTTGCCCAAGATGTTTGCCATCAAATTGAGGGGGTTTCATAGTAATTTTCCCCACTTGCCCAAATTTTGTTACACATGTTTTGTCTACAACTTGCTTCTCAGTTCATTTACCTCAGCTTTTTTAATTGCACTTGTCTTATATTCTATTTCATATTTACTTGCACTTGCTTCAAGCTTACATCTTGTTTTTCTATCTTCTGTCCTATATTCACTTGCACTTGTTTTATATTCCTCTCTAATTTCTGTGCCATTTATTCGAAGACCAACAGTTCAAATTGAAAAGTTCCGGGGCCTTCACCTTTTTCAACAAGTCTTTTCCGAAGTCGATCTTGTAGATCCTGTTTCCTTCCAGTAGTCTCCTCGCCAAGCTCTTCCAATTCTGTTTTAAGATCCGAGACCCTCACCTTTATTAATTTCGTCATTCATCACTAATTAGTAAGGTCTATTTATTTAATATGATGATAATTCACACAATCTCACTCGAATTTATATACACTAGTGTCCACTACTAAATGGCTAACTATTTACAATTTATGTCACAGTGATTATTTCACTTGGTTAGCACGTTCAAAACTGATCGACATGCCGCGCTCTCATTGCCGTATTTAAATGTATCGAATGAAACGCCGAGATGCTTCTCGAAAGCTTCCAACATATATCGACTGCAGTCTATGCAGGTGGAAGATATTTCGGGTGCCATCTAACTGTTTCTACAACAGTGAGTCAGAGTACGTCACATTGCGCAGTGGAGTGGGTCTGGGTAACATTACAATACTATTAGTTAAAACTATTTAATGGTTTCGCCATATATTCTCGTAATTCTTGAATAGTATTATAATTGATAAGGGGAAACAGTTAAATTGATGAACTCACGTACATGTGGGCAATATATATGTTTCTTGTTGATTGTCATTATAATTTTATTTTACTGTCAATCACATTTTAAGAACCTTACTGTAGTTATTTTCAATATAATCACGATAATATCAATTTGAGTATTATACATTGCTCATTCGTTAACAATTATGTTTAAAATCTTTACCGTACACTTTATTTTTGATGGTACTCCATATAAAGAATTCCAATGATGGCAGGTAATCCAATTAATTTGTTATTAAGATTATCATTTTAGTAATCTAGTAATTGGCATCGAGCGCAGGAGCACCGTCTTATTGCTAGCATATAGTTTTTTGTGTGCTAAGGGTATTTCTTTCAGAAGCTCTAATGTTGCTCAGCCCTTCTAATATTGCTAACAGCATTTCTCGGTAACGAGTCACAGTTCAAGTTCCGTCAAATATTATACGACCTATAAAACGATTTTCTCCTTATGCCGCAAAAAACATTAAATCCAAAATGGCTCTGGTTTCACTACGGTATAATTATTCTACTCTTATAGTCATTTGGCTTTAGAATATGAGCAGTAGCGCAGGTAAAAAAGTAGTAAGACTATGTTTCATTAGAAGTCTATCCGCTGCAACTTTCTTCACAGCAACTAGCACTTCTATTTACCAATTGGGTAACTTTGGATACATTTCTATGTTAGTCAGAGACCATTCCTTATTTTTTTCAGGTTAATTTTTATCACAAGAGGGTTTTCTTAAACATCCATGCTGTTGCATATTTCATTCTAATCTGTTTGATATTTTATCTTGTGACAGTTGTATATCTGGATTATTTTGATAGCCTTGAGTGGCAAAGTGGGAGCGTTTGTTACATATTATGTCGTCATCATCTGATCGACAAAATTCAGGAACAACTTTAAGAATTCGTCATAGTTGAACTGTGCTGGATCACCGCCCACCATGGAATAAAGGGCAATGAGAAAGCTGAGACCGCAGTCAAAAATAGCCCGAATAGTCTTGCACAAGAAAATATCCTTATTCATCACAGTGATCTAAAATGAGCTATAAAATCAAACCATCTGACCAAGCTCCACACAATACGTGAATCACTGGGATCACCTACAGTATTATTCTTCAGTGTGACACTGACAGTGGATACCAATATGAGCGATGTGTTGAACACGTATAGTGGGTAAATATAAAGATCCGGCAAGTGGAATTGACTAATTCAAGATTATCCTGTACCAGTCATATTATGATTTTTCTGAATATGAATTTAATTAATAAATAATGAAGATTATTATATAACATCAGCAGTTTCTGTTAAATAAATAGATTACGATAGGACGTCTAATTGTGCCGACAACAACTACTGCACAGACAAACAATCATATTTTTTCTGGCAGGCGTCGCGTTGCTTGGTAATCAATTGGAATGAAAAAATATAGTGGTATTATGCAATATTGCAGCAATTTGAAACTGTAGGTATTGCCCTAACAGTTTTTAACGTTATTCAATGGCGGAAGGGGTGTTTGCCCTGGCAGTAGTTGTTGTCGGTAATCTAGTTATTTACTAGAAACGGCTGATGTTATATAATCATCTTATTGTGAGTCAATTGAAATTATATTCAATAATATCACAATATGACTGGCACAGGATATATCTAAATGAATTAATCTATTTCACTTGCCGGGTGTTTATATCCATCCACTATAGGTATTCAGTGCAACGCTCAAATTGTTCTCCACCATCAGTGGCAGGCTGAAGATTGATATTAGTTTGAGTTCAAAATAAGGATTGATTATCTCAGACACGGCTCGACGTTCTGCGGCAAACTGAAGATGGGCATCAAACTTGAAATTATGATATTTGTCTGGGTGAAGGTGCATTGTTTGGTAATCAATCTGAACATTTATAGTAGTGATCTTACATCATTATCTTGATTATATATCAATTGAATTCAAATTTAGAAATATCATAATATGACTGTTAAAGGATAATGTTTAATTTATCAATTCCACTTGGGTATTTATATCCACCCAATATAAGTGTTTATTGCAATGCTCATATTAGTCTCCACCGTCATTGTCATGCTGAAAATTGATACTAGTAAGAGTTCAAAATAAGGATCGATTTGTTTATTAATCAATCTGATTGAACATCTATCTATCTAACGATAGAACGACAGAATCATATGTTTTTTTAGAAGAATTTCTTTATTTTAATTTTAATTTTTTATTGATTAAGTTTTGTCCGATTTTTGGAAGCTTATTTTCTATTTTGATACATAGTCCGGCGATTTTTTCAATTTAGATATTCTTTGTCAAACTGTAACCAGTAATTCAGCATTTCTTGTGGAGTATCCATGAAAATATTTGTTTTTGGCTTATTTCGATATAATGGTTTTTATAAGGATCAACTCTTAATAGATAAAGATGCAACGAAAAGTAATTTTATTTTCTCGAAAGACAGGCCGACATGTTTTAGGTAATTTTAGGTTAATAAAAATTTTAAGTCTGTAGAAATGTCACCTTTATTTAACAACACTAATTCAAGAAATATAAAATACAGTTGGAAAGTCAAAATAAGTACTAGACATACAAGAACAACATTTCGCATAAAAGTCAGCCTCAAGTGAATAATTTCTATGTTTATCTCACTCCAGAGTTCCATCTTATTATGTTGTTTAGTTTTTGAAATAGTTGACATAGGTATATGCGGAAAAAACATATAGGTGTGTATGTAAGAAATTGTATGTCCATTAGCATGAACGACTTACATCCTAAATTTATAAGCAATCCATTTCTTTCCCGTTTATAGCATTATTTCTAGAAAAGGAGTGTTTTTAGAAAATTAATTACATCATGCGTTGGTTCAATTCGCGTTTAACCGGACAAGAGTTATTAGAAAAATAAATTAGTCAATTTTCCGATCAGAATCCTATTATTGCGATCCGGCTGCTTATTTAGTACCAGTGGCATGACGATTTAACAAAATACCTTAAGAAACAAAAGTGGTCTAGAATCTAAAAAATACCTTGTCGCTGAAAGACCAATAAATACACACCCAATCAAATCTAGAAATGCTTTCTTGAAATTGAGAGGATCTGAAAAATGAAGAATCATATTTACAATCAACCTTTCGTCCTAGTTTAGTTAAAATTTTACAATGCTTCCTCTAATAAGGTACCTCCGGTAAGGAACTAAAAACTGAAATATTGAAACACAAAAACAAGTGATACCGTTAAAAGAAGTGAGATGATTTTCAAACAATAGGAATAAGTTACTAGGAATTAGTTGATAGCTCTACAGATCTATATTCCTCTTTCAAACATCTTCCAAAAATAGCACACTTTTTCACAGGATTCAAGGTAACTCGATTCATATGTCGCCGCTTGTATTTTGAATAATTTTATCAAAATTGAATGGGTCATTGTAGGGAGCTTTGACATGCAAAATTTTTAGTAATTGATTGTCATGCTAATTCTTCATCAAAATACAATGTCTCTCTCTTTCTCTCGTCATCAATCGACAATAATTTTTAATGTGTTCCTCAGAAGCTAATCTCAAACTTTTGAAGCTCTATTATTCTGGAAATAGCTTTATTTATTAATGGTACGTTCTCACCAACTTAACATTCAGACTACAAACTTAGAATTAAATTGCAGCTCACTTTTCGCAATGTCGATGTGATTTTCTCCTTATTTTATTTTTTTACTGTGAGCTTCAGACGTTTACTCAAAATTTTAAAAAAGTTTTCATTTAAAATATTTTTCTAAGATGTAACTCATGATCATTTCAGCATTCAATCATGAAGTATAAAAAATAGTTCAATTTATTGATTTCAATAAGAGCTGTTGATATGCAATGCACTAAATATCAATACTTATAACAAGCTGACAATCACATTCAACTCATTCAACTTGTTAATGAAAATTATGGCGTTCGTATAAGTGAAACCGCCCATTAGAAATTTCTAATTGGAAAAAACACAACATCAAACCAGACTTGCCGCAGTACTAGATAAATAGTACAGTAAGTAAAATCAACATCAACCCTATAATACATGGATTTTTTTTAAGAATCCAAATGGAAAAGAAACACGCGATACCTCATCGATGGTCTGTGAGCACGTATTGATTTTGGAGTACTGACACGCTATCAAATGATAAATAGGCTTAATTTTTAAAGGAAATGTTATGCTTTATTTCCCCTGTTTCTGTCACTGCTATATTTATTATCTGGAGATTAACTTTTATTATATGCCATTTTGTAGAAATATTACATCATACAGCCAGTGTTCTCGTCACAGTGTTATTTATGATTATGGTATTAAAACATACGCTTACTTGATGGTTGGTTATATATAGTTGAAATATATGAATAAAGGTAGGACTAACAGACTTCATTATAAGCAGATTAATGAATTAAAATAAGTAAAACTTTCTCTGACATTCATAAGTCCAGAAGATGATCATTATTAATAATTCTACAATCAATTTGTATAGCTTTATTTACAATCAAGGCCAATATTTGGATAAGGGATAAATCAATTTAGGATTATATCAATATTTTGGTGTGGTTTGGGAAATAAAAGATATATCAGAGAGTTGGTGTCATAATATAGACGACCAATGTCAAATCCTCAGAGATCTTTGTAATGTTTCCATTATACCTAAATGATATTAAAATCCATTACATCCTATTTTTTTCTGAAAATTTTGTATCCATTGTATCCCCCTTAATTCTTGATTGATTTGCAGCCTATATTTGAAGATGCTTATATATATATATATTATTGTAGAGATTGTTCCCTGAAAATTTTGGAGGTAACTTCAAGTTTAACAGTTTACTATTTGATAACCCCTACAACTGTTGCAATTTTGGGGCCTACCCAATAGTAAAGCTATCATTATAATTGTTGATTATAAGAGTTTACTTGAAAAACTAATGATGTGTAAACCTCAATATGAACATTATTTATTATTTTAATATCTTTCAGTGTGTCATCCTTAAAACAAAACTATATGACAACTACTAAACAAATACATACTGGGGGAGTCCAAAGGAAATTTGTATGATATCTACCTTCCCCTAAACCATAGAAATTTATATAAATATAATACATTTAAAACAAAACCTGGGAATTAACACTAAACGGAATTAACAAAATCACAAATTCCCAATTTTTTTCGAAATTTTTCAAAAAGCACTCGCGAATGTGGTTTTATAAAAATATCTGCTACCTGGTTCTCACTTGAAACGTGTTCTATCTCCAATTCTCCGTTCTGAACATCAACGTGCTTGGAATGTTTATGGAAGCTTGGATTCTTGGCGAGTTTAATGGCACTAATATTGTCCACCAGCAGTTTGGGTGGAGATTCTTGAGGACAAACTTCGTTAAACAGACGCTTCAACCATATAGCGTCCTTGGCGGCTTCATTAGCAACAACATATTCCGCCTCGGTTGTCGACAACGAGACACTTTGTTGCCGCCTACTTGCCCAGACAATCGCTCCATTACTGAACTTGAAAACGGTACCACTGACAGATCGACGAGTCCGTTCATCGCTGGCGTAATCTGCGTCGCTGTAACACTCAAGTTTGCCGGTTGCATCATAGAGAATGCCCATCTTGGGAGTACCTTTGGAATACTTGAAGATCCGCTTAAACAATTACCAATGGGAACCTCCATTATTTTCCAGGAACTGTGACAAGTAGCTCACTGCAAAGGCGATGTCAGGGCGTGTAGCAACGGCCAAATACATCAAAGAACCTATAGCCTCTCGGTAAGGAACGCTGACTCTGGCACCCTTCATTGCTACCCCTGTTAGTTGGCACCTATCCATGGGAGTAGAAACTGATTTCGAGTCCTCCATTCTGAAGCGTCGATGTATGTCCTTTATGTACCTTTCTTGACTGATAAATATTGAGTTGTTGTGACGTTGGATGAGAACGTTAAGAAAACAATCAGCGGCTTCAGATGTGATTTTAAATTCTGAAATTAATCTGCTCAAGAATGTCTCTATGTTGCCTCTCTTTGTAGAGAATTCCAGTCCATGGTCAACATACAGCACCACAATCAATTTCTCGTTGCATCAAATTCTGTAGAACAAGCAAGAATCAGCCCAGCTTTCCTGAAATCCAAGAGAAATTAGAAAATCCTTGAAAAATATTCTGGCATCGCGGTGACTGTTTCAGCCCATAGAGCATTTTACGAAGCCAACAAACACGTTGTGATCCATCAGCAAATCCTTAAGGCTGTTGCATATAAATTTCTTCCTTAATCACACCATAGAGAAAGGCAGTTTCAACATCAAACTGGTAAATTTCTAGATTTACATGAGCAGCAACGCTTCGAATTGTGTCGAACCAAGCAATAGTACTAAAAGTATCAAAATAGTCTATTCCTTCCTGTTGACTAAATCCTCGCACTACTATACGTGCCTTATCCCACGTTGAGTTTGTGTCCAGGGAATCTATTTCCTTTTCCATCGCTGATTTCCAGTGTGATTTTTTCAACAGAATTCAGAGCTTCAGTGTAACTTTGAGGCTCATAAAACTCGAACACCATCGCCTCGATCAATCGATCTGGAGCCCTCAAGGTTCTCCGACCACGGAGTAGAAGTTCTTGTTGATTTGAAATTTCTTCATCTAATCTGGGAGTTTCTATCGATGAATCTGATGAGAAGAAATCGATGAGGTCTCTTCTTTTCTTTCCGGAATGAATGTTATCAAATTTCCAAATGTTCCAGTTATCCACCCTTCTTAGTTTTTCAATTCCGTGGAGTTCCAAACAAGTCCACAGTTACTAACGACGCTCTGCTACCATGTTGATTATAAGAGTTTACTTGAAAAACTAATGATGTGTAAACCTCAACATGAACAACTTTTTATTATTTTAATATCTTTCAGTGTGTCATCCTTAAAACAAAACTATATGACAACTGTCTATTTGTACCATGATGACAACTACTAAACAACATACATACTGGGGGAGTCTAAAGGAAATTTGTATGATTTCTACCAACAATAACAACCCAAGTCAGGATAAACATGCTGATTCAAACAGACAACCCTATTATTTTATACCAGTCTTATCATTTATCAAGTTGTTCAGCTAGGCCTAATGAATAAAATGGCATAGGTATCCATCATACAAAATCCTGCTTATATTTATGATTTAAGGTAAAGCTCCGTATGTTTCCAGAATCTTAGACATGACATCTTTATCCACAATAACTTAAATGTCTTTGCAAAATCTACGAATGTAGCCGACTTTGCCGTTCAGCGACCGGTTCTACAATGCTCTTGAGGGTATTTGTGAGGCGGTAAAACTTCTATACTTTCTGGTCCCAGCTCGTATTTCTAAGCTTCTATTTTATTGCTATTTTCTATTAAGATAATAAGGTATTACTCGGCTATTGGTGATTTTAATGTATACCTGAACCATTATCATCTGACATCATTAAAATGTCCCTCATCCCTCAAGCAATATTTTTCTCAAATAATTTGCAATTATTAAATTCGCGAAAAACTGACGCACAACTTTAAAAGTATATACTACTATGATAAACTTTCCGCTCTCAATATCTGATGCATATAAAGAAATATTTGCTCTCAGAAGTAATCCTTCATTAATCAAAAAATATACATTCAATTCTAATCCTTTGTTGTTTCTTGTTCGTTTAATTGTATTCTATCCTCTGATATGTTCTCATGAGACAAAATCTATTTCTGTGTGCAATTTAAGGTAATTTAATTGTTATTTCAATGCCTCGCAGCGCTACTAAAGTTCCTTAATTGGACAAGAAAGTCCACTATTAGTTTCTGGAAAGTTTTAATTTGACTATGGAATACTTCTCACTGTCTCTGCTGGGAAATATCAAGCAGTCTAAAATTCTGCTTCAGGAGGCTTTATACTTGAAAATAGATATTTTCAGTTTGACCACATAGAGAAACCAGTTGGATAGAACTTTCATGATGCATTGCTTTTAAATGCTTCTCCTTATATAGTATACTCAGTGCTCAGTGCTTAAGCAAAAATTGTAATGGGAAAAATACATAGTACGTACGTATGCCTAAAAAATATATATATAAAAAATAAGGTGTGTACCTATTTATAAATTGTGTATCAACTGTAGGAATATTGTTTGTACAGAACATTACCTTATTTATTTGCATTTATATAGTACACCTAAGCGATTTAACGCTTGTATGTGCATAATTCTCTAAATAGAATATTGTCCATATATCTACAATCTACAATTAGTATTGATTTTTAATAATAATAATAGTAATAATATTTTCCTAATATATAAATTATACCTAACTAATAAAAATAAAATAATAATAAAAATAAATAAAAGTTTTAAGAACAAATGTCATGAGAACAGAATAAATTACAGCTTGTAATAGGAGTATAACTCATGTATTTAAAAGTACTTTTCAAAGTCTGAGTAATTCCGATACACTAAGTTACCGCATTGGGACATAAATTCCTTTCTATTTCTCTTATATTTGGTGGTAGTATTTTGTAAAATTTTGCGGATAGTTAGTGAATTGATCTTAGCATGGCAGTTTTACTGCTTAGTGGAATCTCAACATTCAAATTAGTTTTGGATCGTGTATCGTTGATATGGGGAATAATCTGTTTTGTTTTCTTGTACATATTTAAGCGAGCTGATGTAATGTCTATTCAATATTTTTTAGGAATAGATATCATGTAGTTAAATAAGTTTCTCTTAAGGTTGGATTTTTAAAAAAGAGAAAACTTTATTATTTAACAATTTTTTAATGTGTACAGAAACAAAGCTAATTGTAGACTGAATTATACGTTCTATCTATTCCCTATTTATATACATAAATATGCCTACTCAGCACTATATCTATTCATTACATTATTTTAAGCTACATCATCTATAATGACCATATAACTCCTCCCTCCTTAAGATTGAGAAAAGGGGGATGCCTTTTCGAGAGTTTTGAGTTCTATGCTCATTGTAGTTTTATTTCTATTTTTATAACAACAATAATAATATAACATAATTATAATTATAAGAACAATTAACAGAGACAATATAATACTAAATACTGAAACTCCTGTATTTACATCGAAATGGTGGAGTGGGTGTATACTCAGAGTTTCAATATGTTTTAAATCATTATGTATTGACTCCAAATTGAGCTCTTCCAATTGTATTGGCTCAATTTTCTGAATTAACTCCTCATTGGTTTCAATAGGTGGTAACTTTAATCTCAAATTAAGTGTGTTAACTTCTTGAGAGTCAAAATGCTTATTATTTATTGACACCATACATTCTTGTGGAATTATCAGGGAAGGTTTATTGATTGTTTCAATAGATTGTTCATTGAGACATTGAAAATTTATCTTTTCATTTAGCGATGGCACTATTTTAATGGAATTATCCTGTAGTTGAGTGATGGATAAATCTTTGTGTTTTATTGGAGTTAGGGGACAATGACTTGTTAAATTTATTGTCTTAGCAACACACGGTTCATTTTTACTCAATTGACTGTTTAAACACAAGTTTATTTCTTCTACTTTTTGACATTCTCTGTTTACATTAAAATAATCATGTGAGGATATCAAGATAAAAGGATTTTTAAGGATCATTATTTTATTGTCTAAAGGGATTGGATATAATTGATACATCAGATATGGCTTATTAATTACTAATGGAATTACTATATAAAATATGATTAGATTATTTTTGATTGTAACATCGACATGTGCAACTTCATAAAACTTAATAATGTTATCAAAAGGTATCTTTCCTTCTGGCTTAATTTTGGAAATAACACTTTCTAATTCGTTATATTTAAGGATACTGTAATGCACTATGTTTATTTCTGCAAAATTGATAGCTGTTTGAATATTTGAACAAATTTCTTTTAAAATTCTAATATTGTTTTCAATATTATCAATTAGTATGATGAATTCTATAGTTGATTGGGTAAATTGAGTTAATTTATTTAATCTTTTACGTAACTTCTTTTGATTATGATTGATATTTGTTAATTGTGTATCAATTGTTTTTGTTACTTTTTTAAGAAGAGTTTGAGTGGATGAAATATCTTGTTGCAACACATCTTGATTCTCTTGTAACATTTTTATATAGTTATCATATCTTTCTCCATCATCGGCATCAAGAGTACCGAACAAATATTTATCTATTTTTCCAATAATATTCAATAATCCTCGTTTACTTCTTTTTGTAGAATAATGATTAACACATTCTTCTATTGTTCTAACATAATCAAGCAAATTAATAGTTCTCACTATTAATAGGTCAAATAAAGGTGTTGTACGATTTGTTATTTTAGATGTGATGTTTAGTAAGGTCAATTTAGTAGTTCTGACACAATTTCTTATATTTGTTAAATTTACATGATAATATACGTGGTGGTAATTATTAACAATGTATGTCGTACCTAACTTGTATGGTAGTAGGGGATTTGTCAGTTCTTCTATCTCGGATTGGTAAGTGGCAAGAGGAAATAGAAGTATAACTAAGAAGACGGTATTCATTGTCCTGAAAGAGAATTATTATCGTCTTTTAATATCTTTTGGATGTCTCTGATTTTTAAATAATTTCTTCTTAAATTTTGGCTTTAACTTATTTGTATTCAATTGTTGAGGGGTAGTCATAAATTGATCAGTTCCTTCAGGGATTTCTGGATCATTCTCTCTATTATCATTTAATTTTGCCAAAACATTAGCCTTCCGGGCATTTAATTTCAAATTAACTCTTTCAAAGTTTGGGCTAGTTCATGAATGTAATCGGTTTGTATTTGATTCAAATTATTTTCAAAATTAAGTTGATAATTGAGATTTCCTTTTATAATTTGGAAAGGAGTGTAATCATGTGAAGAATGAATACTATTATTGTAATTTAGAATGGCAATATCAACAAGTTCTTGATTTGTTTTCGAATGATAATTTTGTTTCAATGCTACTAAACTTTCTTTCAAGATTGAATGGAATCTTTCAACAGGAGAGTTAGAATTAGGATTATAGGGTGTTGAAAAGTGCAACTGAATTTGGTATAGTCTGCAAAGGTCTTGTATCAGATTACTTTTAAAATTTTGTGCGTTATCTGTTGTGATAATATTGGGGGTTCCATGTTGTGAAAAGAACTTCATTAAATTCTGACAAATTTCAATAGAATTTTCATTAAGTGGATATGCTGCTTCAAATTTTGAAAAATTATCTATGATTGTCAAATATTTCTGTGAATTTAGGGAATAAATGTCAATATAAATATGTTCGAAAGGTTTCTGTCCAATAGGTGTTGGTTTGAAAATTACTTTGTAAGGGTGTCTGTCGTATTTTGATTTTTGACAGATCTCACAGGTATTCATATAATTTATAACGTCCTTTTCTAAACTAGGCCAATAGTAAAACTGTTTAATATTTTTGATATTCTCTGTAATACCTCTATGTGATGTTTTCACTCTGTGATATCTTTCAATGATTTCTTTTTGTTTATCTATATTAGTGATATCTTCAAGAAGTGAATTAGAGATAACAAGTTTGTAAGAGTTATGCTTAAAGGTTTCTTGGAAAATTCTAAGGATCAACGGTTCTAGTTATTTCTGTGGAAAATGTAAACAGTAAGTATCTGGTGGTAAATAATCTCTTAGGATCTCATGAATTTTCTGTGTAACAGGATTATCATTAATAAATACGATGAATCGTTTCTTTGTTTCAAACAGTTTCTCACAAGTTACATAAGGTTGTTCTTTATGAGTCCATTTGAAGATAACTTGGTTTTTAAAGGTATTTACGGTTTTGTTTATATATGCTGCACTTAGGATAGGATTTTCGTGAGAGGAATGAACTGTTTCTGTCTCCGAAGTATCACGATTGTTATCTTGTTCTTCAATAAATAAATTTCTAGAACAATTTGTTGAAATTGATTGGGGAATGATATTGGATTGTTGTTCTGTTGGAGGTTTAATCTGGATGTCTGAGATAATATTGATCTTGGGTTTTTCTGATAAATGACAGACGAGAATTTCAATGTTTTGATCTTTAAAAATATGATGAAGCATGGCTTTTACTTTTTCCCAGTTAAGCTGATCATATCCACATCCTAATTTAGGAATAGCAATTTTCTTAACATTGTTTTTCAAAGAATGATTTTTCATTTTATATAATGATTTCCATAATGTAAAATATGTTGGTTTTTGATGAAAATCTTGTTTAGTAATTAAATAGTAAATAAATCGATTAGATTTATTATCAAATAAAGTTGCAATTTCGCCTACCTTTGCTTTCTGATCAATTAAATTTTGAATGTTTTTGAACTTGTGTTTAAAAACAAGAGCAATACCTTTTTTCATATGAAGGTCAGCTGATACACAATGAGCTAAAGCATATTCGTTAGATTGTTCAAATAAATTTCCGTTAATTTCTTTAATTACATTTGAATTATTGACAGGTTTCCAATTTTCATCAAATTTATTAAATTCTTTATTATGATCTTGCGTTTCGAAAAAATGTTTAATTCTGTCATGCCATAAATATTGATCATCATCATTGATTTTCGATTTCCCACATGTTGCTGACATATGTGTTAGGAGATCGTCTTTTTCTATTGCATGGATATCAATAGGGGGTCGAGAAAGTGCGTCTGCATTGGAATTTTGTTTACCTTTTTTATAACAAATTGAATATTCGAATTCTTCCAATTTAAGTCGCCATCTTACGAGTTTTGAATTTGGTTCTTTTATTGAGAAAAGCCATTGCAAAGGCTTATGATCTGTAATGATAGTAAATTTTCTACCAAATAAATATGGTCTGAAATACGTTGTTGCCCAGACTATAGCAAGTAATTCTTTTTCAATTGTGGAATAGTTACATTCTGCTGAATTGAGTGTTCTACTTGCATATGCGATAGGTAGGTCATTTCCAACAGTGCCTTGAGATAAAACAGCGCCGACTGCAAAATTTGATGCGTCTGTTAGAAGGAAAGGTTTTGTAAAGTCAGGATGTTGAAGAATGGGATCATTCATAAGTATATTTTTACACGTGTTGAAGGCTTCGACAAATGCTTTGTCGTGAATAACCTTGACATTTTTCTTTAAACAATTAGTAAGCGGTTTTGTTATCTTTGCAAAATTTTTAATAAATTTTCTATAATATCCAATTAAACCGAGAAAGGATTTTATTTCTTTTGGAGTATTTGAAATTTTGAAATTTTTAATTGCTGATATCTTATCAGGATTAGGCTTAATTCCGTTTGGCGTTATAACTTGTCCTAAAAATTCTAGTCTTTTTCAAAAATTCAGATTTGTCAAGTTGTATTTTCATATTAAAGGAGATAAGTCTTTCGAGAACTTTTTGAATAGAATCTAGATGTTCTTGTAAGGAAGTCGAGTAAATGATAATGTCGTCCATATAGACCAGGCAAATTTTACCTTGAAGTCTACGCAATACATTGTCCATAGTTCTTTGAAAAGTGGACGGTGCGTTTTTGAGTCCAAAGGGCATACGTTTGTATTCGTAATGTCCGTGTTCGACACTAAAAGCTGTTTTTTGGATCGAATTTGAGTCCATTTCAATTTGATGAGACCCACTAGCTAAATAGAGGGTCGTAAAATACTGTGATCTTCCAAGTTTATCTAGAATGTCCGTGATATTAGGAAGGGGGTAACGGTCTTCAATTGACTTTTCGTTTAATTTCCTATAGTCAAATACAAGTCTCCATTTCTTTTGTCCAGAGGCGTCTAGTTTTTTGGGTACTATCCAAACAGGAGAGTTCCAAGGAGAATTGGAAGGTTGGATAATGTTATCATTTAACATCTGATCAATTTGTTTATTTACTTCATCTTTATGAACATGTGGATACCGATAACTTTTTGTATGAACTGGTATCTCATCTGTTGTTTTAATGACATGTTTTACCTGATTAGTGAAAGTTAAAGGATCACCAGGTTTATGAAGTACTTTATTACATTTCTGAATGACTTTAAATCATTTATATTTTTCTTCTGAATTTAGATGTTCGTGCCTGATAAGTGATTTTAAATCATAAATATTATTTTGTTTTTTTGTTGTTACTTGAGGTAACTCAACATGAAAAATTTCAAATTGATCTTCATCAAATGATTTCATTGGGAATATATTTTCGTCGATATTGTATGTGAAAGTGAAAGTCTTGTCAGTTATATTAGAAATACCTATAGTATAGTAGTCATTTCTAACAGTAATAATTGTTGGTCGAATTTCTAAGTCTTTTGTCTTAATGTGTGGTATAAGCCAAGAGGAATTATTCGGTAATCTTGTGTAAATTTTGACATTTTGTAAAGAATAAGGTGGAATTTCCAAAGTATATTGATCAAAATTTTCTCTAAAATAAAATGGAATTCGTATAAAATCATTTCTTAGTAAGTTATTATCTAGATCAATGTTTAAATTAAATTTTCTAAGATCTTTAATACCTAATATGCCATCAAAATAATCATGGAAAGGATAAAGGATAAATTCAATTGGTTGAGAAATGCCAAAACATAAAAAGAGAGGAACATTCGCTATACTATTTGCTTTTTTTGTACCTGCACAAGTTTGTAATTTAGTTATGTGAGGCTTAATCAATTCGGGGTAATATTTTTCAACTAAAGAGGGTCTTAATAAAAAAGCATGTGAACCTGTGTCAATTAGTAATCGGATATTAAATTTGGGAATTTTTATATAAGGAAGTTGGTTAATTTGAAAACTGTTTAGTTGGAGGCAGGGTTTTCCGAAGCTGGTGACCGAAAATTTTCTAACAGTTCGTCAGAGAATTCTATATTTTCATCAATCATATTTTCAGGATTTTCTTGGTAATCAATTGATTCAAAATTTTCGTAATAGCTTGACGAGGGGTTTTCTATCGATTGATAATTCAAACCTGATTGTTCTAATTCCTGTTCTAGAGTTTCATTCTCTAAATGAGTAAGTTCTTCAAAAATGTACTTAGGTCGAGATTGATTTCTATTGAATTGATTCGGGAATTGGTAATTTAATGGGCGTCGGGGTTGAACGCTTACACCTGACATTGGTTGAGGATATGTCTTTTGAACTGGTTGTCTTGGTTGAACAATTACACCTGACATAGGTTGAGGATATGTCTTTTGCGGATATTTAAACAAGTTCCGATTTAAATTAGGTTTAGGAGTGAACTTTGGTTTAGTGCCAAATACTTGTTGTGCGGACGGAAAATGATGTTTAATAGGTTGTTGATTATTAACGGAGAATTTTGGAAATTGAGGTATATTCATTGGTTTAGGAGGATTCAAAAATGTATGGTTGATTGGTTTATGATTTACAGGCATATTCTGAATAAAGTTATTCTTGAAATCATTTTAACTTGTCAATATTTCGTAATTTGAAATATCAATAGCTGCGTCTAAATTTTGAGGATTTCTTACAATTAGAAGTGTTTTCAATTCGTTAGATATGTTTGATAATAAATTTTGAGTTGCTGTTAATTCGTTCTGGGTTATTAATATTGTTCTAGCTTCTAAATTTTGAATTTCAATACAGATTTTGTTATTAATTTGGGTAACTAAGGCCTTAAGTTTTAGGATATAATCTTGTACTGATCCTCCTTTATTTCTAGTTAAAAATATTAGTTGTTGTTGTAGGTTACTCCTTGTAATTGGATCACTAAATTTTTGACGTAAAGCTAATTTAATTTGATTCCAAGTATTAAGATCGGGTCTGGTTAATAAAAATTCTTCAGCATCATTTATTAATTTAGCTTTATTGGCTAAAATAACGTATTCCTGCTGAGACACATCGTTATTAAAATATCTAGTGTGGAAAGTATCGATTTGTTTTATAAATGATTCTAAACGACTAGGAGTACCATTAAATGTTTTTAATAAGGAAACAGTGGATCTTAAGGCGTCGGCCATGATATTAATATTGTCTTTTTCTTCCAAAATTGTTTCTAATAAATTAGGATTTTCGACTGTTGTTGACGAATAAACTATCTTTCTAACTTTCGGATAAGTTATATCTAAAACTCTATTTCTGAATTTTTTCATAAAAATTCACATAAACAATTGTATATATATAAAAATGATAAAAATAGATAAATATAATAGAATATAAAATTTAATATTTGATTTTATCTTTCAATGGATAATTAATAAATATTTTCTTCAAATGCTTTTCGCATAAATGATATAAATGATATATTAGTATCTCAGTATTAAATATTTCTTCAATCTTAACTAAACAGAATTACAACAATAGGAGAGATTTTAAAACTCACTGAGTCAATTAATCTTCTTCCCTGTCTTGCTTCTGCTATCGGGTAGTGGCTCTTCCTGGAATATATACGTCTAGGCTGGCTGCTACTCGTCGTTGATGCTAGTTAACACCAATACATTCGTGGTTTCCAGATATTAGTTACACCAAAGTATCTGAATCTCGAAGAAGTTACTGACTTGTTGTGGATGGTTCCAAAGGCAAATCAGGAGTCACAATCAACTTTCTGAACCAAGTTCTTTCGATACACCTTAACTTGTTGAAACAAGACGGTATTCACTATTCCGATTTTCACTTGGAAAACTATTCACAAGAATCGATAATTAAAATGATACCGGGTGTATCCTACTGACTGCGCCAGTTAAATAAGTTTCTCTTAAGGTTGGATTTTTAAAAAGAGAAAACTTTATTATTTAACAATTTTTTAATAAGTACAGGAACAAAGCTAATTGTAGACTGAATTATACGTTCTATCTATTCCCTATTTATATACATAAATATGCCTACTCAGCACTATATCTATTCATTACATTATTTTAATGGGAATATCTTATCTTTATCGGTTTGTGTTCATGGGGGGTTTGAGTCTTACGCAAGTAAACTCACCCCGCAATGGTTAGCACAGGGTTTAACGTTACAACTGGTGTCAGAACTGGATCTTCGCATTTTGCTGAGAATATATGGTGAATACCAGATCGAAAGATTACCTACTACAAAATGCCAAATTTTGCAGAAATAATGAAGTACCTAGAAAAACAAAAAGAACAACAAGAAAGAATTAGACAACAAGAAAAAGAAGAACTAGAAAGAATTAGACAGGAAGTCCAAACAAAAATGAATCAATTCCTAGAAAATCAAGAAAGAAGTAAGCAACAAGATAAAGAAGAACGAGAAAGAATTAGAAAGGAATACCAATCAAAAATAGGTCAAATTGAAGAAAATCAAGAAAGAAACAAACAAGAACAGGAATGAAGCAGACAAGAACAAGAAAGATAAATACAACAAGGAAAAGCAGAACGGGAAAAAAGACAAGAAGAAAAAGAAGAATGGGCAAGAATCAAACTTGAACGTAAGGAGCAACAAGCAAGAATTATGCAAGAATATAAAGAAGGATGGACCAAATTTAGGCAAGGTAAAGGAGGACAGGAAAGAATTAGACAAGAATATGAAGAACAGGTAAGAATTAGACAAGAATTTAAAGAGAAACTGGCAAGAATTACACAAGAATATGAAGAAGAACAGGCTAGACAACAATGTATGACAGAAAACATCATCCAGCTGAAACTTCATTATTGCTCCAACAAGGACAGCTCAAATAGCGAGGTTGATGTTAAGATGGAAAATGCCAGAAAATGCAGAGAAGAAGTCCATTTAGAAGGCTCAGTTTATCCAGATGTCTGCCACCAATGTTGGCAACTATGGTCGTAGGAAAAACATCTTACGTTGCGGTAGTCCACCCAGAGGCCCAGGAAGTAGAAGGTACTACAGCCGCATGAGTCTACGCAACGACCGCGGCATGACGCGCAGCAGTCTACGAGGAAGGAGCCGCAGACGAATCTGCAGGTACATTTGCTGCCGTCGACGCAATCCTGGATGTGATGGAATATTATTTCATAAATTGACATTTTCTAGCTCATACCTATATCGCGTGATCGTAATTCAAGATCACGTAGTGAAGAAGGTTGTGTGGCAACAAGTAATAGTTTTAGCTTGTGTAGAATTAGATCACATCTGCGAAGATGTTCCCCTATAGGAGAAAGTAGTAGTGAGATTTGAGACAAGAGGATGCAAGGAGCTCCCTCAAATGAGATTGAAGAATGCATTGGGATGATGTTTGATCGGGACGATCAAAGCTAAGAAGGGGCCAGTGTAACATGGATAGGTGCTCATGTACTTACGGTTATTATTTATTTTAGTATGTATTTGTTCTACCTCCTTATTTACTATAGTTGTTGGTTGTATAGTTCATTAATTACTTCCAGAATTAGTAGATCTCTTCATGATCCATCCAGAAACTATATGTGAGGAAAAGTTTGTCACAATATTGTCAGCATAGAGTAATAATAAATATAGAGAGGCCACTCTATGATATAAAAATTGTAGCTGTTTATGGCCATCTGTCCCTGATTTTGTGAACTAACAATGAAATATGGTGGCGGCAAATTTGAAATATATTCTTTTTGTTCTTGAATATTATTTATATTATTCCTTAAATCATATTTTCAATAAATTTCAAGGAATTCTTAAGAAAACTACATTTTATTGATAAGCTTTAATAAGAAATCCAGAAACTAATTGATAACATGATCTAAGAAATATTAAAGTATAATCTAATGGCAAAATCAAACAACGAATTATTATATATAAATAATCTAACATTCTCTATATTCTCATAAATACAAACATGTTATCCTTATAAGTACGATATAGAAAATATGAACATAATGTTTCTATAATGATTGTGAATGGAGAATAAAATTGAGAAACTACCATATTCAGACGCTGTTTGACAAAACAATAAAGCTGTATAAGTAACGAAAAATGTGAACCAGTGTGAATTCGTTACTACATATATAATTTACAAAATTATCGTTAGTCGTTAATTGGGAATCATCGTGAGGAATAAGTGCAAATCGAATATGAACAGGAATTTATAAGATTTTTCAGCACAACGCAGTAGTTACTTTACTTGCATATTTATGACGGGATGTCTTTGTAACATTAGTGACTATATTTGAACAATCAAACCAAATATATCCTAACCATTATAAGAAATATATCTAACTAGCAACAAATAGACAAAGAAAATATCCAAAATAATCCTTTACCTTATTTAACATAAGTACAAATTCACAGCGCAGTTAATCAATGTAAACCTCACCACAACAATTATCAGTCATAAACAAATTTTTAGAATATTATAATAGACAAATTAAATAAACAAACCTGTTCACACTTTCAAACCAAAATAGATATTATTGTAATAAAATATACTGAAATAATCGTTGGTTTATTTTCAAAATGTCTCATATTTTTCCAGGCATAATGTGTGAAGCTTCGAATATCTGATTATTATTTGACCAGATTTGAGAAACGAAATATCAATGATAATTATACTTGTTTTCATGGAAGTAAAATCCTTAAAAAGTGTTCGGTGAGTTGCTAATTTATTAATCACAGATCAATTCATAATCTGATATTATTTAATATTATAGTGCGACCGTATATTTTACGGGATTTGAGACTACAAATTATAAACTTGCTACCTGTATAGAAGATCAACAATATATTATGATGCATGGACTTGAGGGTTCTCCAGAAAATTTCTTCTTTCGTTGCCTTCGAAATCTTTTGGTGGAAACGAGTGGCTCCTCCCTTCACCAACTGACTCAATAACTCTTTCTTCTAAAAAGAACAACTTCTAAAAATTGGTACAATCTTATGTTATCTAAATTTAGTCTGTGTTATATAGGGGTTGTTAAGCAATTTTTCAAAGAGATATTTTAATCCATTTTCATAATATTTTCTGAAAATATATTTTGAATTTTGTGATCGGCAAGAAACTTAAAGTTTTGGTGGAGGATTGCTTCGTGAAAAAATATTTTTACAGTACAGCACATTCTAAGCGTTGTCACGTTTGTGGAAAACCCAGCACTTTTAAGGGATATTCAATAATAACTATACTGATATACAATTTAAGTTGTAATCTACGAGTAGATATATCAATTAATTACTAACCTAATAATTCAACGTGTTCCGTATTGGTGGATGGAACTAGTGAGCCAGCATGCTCTCGCTCAAACATGCCTTTTTAATAGATCTTCTGAGGCAGAAGAGGTCTGTTGACAATTATTTGTAGGTCCACTTCTAAGCTCTCTGGTCTTGAACGAACAGTATAGGTTCTGAAAGAAAATTAATTATATTAAAGAGATTCTTACACGATTAATCATCATCAATGTTCTGAAAGAAAACTTTTTAGACTCGTTATCTATTCAGATTAAATAGTTGCTCACCTTTAAACATTTCATGAAATTTATGTCTTCCTGTGATCTCCTCTAGAAATTTGGAGAAACTGTCGCTCTTCGATCCTCAGAAATATGTAAATTCAGTGATCCAAAATGAAATACATATATTACCGAAAATCTATATGAAGAACATACAGAGCAAGTGTAATGTTGGACGGTCATGTTATTGCAACGTTTCTAGTAAAACATTTTATTTGGAAATGTTTACGCAAACATAGGTACTTATATGGATTTTTTTACATCTAGGTCCACTGAATCTCCTGATTTTTGTGGAAACCAATTCCATTCGAGGATGTTCACACAATTCAAAGCAATATGGCGTGATTAACAATAAATAAACTACATACAATCTTTAACAAGATAAGAAGCAAACTAGATAAAATTAATAGATTTCAAAAATATAGCCATCTCCTGTTTACTTTGTGACATACTTATGCAGATTCTATTAATAATTTATATTGTTTCCAAACCGCAGGGACAGGTGGCGACAACTATTGCTAGTTCATCTATTTCCTATTAGAGTGCACATCCCCTGAATGTCAGTTTGACAAGCATCTAGAACATTATAAAGGATTTATTCGCGAGATCCCGGTGATCTGTTGTCGGTAATAGAGCGGTTATACCCCCACATTAAAATAAACTTGAAGGTTATTCTCGGTTATGTTTATCGCTAAAATGGCCCGGTTATCAAATGTTGTTTAGTTTTTTGACAAATATTTTGCTTTGTAGTTTTGATTGATAAGTTTATTTTAAAAGAATAGTTTTATTTACCTATTATTAAAGTATTTAAGTAAGCTAATTATTTCTTTATTCAATTTTGAACGTATTGGTCAGTATGTTTGTGATATTACCAGCCGTACATCCATTTTTGGATGATTTTTTTAATTCGCCCATAACGGAGATACTAGAGAATCAAGTGTAATAAATATACCAGATATAAAAGGAGTATTCTTTCAACTCATCAGGATGAATGGTATTTAATTCAATTTCAATTAATTCCGCAAGGTACCACTTTCACCTCTGCAATCTACGGTTTGCATTGATATTTAGATGTTCTTACTCATATATAGATGAATACTGTGAAAAATATGAAATGTTGTAATAAATAGATGAATATTTTTAAAATTTATAAACATACATTGTGTCCCAAACTGAATAATAAAAATACAATTTCTGTTAAATGAGCAATGATTTACAGAGTTGCCAAATAAGCGTATAAGGTATTATAGTGGACAAGATATTTGAGATTATTTGCTTATATGATTGTATAAATGTAAAAAGGTAATTTTATACTTTCGACTTTATCTTCCCAATATCATAATATTTCGCGAGTTCGTACCTGGAATCCACCCGCAATGGGTTCGTAAAACGATTAGTAAAGGGAAAATAACCTTCAAATCTCGTCTCAAATATCTGGTCCATGGGTAAACTGTATTTCGGAAGATAACTACTCATTGTACAGACTTTGCCGTAAAACAATTAATGAATTAAGTAGCCAAGAGAAAGTTCAGGAAATATATTTAAAGGTTTCCAAGATAGCCGCTATGGTGCGTAACCACCTTGAATTAAAGAGGGTGGTTTTTTCTCTAAATTTCGCATTATTAAGATAACAAATAAATTACGTTTTCGGAAGATGTTAAAAAGAATTCCTATTTCTAAAAATAAAGTGATGGAGGTGTTCAAATGTTTTTGTAAATAAGCATTTGTAACTGGCTGAACGGATTTTAACACTTGTTGTCGTTGAAAAGAACTTCTCTTAGGCAATCATATGATTCATACTTATTTTAACTTTAGTTTGGTATATCACTACTAGAGGACATTTTTCAATATTGCAAAATTCATAACTACCTATTGGTAGTAGTATATTCTCATAAGAATATAGTAAAATGATGGCCAAACAAGCAAGTGAAAACCTCACCTAGATATCCCAATTTATAAAATAAGATATCAGTAAAAGCATATTTAAAGAGAGAAGTCCGGTAATTTTGATATAATCCTTTAAACACATCTTTATATTGTATTTTTATTTATGTTATATAAATTTTGGTCCTGAATAGGACAGGCTTAGAACAAAAGATTCTTTAATGCATCAAGCGTACCTCGTGTGGAAAGAACTGCACCTTTAATTTCGGGTCTTGGTAGGCTACCAATTGCATCCCGAATCCTGTTTTCCATGTCAAGTTTAGTCTGGATATCTGGCTGGCCATGGAAATAGACTTTCTTATACAATCCACCGCTTTTGAAATTCTGCGCTTAGATGTTCTTACACATTTATACCAAATTGAGCTAAATAAACGTCCATTTATTATTCTTATTATTATTATTAATTCAAATAAAATATTGAGCTTAAATAGTCATTGAGTTATTAGCTACTCAAGTGACATATCCATTGATTTGCTATTGAAGTCGGTGAAATACCCACTGGGAGAAATATGATATGTTTTGTATCTTCATACTGAAACTTTTACAAAAACTACTGCTTTACCGCTCAGGACAAAATAGTTTTCCAGAAAGACTACAGCTAAATGCTGAAATATTTAACATATTATTTTTTAATATACAGCAGCATAGATGTTTAAGAAAATCTTTTCGTGAGAAAAACCTGAAAGAAATGAGGAGCAGTGTCTAGAATAAAAAAAAAATTATTAAGTACATGTTGCTCATTCTCTACAGCCAAATGACGATCAGATAGATTGCTGATTAATAAAACAGCTGAGACTCAAGGTTTCATTAATAACATTCTTCGGTAGACGAATTTTGTTTTAGGAAGTGTGGTGTGTTCAATCGTTTTTGCGGCATACTGAGGAATCGTTTGATAGGTAGGGACGATTCCTAAGAGAACCGAACCGAACTTAATAACAAATTTTTCTCTGAACCACTAGGTTTATATAGGTGAATATAATCAGAGAAAACATTACTAATGCGCTCTATGGGTGGGTACAGTAGGCGCACTTATAAGTATTTGTAGGTAAATATCATTGGGTGAAACAATGCTGGCGCGCTCTATTGATGGATAGAGCAGGCGCAATCTAAGGGCTCGTAGAGCAACTGTATACATCACATCACCCCCCGGGGAGTAAAGAAAACTAGAGTTGAAGATTCGCCGGTAATCGGAGGCGCCTGCCAAAACGTGTTGTGAAGTTAGACGAATTAGGCTTGTGAGCAGGGGCTGGAGACGGCTGCGTGGGACTTTCTACAATAGGTAGGCAGGAGTAGTTGAGGAGTCGATGAGAAATGCTCACTCCAAGCGGTCAATAGACAAAATTATGTGCTTGCCATGGCGCGCAGCGTAAAAGTATTTTCATTGCGTTCAATGATAGTACGTGAGAGCAAGTTGAGAGACTTTTGAGGTCGAAGACAGAAGATTGAGCGGCCTAAAGGTGCAGGCGTGGGGTGGCGTTTAGCCATGATATATCGCGGGTGGTCAGTAAAGACGGTGATGTCAGTCGGCAAGTAGGAGATTTGAGCATCTCAACAGGGATGCGGAGGGGTTCTTCATTCAGTAGTTTGGCAGCAGATGTTTTAGGAAAGTCCTTAAAAGCCTTTGACTCGCGATAATACGGTAGCCATTCTGATGGGTCAGAAGTCGGTCCGGTGTCAGTTTCCAGCTTGTCCACCGGTGTGGATGGGACGCGAGAAGGTATTGATAAAAGCTTTTATTGAATTTATTGCAGCTGTTTTCCTTTAGTCGCTATATTTATCCGAATGAGTTCCCTTTACATGAAGAAAAAAAAGTATTTATAGAGCTTTCACAAACGTTGAAATAAATACTTAAGAGAAGTACAAATTTGCCTCTGGGAATAAAATCGGTTTCTAGTTGCATTTTAGTATACTTCAGTGGTTTGGAAATTGACAAATCTCAATAGATTTACATGCCGAGGGGCTGCCAAGTGTTGTCGGCGAGCTGCAATAAGCTGGCTCTGACAGATATGGCTGATGAGTCAGTGAACAGTCCGAGAGGAACATTGGAGAGAGCTACATTTTAGGATTCAAAAGCCAGTTCCAAAGGCGATGTCCATGCAACTGGTCGTGAACTGCTAATTTTGGCGACAGCTTCTTTAAGTGGGGCCTAGTGTTTACTATCAGAAGTTATAGAACAAGGTTTACCGTACCCAAAATACGTAAAGTCACTTTGCTGTGAACTATGCAAATGACGGCATGTTTGCATGGAGGCAACCATTTGGGTAAGTTTGTTGTAACTATCGCATCAATAGATGGAGCGGCTGCTACTTGTACGGTGACAACAGGTTCTCGTTACATCACCATAGTACTATCGGCGATGACTGCTATTTGTTTCAGAATGAGCGCTTTCTATGCCTGGAAAGAAGTCGCTTGATCCAGAACAGAAGAGGGAACTTTGCAGATTATTATTGCCGGTAAGAGATTGTAGAAGCTTGAAAAAATGTGAGGGCTCACGGTTTATTGTCTATTTTTCACATAAGGAGATGCGATGAGTTCGGTCGTATGTTTGGCGTATCATCAATGTTTGGCAGGTTTAAAATGATGTCATGTACCTCACGGGCATAGTGGGTTCCAGTTATGCAACTACGTAGTTAAATTTGGTGCTAATTTGTGTAACTTGCCGTTGATGAATTGAGTAAACCATACGGTCCTGCCCTTCGATGCTACTGCTGCTGTGGTTGCTGGGCAAGAAGTTACTCTCGAAGGTGCTTGTTTTTTTGTTGGAGAGCAGTTCATTCGACATGTTGCTCATTTGGTAGACATCGTGAATGAGATTTCAGATCCTTGTTTCGACCACCAACATATATCCATAGTTCACTGTTCCAACCACGAACCGAGGTCACCAATTTGTAGGTTTCCAAGGCGAACATATGAAACACAAGTTACTAATCACACAGAACTTTATTTAGATAAGCAATAAGCACTACATTGTATTGCATATAAAATTAATGCACACGATACAGTAAGAACTCAACTACTGCTTCTGGATCACTAGGCTCATAAGTTGAATATAATCAGAGGAAACATTACTCGGGAGAACCTGTAATTCCAAGAGGGCGCGTCCCCAGGTGGCAGATAGGGGAATGCCTCTTAGATATAAGTGGTGGAAGGGAAATAAAATACCTCCCGCGGACTAATAGGTATGTAGCTTCTGATCCAGAATGGGCGGCTGCAAACACTGTCTGTTCTCATGTTAGAGGCAGTTGAATCAAAAACAGTAAAGGCAAAGGGAAACCACACTGTTAACATTTCCCAGCATATTTTCTATGGCGAGGAAAACAAAAGAGACAGCCCCTAGTCCCGGGCAACCCTTCAACGGGCAGGGAATGCTAAGAATCTCCCGGCTCAAAATAGCATAGTCAACTTTAAGGCTGGGCACATGGAATTTTCGAAGATTCTACCCTGCCGGAAAGTTGAAAATCTTATCCAAGAGACTAATCGCTTCAAATTATCGATCATGGGAGTAAGTGAACTAAGGTGGACTAGTTCAGGAACAAGAACACACAAAGGCGGTATACTATATTACTCCGGGAGCGATAATGATGAACCAAAAAATAGAAACGGAGTAGGAATTTTCGTAACGTCGGAAATCGAGAAATATATCCTTAACTTTGTTCCAGTAAACGATAGAATAATACTGTTATAACTACACGCATAGCCATTTAATATCAACCTAATACAAGTATATGCACCTACTGCAGAAGAAAAGTATGACAACGAAATGAAAATAAAAAGCCTAAAAACAAACAAAATCACATATCCAATTGCTGATAGTAATGCCAAAATTGGCAAAGGCCGTAGATCGAATCTAGTTGGAGATTGTTGACAGATTGTTTGATTTTTGCCAAGAACACAATTTAGTTGTGACGAACACAGGGTATAAGCTACATCAACGTATGCTATATACATGGAGAGGCCCTGGAGATAGTCCAACATATATAGTAAGAAACCAAATAGATTTCATTATTACCAACAAAAGATTTAGAAACTCCATCAACAGAGTTACAACGTATCCTGGAACGGACATTGGGTCTGATCACAACCCTTTTGTCGCAGACATGGAAATTATTTCGTGAACATATGAACAAGATAATGGAAGAACATAGAGTAACAACCAGAAATCTTAAAACTCTAAGTCCTCCATGCCATAAGAACAGCCAAAACCAAGAAAGCAACTGGCCAAGACAACATACCAATAGAGCTCTTACAAATGATCTACGAAGACCAAATCGGTTCTCTGGTTCAGTTTTTCAATGATGTTTATACTACTGGTGAAATACCCGAGGAAAGTCCATTTTTATAGCAATCCTGATAAAACAACGAGCAAAGAAGTGCGACGAATACAGATTAATTAGCCTCATGAGTTATAAATTAAAGATTTTTCTTCGCATAATACATGGAAGGTTGAGAGGCCAGTGCGAGGAGGATATTTATAAGACTCTGTTTGGCTTCAGGAATGCATTAAGTACCCGGGAGGCACTTTTTGCCCTAAACAGACTCCTTCAAAAGTGCCGTGACCAGCGCAAAGACATTAATGTTTATTTCATAAATTATGAAAAAGCTTTCGACACGGTACAAGATGAAACACTATTAAACATATTAAGATGAATGAAACAAACAAAAACAAAATTTATGATATTCAGTCGCCAATCACATGCCGATGCTTCCTTGCAGGCAGAACAACAAAACATCGAGAGGGGTACCTCGGTTGCTATATCACGGAACAGCTGGACACAGATAAAGAGATTAGGAGCAGAATTGTGACTGCTCGCACGACTTCTCTGAAAATGAAAACATTTTTCAATAACGACAACTTAAACCTAAAATTACGTCAAAGAATGAAAAAAAAATATATTTGGTACGTGTTGTAGTACGGAGCTGAGACCTGGACTCTAAAGGCTGCTACAATCAATCACCTGGAAGCGTTCGAGATGTGGTTACATAGAAGAATGCTCCGAATACCTTGGTTAGCTAGGTAGACCAATAATATAGTTTTAAATATAGCAAAGGCTGGTCGTGAATTATTTGACACTATAAAGATCAGGAAGATATTATACCTGGGGCATGTACTCAGAGGTGACCAATACAGATTGCTTCAACTTATAATGAAGGGCTAGATAGGACTCCAATACTCTTCTTTGAAATGAAACTATGAACTCATAGCTCTGATCGAAGGTCTTTATATCTCAGATGTCAACGCTGGTGAACCGATCAAACTGTAACTTAGAACTTTCAGCTGTGCCTCATCAGATAACGAATTGAAATATTATTCTTATGAAAAATATTTTTTATATTTTGTCGAGTAAAGGAATGTATGACACTTCAGAATAAAACGTCGTAGAAAAGGGAATATCCAAAGGGAAAGTCGATATTTATTCAACATCACCTATATTAGTGTTTTCTATAATTTTTTTAGTAACTTTGAATTAATAAATTATGTATGTATACCTATAGTGTGAGACATTTATTGAAAAATGGTTATTTTCTCAAATATGATGTTCATTTCTCAAAGACCGACTTTTAACCCTGTTAAAGAATATCGAGTTGCATACACAAAAGCAGTAATTTTCTATTCAAAACAGGCCCGACTTCATCAGAGTATGCGACGAAAAGAAAAAAAATATATATTCTCTATTGATTTACAGATTTACATCACGGAACAAACGAAAACAAAATCAATTTATTTACAGACAACACATTCTTGCATGAATCATTGAAAAATGTGGTTGTGTCAAGAGATGTATCTGTAAATTACTACTACTAGATACTCACCATACCCGTCATCTTTATATTATTACCTAAAAATTGATCGGTTTCTACAGTTCCGCTACATATAGGTAATCTTTAGATCTCGAAGTTATTTCATAAAGAGTACTGTTCTTGTGAAAAGAATGTGTGAAATTTTGAATATTATGATGGTGGCTCATGTAGCATTGCTAGAATAGAGTTATATAGTTTTTAGGTAATAATATAAAGATAACGGGTATGGTGAGTATTTTGAATTTGTTCGATTTATCTTACTTAACTTACAGATGCATCTCTTGACACAAACATATTTTTCAATGATTCATGCAAGAATGTGTTGTCTGTAAATAAATTGTGTTTTGTTCGTTTGTTTCGTGATGTAAATGTGTAAATCAATGGAGAATATGTTTTTTTCTTTTCGTCGCATACTCTGATGAAGTCGGACCTATTTTAGATAAAAAATGACTGCTTTTGTGTATGCAACTATATAATCTTTAACAGGGTTAAAAGTTGGTCTTTGAAAAATTAACATCATATTTGAGATTTTTCCATAAATTTCTGACACTATAGGTATACATATATAATTTATTAATTCAAAGAGCATTACTAATACGTATAGATAGCTATTGGCCGAGTAGTATTTTTTGTTATATAAAAAACTGATTATTTCATCTGCAACAAATTAAACAATCAATGTTGAATCAAAGTTACTAAAAAAATTAAAGAAAACACTAATATAAGTGATGTTGAATAAATATCGACTTTCTCATTCGATATTCCCTTTTCTACGACGTTTTATTGTGAAGTGTCATAAATTCCTTTACTCGACAAAATAAAAAAAAAAATTTCGTAAGCATATTTCAATCCGTTATCTGATGAGGCACAGCTGAAAGTTCTAAGTTACATTTAAATCGGTTCACCAGCGTTGACATAATTCATGCATATAAAGAGATTTGATCAGAGCTATGAGTTCATAGTTTCATTTCAAAGAAGAGTATTGGAATCCTATCTAGCCCTTCATTATAAGTTGAAGCACTCTGTATTGGTCACCTCTGAGTACATGCCCCAGGTATAATATCTTCCTGATCTTTATAGTGTCAAATAATTCACGACCAGCCTTTGCTCTATTTAAAACTATATTGTAGGTCTGCCTAGCTGACCAAGGTATTCAGAGCATTCTTCTATGTAGCTCCATACAACAACACGGACCAAATATAACATTTTATCATTCTTTGACGTATTTTAGGTTTAAGTTGTCGTTAGTGAAAAATGTTTTCATATTCAGAAAAGTCGTGCGAGCGGTCTCAATTCTGCACCTAATCTCTTTATCTGGGTCCAGCTGTTCCGTGATATAGCAACCGAGGTATTTGAAGTGTGTAACTCTATCGATGTTTTGTTATTCTATCTGCAAGGAAGCATCGGCATGTGGTTGGCGACTGAATATCATAAATTTTGTTTTAGTTACATTCATTTATTTTCAGTCCCATTTCTCTCCATGTGGTGTTAACACAAACCATCAATTCTCGAAGGGCCTGAATATTATCACACAAGATGGCCGTGTCGTCTGCATATCGAATATCATCATTTATCATTTATCTTGCAAAGCCTGTTTAAAGATTATATCCGAGTAGGTGTTGAACAATAGCGGGGATAGAAAACATCCCTGTCTGACGCTTCGTTGAATGCTACACTCATCGGTCGATCTTCCATCAATTCGGGATAATGCCTTCTGCTTCCAATACAAGTTCTCTATAATTCTCAGATCTCTAGCATCGATTCCCATGATTCTTAATATGTTTAATAGTGTTCCATGTTGTACCCTGTCGAACGCTATTTCATAATTTATGAAACAAACATTAATGTCCTTGCGCTGGTCACGGCACTTCTGAGGGAGTCTGTTTAGGGCAAAAAGTGCCTCCCGGGTACCTAATGCATTCCTGAAGCCAAACTGAGTCTCATAAAGATCCTCCTTGCACCGGCCTTTCTACCTTCTATGTATTATGCAAAGAAAAATCTTTAATGTATGACTCATGAGGCTAATTAATCTGTATTCGTCGCACTTCTTTGACCTCTGTTTTATCGGGATTGCTATAAAAACGGACTTCAGCCATTCCTCGGGTATTTCACCAGTAGTATAAACATCATTGAAAAACTGAACCAGAGAACCGATGTGTACTTCGTGGATCGTTTGTAAGAGCTCTATTGGTATGTTGTCTGGGCTAGTTGCTTTCTTAGTTTTGGCTGTTCTTATGGCATGGAGGACTTCGAGTTTTAAGATTTCTGGGGCCTCAACTTGGTTTACATTATCTTGCTTGTTTGGTCTATTGTCTTTGAATAATGCAGTCACATATTTACTCCATACCTCTAGGATTTCACTTTCATCAATAATAGCTTTTCCCTCAATATCCACTAGTATGTTAGTGGCTTTCTTGTTATACAAGCCAGCAACTTCCCGAACCATCTTATACATATTAAACGTGTCATGATTCCTTTCGAACTCCTCCATTTCCCGACATCTACCTATCATCCATCTTTCCTCAGCCGTTCGAATATTTTATTTCATTTCTCTTTGTTTTCTCCTGTATTCCTCTGTTTTACCCTCGCATTCTCTTCTTTGTTCCATAAGGTCTAATATTTCTTGCTTCATCCATTGTTGATTCCTGTTTCTGGTTGTTATTCTATGTTCTTCCAATATCTTGTTCATATGTTCACGAAATAATTTCCATGTCTCCTCGACACCTCCAGTTGCTCTCATTTCTTTCATATAATTGTTTACATCTTTTTCAATTTGTTTATTGTTGGCGTCTGAAATAGTAAGCTTGTTTTGTTGGTGTTTCTTTTATGTATGTTTTAGCTTGACTTTAATGTCTGCGACAAAAGGGTTGTGATCAGACCCAATGTCCGTTCCAGGATATGCTGTAACTCTGTTGATGGAGTTTCTAAATCTTTTGTTGGTAAGAATGTAATCTATTTGGTTTCTTACTATATGTGTTGGACTAACTCCAGGGCCTCTCCAAGTATATAGCATACGTTGATGTAGCTCATACCCTGTGTTCGTCACAGCTAAATTGTGTTCTTGGCAAAAATCAAACAATCTGTCACCTCGTTCATTGCTCTTTTCCAAGCCAAATCTGGTAGGAGACCAGATCCGATCTACGGCCTTTGCAAATTTTGGCATTAAAATCACCAATTGGATATGTGATTTCGTTGCTTTTTAGGCTTTTGATTGTCATACTGAGTTTCTACCTCGGTTTCATTCTTTTCTTCTGCAGTAGGAGCAAATACTTGTATTAGGTTGATATTAGATGGGTATGCGTGTAGCTATAACAGTATTATTCTATCATTTACTGGAACAAAGTTAAGGATATATTTTTCGATTTCCGATGTTACGAAAATTCCTACTCCGTTTCTATGTTTTGGGTCATCATTATCGCTCCCGGAGTAATATAGTATACCGCCTTTGTGTCTTCTTGTTCCTGAACTAGTCCACCTTAGTTCACTTACTCCCATGATCGATACTTTGAAGCGTGAAGAATCTTGGATAAGATTTTCAACTATCCGGCAGGGTAGAATCTTCGAACATTCCATGTGCCCAGCCTTAAAGTGGACTATGTTATTTTGAGCCTGGAGATTCTAAGCATTCCCTGCCCACTGAAGGGTTGCCCGGGACTAGGGGCTGTCACTTTTGTTTTCCTCGCCATAGAAAATATGCTGGGGAAAGTTAACAGTGTGGTTTCCCATTGCCTTCACTGTTTTCGATTCAACTGCCTCTAACATGAGAACAGACAGTGTTTGCAGCCGCCCATTCTGGATCAGAAGCTGCATACCTATTGGTCCGCGGGAGGTATTTGATTTCCCTTCCACCACTTATATCTAAGAGGCATTCCCCTATCTGCCACCTGGGGGCGCCCTCTTGGGATTACAAGTTCTCCCGAGTAATGCTTCCTCTGATTATATTCAACTTATGAGCCTTTATCTTTTATATTATTTCCTAAAAATTGATCATCTACAGTTCCGCTACATATAGGTAATCTTTAGATCTCGAATAAGTTATTTCATAAAGATAACTGTTCTTGTGAAAAGAATATGTGAAATTTTGAAAATTATGATGGTGGCTCATGTAGCATTGATAGAATAGACTTATATCGATCTTATACTTAAATTAGACTTCAATCTTGTTTAGAAATATCAAAACAGACAAACAGTAATCAATGAAATACTGACAAGCTTATATTGATCTTCTTCTCCACTCTATCCTTATATGCTTTCTATTTTTTGGCCAATAAAATAACAAATTATATATATATATATATATATATATATATATATATATATATATATATATATATATATATATATATATATATATATATAGTGAAAAATAACAAACAAAAATTATTATTTTGCATTTTAAACATTTTATTATTATGTAACCAACTGGTTTTAAGCTTATTTGTGTTTGTTGCTAACTTAAAGATCGGATGAAGTTGAGAAACCTCCAAACGAAACGTTATCAAAATATAATAATTATGGCAAATATATTTCTATAATTTTTTTAATGAACTGTATACTCAAGAGAATTTCCAAAATATCACAATATAGCGGTTCAAGATAAGTAAACAGAATATATATATATATATATATATATATATATATATATATATATGTTGTGACACTTTCAACATATTTTATTGTTGTAAATATCAAAAATAAACATCGTTCTGTATCCAGCTGACATGAAGTGAAAATCGCGTAACAACCAAAAAGGGTAACTTTGATAAATAAATTTCCACCAATAGCTAAGCAGATCAGCAGTATAAAAGGCGTGCTGCTTCGCATTAAAATTCAGTCAATTTCTTCGACTCATTCCCAAAATATTTCATGTCAGCTTCTGCAGGTTTTCCATATATACCGAGAGTTTTATTTCACTACTAGTCTTGCTATCTTGTCTAAATTCTCTCACGCTAATTTTAACTTTCAGGACTTATTTGGGCTTGTTCCCCAAGTAGTCGATTCTAGTAGGAGAGGCTTCTCACTCTCTTACACTCCTAATTCCTTCAGGGCTTACTTGGGCTTGTTCCCCAAGTAGTCGACTCTAATATTTCAGGACTTACTTGGGCTCGTTTCCCAGCTAGTTGATACTAGTGAATAAGGCTGGTTCCCTTACTTACGCACATCTTTACATCTTTTACCTAACTAGCTTTTAACCTCTGTACCTGGAGGACTTCTTCTTAGTAAATACGCGAAATTATTGTCGAGACCTTCTGCATAGGACTGATACTCCATTCACTTGAGTATATTCAACTATTATTTGACAATTGATACACTCCACTAGAATGTTGGTGACCCAGACGTGATAAAAACCCGACGTGATAAAAGCCCGACGTGACAAAAGCTCAACGTGATAAAAGCCCGACGTGATAAACGACCGACGTGGTCAAAGCACGACGTGATACCGAGACCGAACGGATTCAAACGTGAATAACACTACTGTCGTAACTAACTACTGACAAGACTTAAAGACTTTCGCAAGACCTTATAAATGGAAGAAGATAGGAAAATGGAACCAAGTAATGCGATAAAAGCGATACAACTTCCAGTAAGACTTCCTCAATTCTGGGAAGAAGATCCGTCCCTATAGTTCACTCAAGTTGAGATGATTTTTGCCGCCAATAACGTGGCACACCAAGTAGAGAAATTTAATTTGGAAGCAAACCAACTACCTTATAAAATACTGAGCCAAGTCTCAGGATTGATTAAAGATCCGGGTGACAACCCATACGACGCTCTAAAGGAACGCTTGACAGCTATATTTAGTCAGAGCCAGGAGAATAAATTATGACCACTGTTGAAGGAAACACAATTAGGTGATTCAAAATCCTCACAGCTCCTTCGAACAATGCAAAATCTGGCTGGCAATAAAGCATCAAAACAAATTATTAGAATAGTATGGTTAGGGCCATTCTAGCTGCTTTCACTAGCGATGATTTAGAGCAAATGGCAAATATCGCCAATAAAATTTTGGAAACTCATTGTCAAAATCCTTCATTTGCAGCTACTTCTTCTTCTTCCTCCTCCGATGGGATGAAAGAAATTATTAATCAACTGCAGAACCTAAAACATGAAATAGAAGAACTTAAACACAGATCTCGTGATAGAGGTAGAAAAAGGTCAAGATCCCGAACTCCTTCACGAGGAAGAAAGCCTTATTGCTACTATCATTATAGATTTAAAGACAATACGACCAAATGCGTCCAACCATATAATTGGAACGCAAATAAATCCAAATTGAATCAGGAAAAACTAACCTTGGCAGTGGACAAATCAACGGATAATACGATGTCCACAGCCGCAATGTCAGCCCAAAGATTATTTATTACTGATCGAGATACTGGTGAAAATTACCTTATAGATTCTGGAGCTTATATTTCCGTATTACCAAATAAATGCAGTAAACTGAAACCAAACACAAATTATAATCTATTTGCTGCCAATGGTTCTCCAATACCCACCTATGGAATTGAACATAGAGAATTAAATTTGGGAACAAGGAGACCTTATCCATGGGATTTTGTGACAGCAAATGTATCACATCCAATAATAGGGGCAGATTTCATGTATCACCATAATCTTTTGGTGGATATTGGACATCGACAATTGATTGATCAAGTTACTAAATTGAGAGTCATTGGTCGTGTCAGTTCGATTTATGGCGAAAAAATAGATACTATTCCCGAAGGAGATAATTATCAAGAAATACTAAGGAAGTATCCTGATATAACTAGACCGACAGTCATTGGCAAACCGACAGATTCTGCAATTAAGCATTATATTGAAACTGATGGAGCTCCAATAAGTTGCAGAGCAAGGATACTACCCTTAAACAAATATGCAGCTGTTAAAGAAGAATTTCGCCGAATGATGGAAGCAGGAACTTGTAGACCATCAAAGAGTCCTTGGGCCATTACATGTGGTAACTAAAAAAGATGGTAGCCTAAGACCATGCGGAGTTTACCGGTTATTAAATTCTCGCACCAAGCCAGATAGATACGTAGTGCCTAACCCTCATGATTTCACTAATCAACTATTTGGCACAAAGGTATATTCAACCTTGGACATTAATAAGGCTTATTTTCATATTCCAATAGCTGAAGAGGATATTCAGAAAACAGCAATAATTACGCCATTCGGACTTTTCCAGTTCCTTAGAATGACATTTGGTTTAAGGAACGCTGCACAAACTTTTCAAAGGATCATGGATCATTTATTTAGAGATCTTCGATATGTTTTTGTCTACTTGGACGACATATTGATAGCTTCACATAGCAAAGAACAACACGAGGAGCATTTAAATGAAGTACTCAAACGTCTAAAGATAATAGATTGAACCTAAATTCAGCGAAATGCAACCTAGGGCAACCTTCAGTTCAATTTCTCGGTTATAATGTTTCCCCAGATGGTATCACTCCTTTAGACGATAAATTCAAGGCAATAATACATTTTAAGAAGCCAACTAATAAGTCTGAATTAAGACGTTTCCTTGGTATGGTTACCTTCTAATTTACCAAACGCAGCGACAGTTCAGAAACCTTTGAATGAAATTCTAGCCTGCGCCAAGAAAAGAGATAAATCACTCATAGTTTGGTCAGAGCAAGCAAGAGAAGCCTATAAAGAAAGCAAGAAAGCACTAATCAACGCTAAGTTATCACATCCAGCACCTGACATGCCATTATCATTGGAAACTGATGCAAGCAATACTGGAATGGGAGCGGTCATTCAACAACTAGTAAACGGAAAACAACAACCTCTAGGATTTTTCTTCAGCGCATTTAATAAGGCTCAGGTTAATTATTCTACATATGATAGAGAACTTTTGGCAATCTACGAAGCGATCAAATATTTTCGTCCACTTATTGATGGAAGAGAATTCTGTGTATATACTGACCATAAACCGCTGACCCACGCATTATTACAAAATTCTAAATCAGCCTGTCCACGACGTCTACGTCAGCTAAATTTTATCTCTCAATTTACAATAAAAATAATTTATCAACCTGGTGAAGATAATCTTGTGGCAGACACATTATCAAGATTAACTGAAATATGTCTCCCTGAGAATCTTCATCTGTTGGCTAAAGCACAAGAGGAAGATGATAAAATAATCAAACAATTAAATCAACGGAAAAATATTAAACTTCAGAAAATAAGAATACCAGGAACAGAAATATGTCTATGGTGTGAGACATCAACAAATTCAACTAGGCCATATTTACCAAAACAATTTCGACTACCAACCTTCCAAAAATTCCATAATTTAAGTCATCCTGGTATTCGACCTTCAAGAAGTCTTCTTAACAATCGTTATTTCTGGCCAAACATGAACAAGGATATAGGAAATTGGTCTAGATGTTGTGTTCCCTGCCAGACTTCAAAGATCAATAGGCATACCATCACTCCACGAAGTACCTACGGTTTTTCAAGACGATTAGAACATGTCCACATAGATTTAATTGGACCATTACCTCCATCAAATGGGAGAAAGTATTGCCTTACGATGATAGATGGGAACACACATTGGCCTGAAGTACTTCCACTCAGCAATATAGAAGATCCTACAATTGCTGTAGCATTTTATAAGCACTGGGTAGCACGATTCGGAGTTCCTGCAAAAATTACTACAGATCAAGGAAGACAGTTCGAATCAGAACTATTTAAAAAATTAACATCATTACTCGGTATCACTCGAATCAGAACAACACCATACCATCCTCAAAGTAATGGATGTATTGAAAAATGGTATCTTTCATTAAAAGCATCTCTAACAGCTCAGATTCAAGAAACTAAGAGTTGGACTGAAAGTTTACCTACTCTATTATTGGGATTAAGAGCAGTACTTAGACAGGACGAGGATGCTAGTACAGCCGAGCTACTTTATGGGCAACCATTAAGACTCCCTGGAGATATATTCACTTCAAGCTCCAATAATATAGAGTCTGATGAAGTTTTGCGACGCCTGATACAAGAAATGACAAGTTTTAGAGAAACAAAAGACAAATCTTTTGTGAGTAAAGACCTATCTACATGCACTCACATTTTTCTGAGAGATGATATATCAAAAAAAAGAATTAAGGCCAGCATATTTGGGACCATATAAAGTTCTGGACCGGGATAACAAAACTATAAAGATACTTACAAATGATCGTGAGGTCAGAATCTCATTAGATAGAGTGAAGCCAGCATATTTATTTTCTGACTCAAGTCAAACAGATTTTTCAAAATATAATGACAAAATTTTGCATAATCATGGGAACGAGGAACCTAGTAAAAGAAAAATAAATAGATCAGTTCGTTTCTTGGATACAATCAAATAAAAAAGTGTATATAACGGCAATTAATCACTAAAATTGATCAGTTCAAAAAAAAGTGATGAAACCAGAATGGACCTCCCATGGAAATTGCAGGAGGTAGAAATCCCAGACCCGGATATAAGTGTAAAAATAAAGAGAATGTGGGAAGTAAGAGTCTTCCCACACTTGGAGTTGGTGGAGCCCATCGAAGATGAGCCATATGTTCCTGTCGGTTTGACAAATTTTATCACAACTTACTATAAAACATTCAATAATATCAGTTAGAAACATTATCAAGACTACCATCCGAACAAACCCACCTTTTAGGTAAAAACTAAATATGAAACTCAACCTTACAATAATAATTTCCATCACCTACATCTTGCTGTCTGTCACTTTATATCATTTCCAATTAACAAGTCAACAAATAGGTAAATCTTCCACAAAGTTAATCTACAAGAAAAACAATCAAATGAAGAGAAAGAAAAAGAGAATGTAGTGCAACATAATTTGAACCCACAGAATAATTTTTCAGTTTTATTTTATTTATATATTTATTCTGGGGAAGCTGATTTTTTGTACTTTTTGTCTTAGGTAGGTTATGATATCGTCCTATCAACAACATTTTTCCTTACTTTAATTTTTATTTTACAAAATAATATTATTTTAGTTTTTAATTTTTATACAAATGATAAAGGCCCCAAAGCGGGTCGAAACGTCTTGTTCTGTAAACATTCTGACATGAAATAAATGTGCGTTTATTTCAATCTTTCCGATCACCGAAAGAGATCTAAACCCACGATATTCACGAAAAAAAAAATATATATAAATATATATATATATATATATATATATATGTGTATATATATATATATATATATATATATAAATAAGATGAAGCTCTACACCTTTATGCTTCTGTTTAGTCAGACACAACCACCCACTAAAAGCGGATCACGTGATTTCAAGCCTGTTAGCTTTCATCAGCGCCACATAAGTGGAAGCTGTATCCAACTAAACAAAAGCAACTGGAAGTAGTCAAAATCTTTGAGACATTATCTACCAGTGGGACACAATTCGCGCCACCTAGGTATTGAGAGCAAAATTACGTTTAAAGTAAGTATGTATAATAATTAAAGAGATCTATTAGTTCATTAATGAGTGAGATATATAAAATATAAAAATAAGATGAAGCTCTACACCTTTATGCTTTTGTTTGATGTCTGATGAAAGCTAACAAGCTTGAAATCACGTGATCCGTGATCTCTAAATTTTAATTAGGTAAATTTCTTACAGAAATGTACCTATTGCGATCGTTCAAACTTTTGAATTTTGAAAAAATTTCAACGGCATGTTGATATATGTCTATAAGTTAGTCCAAAAAAACATTTGGTTCAAAAGTTTATATATATATATATATATATATATATATATATATATATATATATATATATATGTTATATCCCAATATAATTATTCACCATATTCAATAATAACGATCAAGTGTCACAGGTGTCATATTTCAACGACACGTGTTTTATTATTTTTCTTTGTTCTTATTTTCGTTCTCAGAGATAATGCTGACTTGCAGTTTTTCACTCTGGGACATTCTCAGAATTCAATACATTTTACATTCTCACAGAATATAGAACTTTGCAATTCCCATACTCTGGAATATTCCATATTCTAAGAATATTGTAGTTTTATCAGAATATGCAAACTTGCAGATCCCATGCTCTAGAACTTGTAACGGACAAACCAAGCGCAAGTCGCATGATGTTTAATCAGCATAAAATCACTATAAATACGATTGCACCTGGTTCCCCAAGGTTCTTGATTCAAAATAAACAGTAGCTATCAGTTCACGTTGTTTTTCTTCATTTTTATTATTAAATTTTTGTAACCTATAAATTATAATAAATATTATTATTTTTTAAAAGGTGAAGTTTTAAACTACAAATATAAAATTGGCGCAGTCAGTAGGATTCCTCAACGATGTTATAAGTGTCAACGGTGGTTTCCAAACCTTAAATGAAAAAAAGAATCGAAGCTGCGGAGAACCAAGTTCTAATCCACATCACCAGCAACGAAGACGGTCTTTCCGGCGACAACGGAACACGCGAACGCTCACCCTGTCGTAGCAATGCTCACGGAGAATTAAGGATTTCTTCTTCTGCCAAAAATGAGGATTTTAGTCAAGTAAGTGCAAAGAATCATCTCGTTTAAAAAAATTTACCATTTATTGAAACATTTTCTTTTAAACAATTTATCTACAATTATTATCGTATTTTATTAGTTCGATTGAACAACATTTCTGTTATCGTATTGTTTTGACATTTATCCAAAATTTATCCCCTATATTTACGTTTTCGCCCTGAAAACACAATGCCTACTACAAGAGGTCAAGCTAGTTCCGACGCGAACGCTGACGTCAACCCCGAATCACAAATTATTTCTGTGGAACAATACAAACTCTCGGAGATATTTTCTATTATCCCTGATTATGATGGTAATCAGATAATTTTAATCACATTCACAAACGCATGTTCCATGGCATTCAACATGGCAACCGGAGATCAAAACTTCTCCTTACATTACACATTAAGAATAAACTTAACGGCCGAGCAGCCAAACTTGTCAATTATCGCAACCCAAATTCATGAAAATAAATTTTACATCTTTTAGATTCACACTTTGGAGATTCACGAGATTTAACCTCATTAATTCAGGATCTTCAACGTATGAAACAGTTGCAAAATGAATCACCATTAACTTTCATAGTTCGTTTGCAAACGCATGAATCGAAAATTCACCTTGCTATCAACAAACATGGTACTGACAACGGCATTAGCTGGACTTGAACAGAAATTAGGTCAAATATTTAGAGCTAGTAATCCAAGCGACATGCTTTCAGCTTTGAATAGAATTGAAAAGTAACTTCAACTATCTTATTTTGGGAATCAAAAATTTCAGAATAGACCTCAGAATAATACGAAAAAACCTATCCAACTTCCACAATGTTCATATTATAAAAAACCAGGCCACATGATCCAAGATTGTCTTACAAGAAAGAAATCATTACAGCCTTCATTTCAAAATTATCAACAAAACTTTCGACCATCTTTCAGCAACTTTAATCCCCAAAATCAATCATCTTCTCAAACCCAAAATAGACAACCTAGTCCATATAACAATCAATTTTCTAGACCCTATCCCAATGTTCAAATACCATCTGTCATTCAATCAAATCCAAATATAAGACAGCAACCACATCGTACACATCATTTTAATAATCCAGTAGAAGATCAATATTATCACAACAATTTTATTACTAATGAACAGTCTAATTATACTCCCGATTTTTATGAAGATGAAAATTATAAAAAAAATTCGCAAGAGTATTATCAGTTGGAATCTTTCCAAAATAATTGCGAAAGTTCTACATCACAATCCGAAGATTTTCATGATCAAAATTTTCCTCTTCGCCCAACTTCTACAGCTCCAGATCCTAACAAACCAGTTTTGGAAGAAAAGACAACCCCAATTCAAACTATGACTATCGACATCTTCCACTCGTATGCCAACCACCCAGAACAAATGTTTATGTAAGCTCAACACTTACAGTAAATTCTAAAAATCTCTACTGTTTCGAAGACTCCTCAAAAAGATTTAGAATTCTCGTAGATAGTGGAGCAGGTATATCAATCTTCAAACCAAAAGCATGCGAAGCATTTTTAAATAGAAGCCCCGAAAATGTTGTTATCCAAGGAATAACAGACCAAAAGATTCTAATTTCCGAATCTGTTATGATACCTTTTGCCAAAAATGATCCTTATAAAATTTACATTTGCGATCTTGATATTCAATTCGATGGACTAGTTGGAGCAGATTGGCTTCACCATTATGAGGCAGTAATTATTTTCAGAGATCAAAAGTTAGTTACAAATTTCAAAACCGTCCCACTATTTAAGGTTATCGACAACATTCTCGAAAGCAATCCAAAACTATCCCATCCTGAAAGAAAGCATCACAACATTCAAAAACCAATAAAGAACTATATTTCCGATTATAATGAATTTCGGTCAAAAGCACAATCCTCTCATTTTCCAATCCTCCCCATACACAATGACGATGACGAAGACTCAGGCAACGAATCCGAAAAATCTAATAAAATCAGCAACGAACAAGTATACGAAGAATTCAAAATCTTTGTCAATGCTTATAAGTTAAGGTCACTTATTGATTATTCAAAAATAGAATTTACAAACCAGCAACTTTTAGTAAGAGTATATAAAAATATTTTAACTTTCTTTCAACAAAACAATCTAAAAGACTATCATCACAAGATTATAGAAGATATTTTCGAACAGAATGCTGACTTTTCCAACTGTAAAATCAATGTATTATCAAGCAAAAGTGTCAGGAATAGAAACTATTTTATTATTCCAATTCCATACTTTCCCGATTCCGTCAACGAATACGTATGCGTTTCTATTTTTAGAAATCAAGACACTATACAATCCGATACAACATACTTTGTTGAAAATAATCCTGATCTCCCCATATTAGAGATACTTTCATTTATATTATCTGAAAAAGATGTTAAATTTAAAGTATGTCAAGATTTTCTCAAAACACCAGACCAGGATCAGATCCCTATCATTCTCGATCAGTACCATAACGGAAAAACCAGTATTCATCGCGGTATTAACGAAATTATCCGTAGAATTCGCGAACGATACAATTGGCCCGGTATAACTAAGGACGTAGAAAAGCATATCAAAGCTTGTGAAGTTTGTCAAAAAACAAAGATTTTCAGGAAAAACTTAGACAGCCCTCTAGTTATCACAGAAACACCTAGAGCCCCGTTCGAAAGGATCAATATAGACATTCTAGAAGTACCCGGAAGACATTATGCACTAACTATACGAGACGAACTCACGAAATTCTCTCAAGCTTACGGATTACCTGACAAGACAGCAAAAAGTGTAGTCAACACACTTTTGATTTATTTCAAACACTACGGTACCCCAACTCGAATTCATTGCGATTTTGGTCGAGAATTCGATAACTCTCTTTTTCGTGACATGTGCACTCTCTTTGATATAAAAGTAACTAATTCCAGTGTAGGATATCCACAATCCAATGGATCTCTCGAAAGATTCCATTCCATACTATTAGAAATGATTCGAACGCATATATCAGAACACCCAAATGAACACGCGTTTAACATCTTACCATACGCTATCATTTCATACAACCGTTCAATGAACAAGACACACGGTCTTACACCGTATGAATTAGTATTTGGTCACACTTCAAGTAGACCTCCCGAAAACACATACAATCACAAAGAGTTAATTACAAAATATATTAGTGATCTAAAAGGCAAAAGTCCGCTTTGATCAACATGTATCCAAAAATCCATATCAATTCAATATAGGAGACAAAGTCTACATTAAAGAATCCCAGATCAAGAACAAATTACAAAATAAATTTAACGGTCTCTTCGATATTATTGAAGTTCATAGAAATTCAGCCACTGTTCTTAACAACAGAACAAATCAAAGAAGTAAAGTGAACTTTGATAGAATGAAACCTTATTTCGAAAATTAAATTTTAGGTTTTTTGTGTTGTTCGGATCAGCACTATCCAGTAGCCTATACAGTATTGATACAATCAATAACACTATAGGAGTGTACTACCATGACGAAACAAGACTAACAATAACAAACGACAAATGGACGTTACTAGTTCACAACATATCAATTCTATTAGAGACATACCAGCATAACGAAAGAATTCTCCAATCTATTTTAAACTCAATTAGTAAGAATTACACAGCCATGAATTATTTCCGTGCAGAAGTTAAGACTCATACCAGCCTACTATATCAAATTTCCTCATCAATAAAATCAAAATTTTCTGAAATATCTGCAGACACGAAAAGACAAAGGAGAGGAATAATTAACGGCTTAGAAAGCATATTCAAGACTATAACAGGCAATTTGGACGCAACTGACGGAGAATACTACGTCAAATGCACAAATGAGCTAAAACTAGATCAAAACAAAATAGAAAACCTTTTGAAGAATCAAATCTCTGTAACAAGATCAATCATTGACGATTTCAATACGACTATTGATCAATTCAAATTTGATGAAACTAAATTTCATAAAAATATGAATAGCATTGAGAGAGCTATTCACCAGCTATCCGACAAATTGGCACTTATAGAAGCAAAATTAAGTTTTTTCGAAATATGTAAAAAACTGATGGGAAGCTTTTTGTTCCTTGAATCCATAATCGAACCAGATAATCTGATTACATCATTAAGGGAAATATCTTAAAATCTATTAAGACATAACTTACCGCTACCGGCTAAACATTCAAGTATAGCCCAATTTTTAGAAATCATTGAATTAGAAGCATTTCAAACAGAATCAGAAATCGTTTTTGTATTAAAAATTCCATTAGTTGAACCTCAAACATTCACAATGTTCCACCTCTATCCTATTCCAATATACGATAGCAGAACTGGTATTCATCACATTTTATCTTTTACCAAAAATTCATTGCGCGAGATGATGATTCTTTGACATATTCACTAATAAAAGATCCTAGCCAGTTCAAACAACTTGCACCCTACAAGAAATTGTGTTCCAATGTCTACCCTTATCCAATAGACGCAAATGCTATTTGCAAGGCATAGTTCTTTAGAAACTTCAGAGACTTTCCCGAAAACTACGAAACATCTCTAATGCATGGTCAAGGTTACAACGTCCAAAAACTGGAAGAAAATATGTGTCTTATTCTAGTACCAGAGCCACTTCACATAACAATTCACTGCAAAGAAGCCAATACCAAAACCATCATTGTAAAAAATAATTCATCTTCATCTTCAAGTTAACTACAAACTGCTATGCCTTTATTGGTATCACTGAAGTCCAAGCAGAAACATGCAACATCATCGAAGTTTCACACAATCCACATCCAGTGATGACCAACTATAATTGCTGTTTACATATACCAGAAAAAGTTTTAGTTCAAGAACTGGAACCATTCAACCTAAATAACATGAATATGGACGATCTTTCATCAGCCAAGTACAAGTTAGAACAATATTCTAAAGATCTCGATGAACTTATAAATAAACCCTTCATCGACAGAAATATATCCTGGTTCACCGTTTCCACTATTGTAAATATTGTGATTCTAACAACCATCTATGTAATTTTCAAAATTATACTCCATTGAATTGAAACCCAACGAGACATTACAAAGAATAAAATCCATGATCTATAGAAGACGACCAAATCTACATGTCGAATCTACAGTGTAAAGGACCTTCTAAGTGAAGTGAAACTCTTTTCTTTTAAAAGTGAACATTTATTGACACTGTCATTTTTATTTTTATTTTACCTTTTACATTTTCTCATGTATTTTTGTATACTATTCTTTTTACATTTTATTTTAATTTTTATTCTAACCAAAAAATTGCTGTATAACATCAATTTTTCTTTTATAAGGGGGAGCTGTTATATCCCAATATAATTCACCATATTCAATAATAACGATCAAGTCTCACAGGTGTCATATTTCTACGACACGTGTTTTATTATTTTTCTTTGTTAATATTTTCGTTCTCAGAGATAATGCTGACTTGCAGTTTTGCACTCTGGAACATTCTCACAGAATATGCAACTTTGCAATTCCCATACTCTGGAATATTCCATATTCTAAGAATATTGTAGTTTGATCAGAATATACAAACTTGCAGATCCCTTGCTCTAGAACTTGTAACGGACGAACCAAGCGCTAGTCACATGATGCTTAATCAGCATAAAATCACTATAAATACGATTGCACCTGGTTCCCCGAGGTTCTTGGTTCAAAATAAGCAGTAGCACTCAGTTCACGTTGTTTTTCTTAATTTTTATTATTATATTTTTGTAACCTATAAATTATAATAAATATTATTATTTTTAAAAAATTGAAGTTTTAAACTACAAATATAAAATATATATATACATATATATGTAATGAATTTTTAAAAATGTACCTTTCCGCTGACTACAGGCCATCGGGATTTTTTTTATTGTTATAGAAACCAAAATTGTCAAGTAATTTGTGGAATTTGAAAATTTTGTTCTTGAGATCTATTATAATGAATTATTATTTACTATTTGTATAGAAAAATATGTATTATGTTATCAAAATAATTTTGACTCTGAATAAGAGATGAAACATAAACAAGAAAAACCAAAAACATATCGCAATATCTATTTCAATTTCTTTTAACTTTTTCTATCAGATAGCAGTAAATGTTGTAATGACCATTGATATCTGTTTTATTGTTCATCGTAGGTTTCTGTTAAATGTGACATATTTGTAGGAAATCTAGTTTTTCCGTGTTTTTTTCTGTTTCAAGAACTTTTACATTTTCAAAATCAATGTTATGTTTGGAATTTTTAACGTGGGAAGCTAAGGCACATTTGTTTGGTCTTAATCTTATAGCACTACGATGTTGAATCAATCTATTCCTTAAAAGTTGTGAAGTTTGACCAATGTTTTTTTTTCACATTGAAGACATTTCAACGAATATACAACATCGGATTTATTCAAGGTATCTATATATTTTTCTATACAAATTGAAAATAATAAGTCACATTGATAGTCTCAAAAATATAAATGCTTGAGATTACATCTGTATAATATTAGATATAGATGTATAGATAATATTATTTTCCTGTGAATATGGTTAAAGTTTTGAACTTTACTAGATATAAATAGATCCATGTTATAAGTACTTAATATTTATTGATTGAAATATCATATACACTGTGATTTTGTAATATTTTTTAGTTTCGCTGATGAAGGCTGAAATTTAAACTAAGCCGAAATATACGATTTTACATGAAGATCTTTCATTGAATGCCTTTTTAGGCTGTATAACCTGAATTATTTTAAACAACATAGTTACTGTCGGGTATGACTACTCTTTCAAATATATATATATACATATATATATATATATATATATATATATATATATATATATATATATATATAATAATGGAGATGCTCTACACCTTTGTGCTTTTATTTAGTTGGACACAACCACCACTAGAAGCGGATCACGTGATTTCAAGCTTGTTAGCTTTCATCAGCGCCACATAAGTGGAAGCTGTATATGTATATATATATATATATATATATATATATATATATATAGGGTGATTCACGGTCGATGGTACCTTAGACGTTTAAGGAAAACTATTCGTAGAATCGTTGTAAAAATTGTATTATGTAGATTATGCTTAGAGATCTATCGGCTAAAAATATTTTCAGCCTTGCGACGTTGCCACTTATATCAAAAAAAACAAGACACCCTATATATTATCACTTTGATAGATTCTCTATCACCTTCTGTTTATTCATTCATAAGATACTCATGCCATCTTTAAAAGTTTCCAGCGAATTAATTAATTTTCTTTTGTTTTGTTCAAAACGGAGCCCCAATCCATAGCCGATTACTCTGAATTTTAGAACTGTGAAACGATGGAATTCCAGTAATAGCTTAAGAAAAACTTGTTTCTTATTTATTATTGAAGATTCTCTTTTTATGTTATACAAGGTCGCTCAAAATTCTTGATCATTCCATCAGATCTATTTTTTCAGAAAGAGAATCAAAATACCTTTGAAATGATATATCATGTTCCTATACCTAAATGGTCACGTTTTCAGAATATAAGCAACAATCTATTAAGGTGAATTATTTCTATCATTTTCATAGTAGGTATTTGCTGGTTACCAATGTGATAAAACACAATTATTATTTAACGAACATTATTTGAGATATTCCTTAAAATAATTTATCTGAAACGCCAAGATTTGTAGAAGAATGTGTATTCAACACAAGTACAAAGTAAAGATGAACTGCGTCAAAGCGTAATTAAATGCATTGATAAGATAGATGCACGTGAAATAAGAAAAGCTATTTTATTGTGGAGATACATATTCTTAGATGTTTGGAAAGAAAGGGTTGTCATTTTGAGAACGTATTATGAATGTTTGATTATATATATTTCTTCACTAATTATTATTATTATTAAAATCTCTGTCCTTATCACTTGGTTATTGATTATTAATTAGATATTATACTGTTTTATAGTCTTTTGCGTAATTTTCAATCTTTTGCGTAAATAATTTAACAAATTATCACAAAATACATATGTATATCGTTGAATTGGATTCATTTTCTGAATATCAGTCAAGGCATAGTTATTGCTAATTTTGTCTTGAAATTGAGTTCAGGTTCTGATAAATCTACTTACTAATTATTGTTTTGCCCAGACTGAGTATGATATCTATAAAAGTTTATAGTTATTTTTAAATAAATTTACAGAGCACGGTAAACGAATTGTCTCTGCAGTCTACTTATAGTATATAGTATACGTAGAGTAACTGTTTCGTAAATCAACATTTTGAATTAGCTTCGAGGAATCAGAAAATTACTTATTTGTTCTGTGAATAGATTTATTCTTCTTGCCTTTTTTGTACTTTGTGGGTATCTTGCATAAAACTTTATGGATGTTTTTGCAATAATTTGATCACATAATTTATGAAGAATGAACAACTCAACAAACACTTATTCTTCCTAACGATAATTACTTGTCAAACTTTCCATCAACATGGAAACCAGCAAATACCTACTATAAAAATGCTAAAAATAATTCACCTTAATAGATAGTTGCTTATATTTTGAAAACCTAACCATTTAGGTATAACAACATGATATATCGTTTCAAAGGTATTTTGATTCTCTTTCTGAAGAAGTATTAAAATATAGGGTGTTCTATTAGAAAAAAACGTATTTTTGGGTCTTTATTGTTCTGATGGAAAGATCAAGAATTTTGAGCGACCCTGTATAACATAAAAAGAAAACCTTCAATAATAACTAAGAAAGAAGTATTTCCAAAGCTATTACTGGAATTTCATCGCTTCACAATTCTAAAATTCAGAGTAATGGGCTATTGATTGGGGCTCTGTTGTGAACATAAACAAAAGAAAATTAATTAATTCACTGGAAACAGTTAGAGATAGGTATGGGTATCTTATAAAGAAATAACCAGATGGCGATAGAGAATCTAATAAATTGATAATATATAGGGTGTCTTATTTGAAAAATTATAGTTGTTAATACTTTTTAATATAAGTGGCAACATCGCAAGGCTGAAAATATTCTCAGACGATAGATCTCTAGGTATAATCTACATGATATAATTTTCATAACGATTCTAACATTAGTTTTCCTTAAACGTCTAAGGTACCATCGAACGTGAATCACCCTATATATATATATATATATATAGTATATAGTAGGTGGAAGTACGGCAGTACGTGTTAAATAACAAAGTGTTAAAAGAAAATGGGAATTCTGCCGAAGTTATATGGGGCTTAGATAAGAAAACTCTTTTTGCTGTCCAAGCTTTCGGAACTATTTATTTCCATTCTCAAGGCTATAAAAATATAAATGAAAAATTTTTAGTTTGGAGTGATTTCACAAACTGAATTTGAAACTTACTCTGCAAGTGAGGATTGTAATTTAAAACGGTACAGACTGTACATAGTTGAAGAATTCCTCATAGTGGTATTAAAAGCTAATACAAATCACAATTAAAATTACACATTAAAACAGTAGTTAAGACAATATGTAAAAGGTGGAGATACAATTACATGTCTCTTGATACTGTCACATTTCTAGAACAACTAATTCTCTGAAAGGGGTTGAAGGAAAAGAAAGGAATGTACAGGAAAATATTTAAACAGTTTTTTTTTTTAAATTTTCGAAAACTGGGTGGGAGATCAAGATTCCACAAAACATAGAAGTGATACACTGGCATATAACGATTGATACCATGGAAGACACAGAACTCAAAACATAAAAGTGTATTCATATCAAAATGTATGCAAGCTTCAAAAAAATCCTAACCTATGTACGATTATTTACGTTATTGGCTCAAAATTTTGAAATCAAGTAGGAGTAAACAGAGCTGAGTCCACGTAAATCGGTACAAGTGTTCATAGCCCTCGGATCTTTCGTAATTTCTATCATTTCGTGTATTTTTCTTTTCATTAAATTGAACTCATTGGCTAGAATGTGCACACCTTCAAAATTAGGAGTATGCCGTTTCTCATGGGCATGTCTCACTAAGGTACATTTATTGGTTTGACCATTTCTGTAATCACTTTTGTGGGAAGTTATTCTGTTTTAAAGTAGCCTCTGTGTTTCACCTATATACACTAGATCACAATCATGACAAGGAATAACATATACAACATTCCGTCTTTTCTCCGTTGGCATTCTATCTTTTATAGTAGAAAAGTGTTTACCTAATAGATTCACATTTCTTTTAGCCACTATACAGTTGTGAATGACATCCTTGATGATATTAGTTAGTTTTGGAGTGAGGTCGTTGATCCAAGGAGGGGAAAAATAACATATTTGTCCCTGTTGTCTTTGTGACGGGTGATTTGTAGAGGAATCTGGGCTATTGTCTAGTTTACGTAATAGTTTATTTGGGTAAGAATTATTCAGTAATATTTGATATAATTTGTCTATGTTTTCCTTTACTAAAGTTGGATGACATATTTGCTTAATCCTATTTTCCATTCCTAGAACTAAATTAACCTTCATTCTTTTATCATGGTAAGAGAGATAATTCAAATAGCGACCGCTATTAGTAGGTTTCTGAAACCAATCAAGTATGACGGTTTGATTTCGAGTACAAATACTTCTGGTATCTAAAAACAGAACAGAATTGTTTTGCTCCTTTTCGATTGTAAATTTGAGGTTGACATCATAAGCATTGAAGATTTGTAGGACTATATCGTCAGAATTAGCTGGAATAGAACAAATTATATCATCAACGTATATTTTGATGAAGGGAAATTGAAATGGTAATTTTGGTAAACAATCATCCAATAGATCATCCATTACAAAGGCCGAGATTATGGGTGAAATGGTGGAGCCCATTGGTGTACCAAAAACTTGTAAGTAATTCTCTCCTTGGAAAGTAAACACGGTACTATCAAATATGAACTTTAAAGCTAGAAGAAAGGAATCTATATCTAGATTGCAGTGGGAGTGGGTCTCATGCCAATGTTTCCTGATACTGGACTCCGCACGTTCATATGAGATGTTGGTGAACAGAGATGAAACATCCAAGCTGATTAAAACATAGTTTGGAGGTAATTGAAAATTGTTAATGAACCTTGCATAGTGGAAAGAATCTTCAATGAAATAGTTGTTATTTCTATTATAGGTGTTGGTTAAAATTTCTGTGATGTATTTGCACAAGCCTGAGTTCGGGGTACCAATTGAAGAAATAATGGGCCTGAGTGATAAGGGTTCTTTGTGGATCTTGGGTAAGGCATAAAATCTCGCAGGAACTGAATCGTAAGTGGTGAATTTCTTTCTAGTAATAATAATAATCTCGGCCTTTATAATGGATGATCTATTGGATGAGTGTTTGCCAAAATTACCATTTCAATTTCCCTTCATCAAAAGGTACGTTGATGATATAATTTGTTCTATTCCAGCTAATTCTGACGATATAGTCCTACAAATCTTCAATGCTTATGATATCAACCTCAACTTTACAATCGAAAAGGAGCAAAACAATTCTGTTCCGTTTTTAGATACCAGAAGTATTCGTACTCGAAATCAAACCGTCATACTTGATTGGTTTCAGAAACCTACTAATAGCGGCCGCTATTTGAATTATCTCTCTTACCATAAAGAAAAAATGATGGTTCATTTAGTTTTAGGAATGAAAAATAGGATTAAGCAAATATGTCATCCAACTTTAGTAAAGGAAAACATAGATAAATTATATCAAATATTACTGAATAATACTTACCCAAATAAACTGTTACGTAAACTGCTGTACAGTAGTCCATCCATAGAAAATCGCCCAGATTCCTCTACAAATCACCCGTCACAAAGACAACAGGGACAAATATGTTATTTTTCCACTCCTTGGATCAAAGACCTCACTCCAAAACTAACTAATATCATCAAGGATGTCATTCACAACTGTATAGTGGCTAAAAGAAATGTGAATCTATTAGGTAAACACTTTTCTAATATAAAAGATAGAATACCTACGGAGAAAAGACGGAATGTGTTATTTATATAATATTCCTTGTCATGATTCTGATCTAGTGTATATAGGTGAAACACAGGGGCTACTTAAAAACAGAATAACTTTCCACAAAAGTGATTACAGAAATGGTCAAACCAATAAATGTACCTTAGCGAGACATGCCCATGAGAAACGGCATACTCCTAATTTTGAAGGTGTGCACATTCTAGCCAATGAGTCCAATTTAATCAAAAGAAAAATACACGAAATGATAGAAATTACGAAATATCCGAGGGCTACGAACACTTGTACCAATTTACGTGGAATCAGCTCTGTTTACTCCTACTTGATTTCAAAATTTTGCGCCAATAACGTAAATAATCGTACATAGGTTAGGATTGTTTTGAAGCTTGCATATATTTTGATATGAATACACTTTTATGTTTTGAGTTCTGTGTCTTCTATGGTATCAATCGTTATATGCCCAGTGTACCACTTCTATGTTTTGTGGAATTTTGATCTCTCACCCAGTTTTCAAAAAATTTGATAAAAACTGTTTAAATATTTTCCTGTACATTCCTTTCTTTTCCTTCAACCCCTTTCAGAGAATTAGTTGTTCTAGAAATGTGACAGTATCAAGAAACATGAAATTGTATCTCCACCTTTTAAATATTGTCTTAACTACTGTTTTAATGTATAATTTTAATTGTGTATTGTATTAGCTTTTAATACCACCATGAGGAATTCTTCAACTGTGTACAGTCTGTACCGTTTTAAATTATAATCCTCACTTGCAGAGTAAGTTTCAAATTCAGTTTGTGAAATCACTCCAAACTAATATTTTTTCATTTATATTTTTATAGCCTTGAGAATGGAAATAAATAGTTCCGAAAGCTTGGAGAGCAAAAAGAGTTTTCTTATTTAAGCCCCATATAACTTCCGTATGTTACGTATTTTTTTTAAGTTCTATTTTAGTAACTGGAGTAAATTTTCCCGAAGAGGTATACTGAATACCGGTGCACAAACAAACATGGCTCTGGCGGGAATCGAACCTGCGGCCACAATGAGCTGTCGCAAGCTACGAACGCATTTCCAGCGCCTTAGCCCACTCAGCCATCGTGACCGGTACAGTTGCCCAGTGAAATTTTCTTCCACAGAGAATGGCCCAATAGTTTGGTTTCCATCAATTCCTGCCCAAACACTGATCTTTGATTTTTCAATATCCTTGTATCTGAAGTTGTGTCTATCAACTAATCCATTTAGGTAGAAATTTAACTCTTCAGTAATCAAATATTTTTGATAAAATATGGGCCTTCGTCAATTCGCTGGCACACTAATTCGCGAAATTGTGTTCTACGTTCGTAATTGTCTTCGCTGAGTCGTATAAAATTTTAATTTTGTTTGGAAAAACCTTATTGCTTATTAAAATTTTAATTAAATTTTCGCTCAATCAACGGGTCTAGCTATGGGCAGTAACCTATCTCCGTTGTTAGCTGAAATTTTTATGAACAATTTGGAAACAGGATTTCATTCACTATGATAAGATACTTTTCTACCACTGATATGTAGACGATTGCTTAGTACTTTTTCATGGTAGTTTAACCCTACTAAACTTACTTTTAACATTCTTGAACACGTTACACCCAGCTATCTCCTTCACAATGGAAATAGAAGATAATAATCGCCTACCTTTCTTGGATATTCTGTTAACTAAAATAGATAATAATTTGAGTTTTTCAATTTATAGAAAACCGACACATACAGACAATATCATCCCCTATTATCCTTGTCACCCGATATCACATAAACTAAGCTCTTTCAACGCACTTTTTCATAGACTGTTCTCCATCCCGATGAGCGTAGGAAATTTTAACAAAGAACTTAACATCATTAAACAAATTGGCACCAACAATGACTACCCTATTCAATTCATAGATAGAATACATCACAGACACTTGACAAAACACATAAACAGGAACATAATTGTACCTACTATATCAACTAAGTTCTGCTCATTACCTTACATCGGCAAAGCTTCACAAGAAATCCGAAACATTTTCCAACGCCATAACCAGGAACTAAAAGTATGCTTCTCCACCCATAACACAATTTATAGGATGTTGGTCCATGTTAAAGACCAGTTCAAACCTCTAGATAGATCCGGAGTTTACGAGATCTCTTGTTCTGATTTCCCAGCCAAATACATAGGTCAAACTGTCAGGAAAATAAGTATTAGAATAGATGAACACGCTAAAATAATAGATAAATATAAATCTTTGTTTCTTACTACACCTTATTACCATATCAATTCGAAAAGTTCCTTCGCAAATCATGTAATCAATAATAAACATACCTTCAATATCAACAATGATGTTAAAATATTACACCATGCTCCAAAAGGCCGGTTGTTGAACATCCTAGAGATTTTAGAGATCAATTCCAACAATAATAACCCACGAACTATATCACTTAATGAACAAAGCAACTTTGACTGCATACAGTTCTTCAACTCCCTAAACTTTTGAACTTGTTTATAAACATTTTATTTTGTTGTTGTGCTTCTCCTAACCTTTTGTCTATAATTCTATGTCAAATATAACAGTATTCTACCATTTACATTATCTTTATCTTTATTAAACTTCAAAAATATTCACTATCCAACATTAGATGGCTCTAGTTACATGTAATTGAAAAACTATTTAAACGATCCCCAACCAGAAATATATCTCTTTTACCATCAGCTGACCAAAGATGTAGTCACCGGGCACGTGCACTCAAACTCTGACAATGTGACGTGACGTGGAATTTCGTTTTTTGTTTTTTTAGAATGTGACTCTATTTTACTTTATTTTAATTTTTTAATGGGATAATTTATTTTTCAAGTATATATATTGTAATTTAAATTTTTTGCATTGGTTTTGGGATCGTTTTCATAATGTTTTTCTTTTCTTAAAATTTTTTTCATATTTTCATTTCCATGTGAGTATACTATCCACCATTTTGTATCTTAACTACATAATTTTTTCACTTTACATTTCAAGATCTTATAATATAATTTGTTACAGAACTTTCAACATTTTGATTGAAAATGAGATTTTACAATCTCGAAACATGTCTCATCAGTAATTAATCCTTAATAATAAACTGTGGAGAAGACTTTGTGTTTTTTGGTCTAACCATTTCACTCCACTTCGAGAATGGACTTCTACAACCATTATATTAAAGTTAGGTTAGTGAGGAGGTGATTGATAAAATTTTATCAAATATAAAAATACACTTCCCCCTGTATATCTACCTAAACTGGAATGTTTTTTTATTTTCCTCTCAGTCAAAAGATATTTAGGGTGGTTCGTTTTGAAATGGAAGCACTGTATACAAGAAAAGTATAGCTACAGCAAAATATGCACATAATGAAAACCTGATAGAAAATTCTGAAAACCCAGCAAAGGCAGCATGGAACATACTAAAATAGGATTTTTTTAATAAAACATTTTGAGTCATACCAATAAAATATAAAAATTAAACAAGCACAGATGAACAGAATAAAATAAATAAAATCATTTTCTTAAATCCTTCTTATAAAGATGAGATTTGACTGCCCTATTTCGCGTCACAAAAAAGTTTCTGCGGGTCCGGTTGAGGTTCCCTGCAGAATCCTACAAGATGTGGATGTGTTTTTAGTCAGGCCTCAGGAACATCCAAAAAACCCATTCTTTGTAGAGGTAGTTTATCCTGAAATACTGAAAACTAACAGAAGAAAAAAGCGTCGCCAAAAGTTATCGGCCAGTAGTCACTTTATGTGTTTTCTCGAAACTTTTTGAGAAAATAATGCATGATAGATTAAAAACTTTTTGGAATATTAACAATATTTTTGTGAAAATCAGCATGGGTTTCTGGAAAACACGGCAATGTTTAGCTTATACTCCTACATTTTGAGAGGCCTTGACAAAGGTCTCACAAAGTTGGGTATCTAAATCGATCTAGCAGAGCGTTTGACATAGTTGTTCACTCCATCTTAGTCGGCAAGATAGAAAACAAATCATAAATTTAAGTCTGAAACAAGGGAGAGCCCTTGCGGGACGCCACAAGGATCAACACTCTCCCCACTTTTTTTATAATTCACTAAAATGATTTAAAAGCTTTTATATTTATAATAATAGAATATCTTAAAAGTTGAAATAACGCAGTTTGTGACGATATTTCGGTGGTAATCATTGGTAAAGCGTAGAGGAAGCTGTAAATATATCTAACAAAGTTTTGGATAGTGTTAAATAGTGGTGTGGTCGCAATGGACGGATCTTGAATCACTCAAAGACAAGCTTTATACACTTTAAACTAGTGAACCAGACAGACTCTAGCTTGCTTGTCGGATTGGAGGAAAAATCATTTTGCAAAATACATATGCAAAATTCATTGGCACTCCTCATTTCGGGGATTTCTGCATGGAATTTGCATATCGACGCAATAGCAAAAAAAACTGCAACGCAAACTATGCTGTTTATAACTTAAGATAAACAGTCAGTACTCAATCATTAATTATATTTTATAATGCTTTTGTCCAAAGCAGGCTTAGCTTTTCCATACTTTTCCGGTGGGGCTCAGTAGAAATACAGAATCTGATAAGAGCAGTCATATATTGTATATATTTTTACAATTATTTAGAAGATATGGAATCATGACCGTTTATTGTTATATTTATATAAGTTGTGTAACTTCGTTAAATAAAACTTAGACGAATTGCAAAAAAACATTGATTTCAATCAAGCTACACAAATACGTAACGAATACGATTGACCATACCATGACCTAGAACAGCTGCATATGAAAAAGAAGCGGAGTACATGGGCGTAAAAGCCTATAACTTATTACCAGATAGTATTGAAAACATGGCGCAAATAAATATATTTAAAAATAAAATCAAAAGATATATTCTAAACAATCCATTTCACGCAGTGAAAGAATACCTCGATGGAAATATTTCTACCTCAGGGGTTTTAAATTGCTTAAGGCTTTTATTTGTTTCTCAAATGTCTATTTTGTATTGATTATGTATGTAATGTGACGTATCCATACTACCTTTGCATTTGTATCTCTGATGGTTTAATAAATATCTTATTTAGTGATTAACAAAAGCAACTGGAATGTACCTTCATTTTGGGGAATGATATTCGACCATATTTTCAGATTCAATTTTATATTGATTGATCTTTGATCTGAATCTTCCATACCATTTTACAAATTGTCCTATTGACCAATTGTTGTCATGGTAACACTTACAATTTTTTATTCTATAACATAGCATTGTCATTCATTGAAATAAAGAGTAGTTATATAAAATAAACCGTTTTAACTTTAAAAAATGTATTTGTAATGGAAACATTTGAATATATATTTTCAAGCTAGGCATGCGAAATACTGAACTTTATGTTTTAATAAACAGTTAAGCCCCGCTAATACTTATTTCTATATGCTATTGAATTCACAAGAGAAATACAACGCACACCATATAAAGTATGGAAAAAAGCATGCGAAACAGATTGTGCATGTTCTCACTGCTATCTTGAAATGTGTTTTGAGCAGTATGAGAAAATCCATCTCTACTCTGCACTTTGGATACCATGATCATGACTAGTTTTAGTGGTTATTGTTATCGAGCATCTATGAACAATGGCCGAAATAAAATGTAAGAATAAGTCACTTTGTAAGTATGGCCATTCTAGAGTACATATGAAACCTGGATTTAATTATCCCATAATATAAGTTCAACCAGTTGTCATACTTTAGAAACGCATTTTTCACATCTTCATTGTACAAATATTAGAACAATGCGATAATATTGTCATCAAAGCTCAAAAGATAAAAGGTGTGTAAGTTCCCTGCTGTTTTCTTCGAAATTGTTGAATAATTTCAAACAGCTTCACTACATATTTAACATATTTTATTGTATTAGACCAACTTCAATCTCTATAAAATATTATCACAGTTTTTTGCATACTAATGACGTGCATTTAGAAAGTTTTTTAATAAACAAATGAGTAGATGCTTGATAAGAATTTTTATAAGTTAAATATAGCACACCTGCGAGATATTTAGATCTTTATTTGAGACATGCTTTAAAGAATCCCAAGTGCAGTAGACACTTATGAGTGAGAGCTTGAGAAAGGGAGAAACTCTCACTCAGTTATAATGTCGATTATGCACATATCATTTTCAGTATGCCTGAAGCCATTATGTTTCAATTGAATTTAGTGAGTAGTAGTGGACATAATATAAGGGAAATAGAGAATCAGGCTTGGGTTCGAGATACACTTATAAAATATTAAAAAAAATCTGGCGTAACCAGAATAATATAAAAATTAGTTCCCTAGTTCTAAAATTATATTAACATATAATACTTTTTCTTATTTGTTTCCAATTCAAATATAATATGAGTATGCAAAATAATTTAAATTGTGTAAATTCGTATGAAACTTGATTATATTCTAAATTAAAATTTGAATAGGAAACAATTAAGAAAAAAACATTATTCAGTTTCTAAGCTGGTAATCCTCGATTTTCATAATGTTTTCTCTATAGAATACTCTTAACAATATTTTTACTCTTTTCAAAACAACCCAATAGTAAATGTGTTTTTTGTAGATAAGACGTTCTATATCAACATTTCCCCGAGCACATTAAAATATCACTTGATTGGGCATATCATTGAGAACAATGAGGATATTTTTCTTGTTAGCTTCAATTTAAAGTATATTTCATAAAATTTTCTCTTTGGAAGTAACAAACTATCCTGTACCCTTAACTGTAATACAAAATTCCATTTTAGAAATAATGTTTAGAAAAGATAGGAGGCATTCAACAAAATCACTGTATAACAATGACATTTGCAATATAAATTGCTTATACATACACATTATTTGTACATATATACATAAAAATTAAACACTAAAAAAATTCGTACACCATCATCATCAAACTAGAACTAATGTAAATAGACCATTAATTGTACCTCTAAGCAAAAAATCGGAGAAGATTCTGTTTATTCTAGAAAATAGTTATTATGTTATTTACCCAGCACATACAGAGGTACTAAACCTCTAGGTGCCAGCAAATTATTTAAGAATATCTCAACTTGAATAAAGTCTATTGAATCCTCTAAAACGAAAAAGATTCTGCTCTGCCATAAAAAGACTCAATTATCAATTTAATCTATTCTTTACTCAATAGGTACCTCCTTTGTCAAAGTTATTACAGAATTAATAATTAAAAAAGAATGAATTTGATTACAGTTACAACTAAAAAAAAAATCCCGATGGCCTATTGTCAGCGGAAAGGTAAATTTTTCAAAATTCATTGAATTGAAATTTGAACAACCTTTTCATTGGTATACCTACATGTTATTACATAAATTTGCTGTATGTGTCATAGCCTTGCGGTTAGAGGTTTTTGTTTTGGCTGTAAAATATAAAGCAGACAGGGTTCGCGTTCCACTTCATGGCAGAATTTTTTTTTTTCGTCTATTTTTTTTCAATAAATATACTATATATTTTTTTAATCAGAGTCTATATTAAGATCTCCAGAAAATGTACAATTACATCAAATTTATATTGAGTGTTCATCTTTTATCAATATTTCTTATTTTTCTTGATTAATTTTTATTTTTTTATCTGTGCATTTTATGGAAAATTGCTTTGAGCAAAAGTTTTAGGTACTGATTATATCTATAACCTAAAATTATTTTTGATGATATTTACACTATGGCTCTTTTTGATATTTTTTTTAAATGTTTGAATGGTCGCCATTTTGAAACTACTTACCCGATATTGCCCAATAACGAACTCGACCGAGATATTTGAGAGATTGATTTTTGAACTTGATACCTTCAAAACTGCGACCTCTATCGTGTTAACAAATTTCGTAATATCCCATATATATATATATATATATATATATATATATATATATATATATATATATATATATATATATATATATATATAAAATCAAGTTGATTACTGGGAGGATAATAGGTTCAAAAAAAAATTATTACTGGCCATTAATTTGTGTATTCTGTTTATTGAATCTACGTTTCGTGGACCTGTTCCTCTTCATCAGGATTCTACAAAGCAATAAAAATATTTTTATAAAACATTGTCTGATTCTAAAAAGTTTTATGAATATTTTCTTACCAACGACTGAAATTTTTTTATAAAAAACTTCTGACAAAACATATCTTCGGAGGAGACCCATTAATTTTTTCACATTTTTGTTCTAAAAAACTTTTCATTAGCTGAAGGCTGTACTTGATAATATGAAAATATTAATTAAAAATCAAAAGATACATTGAATGACAATTATTTACGAGAACATTCTTTAACATTGGATAAAAAACCTGTACATGTTTGTAAAACTACATGCTGAAACAACACGAGAAGGCACAATGATTGAGAAGACTGAAAATTCTCTACATTATTTCATTATTTTTGGTTGTTCCCCACTAGTGAAACCACACGTGTGCAGCCATCTACTGGGAGAGAGCAATTCTTTGGTATTAAATTTTTAAGAAAATATAAACATTCTGCCTTATTATGAGTTTCAATTAAAAAATATATCATGTCATTTAGATGAATTTTTAGGTGTCTACATAATATGAGTTAATCAATGTTTTTCATTTTCAATTTTTTAACGAAATAAGAGGCGAGAGAATTATAGCTTGACCTTCTCAAGGACAAATTTGATTGATAATCTTATAGATTGATAGTGATTGTTGAAACAAGAAATGACAATTAACAATCAATAATTAACAAATAATTTCTTAAAAAATGTATTCTAAAGTTATTATTCTTATGTATAGTTATATATTATCATCTGAGATTTCGTATTGTACCAGATAAGCATAGATGTTGCTTAATTTGTTAACATCCGATTTTTGATTCATGGTGTTGGAAGTTTTATTAATATGGTACATTTCCAAAAAACACCTCTTTTCATGATGTGATTCATTGTCTAGAATTTTAAAATTATCATAATCCATTATATGACCAGTTGATCTGCAATGTACGGCGAGAGTACATGTTTTATTAGGATTTTTTATGTCACTTCTGTGTTGGATGATACGTTTCTTTAATTGTTGAGATGTATGACCTACATAAACCTTAGTGCAATTTGTGCAAGGAATTGAATATACAACATGGGTAGATTTTTCACGAGGGATTTGATCTTTGAGTTTGCTGAAGGTGCGTTTGAGTTGAAAATTATTTTTTTTAATGATTTGAATGTTAGGATGGGCAAGAGTTTTGATTAATTTTGATGTAAGATCTCCTATAAGAGGTAATGTTCTTCTTTTTATGCGATTGTTTTCATTTTCCGAAGTTGTTATCAGAACGCGACTTGATTCATGTTCGTTTCTTCTTTGGAGTAAAGGGTTTTGGTCCTGAGCAATGGTTGAGTTACTTCCTGTGTTGTGGTTTTCATTATTGTTGTTTTGGCTTGAGTGTAATGGTTTTTTGATAAGGATTTTTGGGTAACCATTTTCTTCCAGAATAGTTTCTAACAACTTGTAATTCTTTGTCTTCATTGAATGATGTGAAATTTTCTCAATTCTATTCTTGAGTGCTAGTATGAGATTGGTTTTCTGTTTGAAGGAATGATTGGATCTATAGTGAATGTATCTGTTGGATGACGTTGGTTTTATGTACCAATCTAAGATTATTGTGTTGTTATCTCTTCTTATTAACTTGGTGTCTAAAAACGGAACTGACCTGTTGTTTTCTTTTTCTATGGTGAATTGTATGTGTGGATTGTACGAATTGAACACTTGTAAGGTTGATTCTATTGTTGACTCTGGTAAAGCACAGATGATGTCATCTACGTATTTCTTGATGAAAGGAAATTGAAACGAAAGCTTGTCACATATTTGATCTAAGGTGTAATCCATGACTAGCCGTGCGATGACTGGGCTGAGATTTGAGCCCATAGGACATCCAAAAATTTGTTTGTAGATTGTGTTGTCAAAAACAAAGTAGTTGGAATTGAAAATACATTTCACTAATATAATAAGATCTTCTTTTGGAATCTGTGTGTGAGGTGATATGTTGTCCCATCTTTTATTTATGACTTCAATCACTAACTCTACTGGTATGTTGCTATATAGAGAGACTACATCAAAACTAACCAATACATAATCATCTGGTAGTTGGAAACCGTTTATAAACTTCGCAAAATCAAAGGAGTCCTTGATGAAATATCTGTCGTTGTTGTCAAATGAAGAATTAAGTATTTGTGATACGAAAATAGAAACATTGGTTGTTGGTGTGTTAATCGATGAAACAATCGGTCTTATGCTAAGTTCTGGTTTATGTATTTTAGGTAGGCCATAGAATCTGGCAGGAACAGAGTTATAGTTATAAAGAGATTTTGCTGTCTCTTTTGAAATGTATGATTTTGTTTCACATTGCTTTATTATTTCGTTGCACTTATTTTGGAAGGTTAATGTAGGATCTCTATTTAAGATTTTATAGTATCTATTGTCATTTAAAATGTCTAGGATTAACCTTTTGTACTCTGGTTTGTTCATTGCAACAGTTACGTTACCTTTATCTGATTGCATGATCAAAAGGTCAGGATTCTGTTTCAAGTATTTCAAGTTGTTAGAAACTATTCTGGAAGAAAATGGTTACCCAAAAATCCTTATCAAAAAACTATTACACTCAAGCCAAAACAACAATAATGAAAACCACAACACAGGAAGTAACTCAACCATTGCTCAGGACCAAAACCCTTTACTCCAAAGAAGAAACGAACATGAATCAAGTCGCGTTCTGATAACAACTTCGGAAAATGACAACAATCGCATAAAAAGAAGAACATTACCTCTTATAGGAGATCTTACATCAAAATTAATCAAAACTCTTGCCCATCCTAACATTCAAATCATTAAAAAAAAATAATTTTCAACTCAAACGCACCTTCAGCAAACTCAAAGATCAAATCCCTCGTGAAAAATCTACCCATGTTGTATATTCAATTCCTTGCACAAATTGCACTAAGGTTTATGTAGGTCATACATCTCAACAATTAAAGAAACGTATCATCCAACACAGAAGTGACATAAGAAATCCTAATAAAACATGTACTCTCGCCGTACATTGCAGATCAACTGGTCATATAATGGATTATGATAATTTTAAAATTCTAGACACTGAATCACATCATGAAAAGAGGTGTTTTTTGGAAATGTACCATATTAATAAAACTTCCAACACCATGAATCAAAAATCGGATGTTAACAAATTAAGCAACATCTATGCTTATCTGGTACAATACGAAATCTCAGATGATAATATATAACTATACATAAGAATAATAACTTTAGAATACATTTTTTAAGAAATTATTTGTTAATTATTGATTGTTAATTGTCATTTCTTGTTTCAACAATCACTATCAATCTATAAGATTATCAAACAAATTTGTCCTTGAGGTCAAGCTATAATTCTCTCGCTTCTTATTTCGTTAAAAAATTGAAAATGAAAAACATTGATTAACTCATATTATGTAGACACCTAAAAATTCATCTAAATGACATGATATATTTTTTAATTGAAACTCATAATAAGGCAGAATGTTTATATTTTCTTAAAAAATTAATACCAAAGAATTGCTCTCTCCCAGTAGATGGCTGCACACGTGTGGTTTCACTATTGGGGGACAACCAAAAATAATGAAATAATGTAGAGAATTTTCAGTCTTCTCAATCATTGTGCCTTCTCGTGTTGTTTCAGCATGTAGTTTTACAAACATGTACAGGTTTTTTATCCAATGTTAAAGAATGTTCTCGTAAATAATTGTCATTCAATGTATCTTTTGATTTTTAATTAATATTTTCATATTATCAAGTACAGCCTTCAGCTAATGAAAAGTTTTTTAGAACAAAAATGTGAAAAAATTAATGGGTCTCCTCCGAAGATATGTTTTGTCGTGAAGTTTTTCATAAAAAAATTTCAGTCGTTGGTAAGGAAATATTCATAAAACTTTTTAGAATCAGACAATGTTTTATAAAAATATTTTTATTGCTTTGTAGAATCCTGATGAAGAGGAACAGGTCCTCGAAACGTAGATTCAATAAACAGAATACACAAATTAATGGCCAGTAATCATTTTTTTTGAGCCTATTATCCTCCCAGTAATCAACTTGATTTTATATATCACAAGTAAGGAGTTACTTCTTGGTTATTTATACATTATAGCATGGGGTTTTATGCACACATCGAACGTCAATATGGTGAAGATCTTGCCAAAGACATGAAATCATGGGCCAATACCAACATCAAAGTAGCGACAAGCAGAAATCGACGGATATACCTTTTGGAATGCAAGAGAACAGGAGTTTCACCCAACCACATAACCAACAACATCAGATGTCTTTACAACACTGTATCAGATCAACTCACAGCAGAACAAGTCATGAAGATGAATTTTGAGGTGATACATAAAATCTTATTATTAGAAATTAAAATAACAGTGAAGAAAATTTTGTCACTAGAAAAACAATATTCAAAACTATGGCAGAGATTGGAAGCATCACTTCCAATTGCTCTTTTAAATGAATTTAGAAGAAGACAAATCATTCGTTACAACAATCATTTCCATGAAACAAAAAATAACAATATTATAAAATTTAACAAGCTTAAACAAAAACATATCACTCAACTGAAAAGTCAAAATAAATGGTTCAAAAACATCAGTAATATTCAAATTCCCAATGAAATAAAAAATTTCATCTCGCTTGGTCCCAAATTTGGTATCAATATTCCAAAAAAAGAGATCTCAATTGGTAAACTTTTGGCAGATGTGGAACAAGTCATTGTTTGTCATGATAAAAACAATAGAGATTTATTAAGAGCAAAAACAACAAACATTATAACTAATTATATGAATTTCACACCAACAATTTCTAATATTCAACAAAAAATGTTCTACAATTGCCAAAAATACTTGAAACAGAATCCTGACCTTTTGATCATGCAATCAGATAAAGGTAACGTAACTGTTGCAATGAACAAACCAGAGTACAAAAGGTTAGTCCTAGACATTTTAAATGACAATAGATACTATAAAATCTTAAATAGAGATCCTACATTAACCTTCCAAAATAAGTGCAACGAAATAATAAAGCAATGTGAAACAAAATCATACATTTCAAAAGAGACAGCAAAATCTCTTTATAACTATAACTCTGTTCCTGCCAGATTCTATGGCCTACCTAAAATACATAAACCAGAACTTAGCATAAGACCGATTGTTTCATCGATTAACACACCAACAACCAATGTTTCTATTTTCGTATCACAAATACTTAATTCTTCATTTGACAACAACGACAGATATTTCATCAAGGACTCCTTTGATTTTGCGAAGTTTATAAACGGTTTCCAACTACCAGATGATTATGTATTGGTTAGTTTTGATGTAGTCTCTCTATATAGCAACATACCAGTAGAGTTAGTGATTGAAGTCATAAATAAAAGATGGGACAACATATCACCTCATACACAGATTCCAAAAGAAGATCTTATTCTATCAGTGAAATGTATTTTCAATTCCAACTACTTTGTTTTTGACAACACAATCTACAAACAAATTTTTGGATGTCCTATGGGCTCAAATCTCAGCCCAGTCATCGCACGGCTAGTCATGGATTACACCTTAGATCAAATATGTGACAAGCTTTCGTTTCAATTTCCTTTCATCAAGAAATACGTAGATGACATCATCTGTGCTTTACCAGAGTCAACAATAGAATCAACCTTACAAGTGTTCAATTCGTACAATCCACACATACAATTCACCATAGAAAAAGAAAACAACAGGTCAGTTCCGTTTTTAGACACCAAGTTAATAAGAAGAGATAACAACACAATAATCTTAGATTGGTACATAAAACCAACGTCATCCAACAGATACATTCACTATAGATCCAATCATTCCTTCAAACAGAAAACCAATCTCATACTAGCACTCAAGACTAGAATTGAGAAAATTTCACATCATTCAATGAATACAAAGAATTACAAGTTGTTAGAAACTATTCTGGAAGAAAATGGTTACCCAAAAATCCTTATCAAAAAAATTATTACACTCAAGCCAAAACAACAATAATGAAAACCACGACACAGGAAGTAACTCAACCATTGCTCAGGACCAAAACCCTTCACTCCAAAGAAGAAACGAACATGAATCAAGTCGCGTTCTGATAACAATTTCGGAAAATGACAACAATCGCATAAAAAGAAGAACATTACCTCTTATAGGAGATCTTACATCAAAATTAATCAAAACTCTTGCCCATCCTAACATTCAAATCATTAAAAAAAATAATTTTCAACTCAAACGCACCTTCAGCAAACTCAAAGATCAAATCCCTCGTGAAAAATCTACCCATGTTGTATATTCAATTCCTTGCACAAATTGCACTAAGGTTTATGTAGGTCATACATCTCAACAATTAAAGAAACGTATCATCCAACACAGAAGTGACATAAAAAATCCTAATAAAACATGTACTCTCGCCGTACATTGCAGATCAACTGGTCATATAGTGGATTAAGATAATTTTAAAATTCTAGACACTGAATCACATCATGAAAAGAGGTGTTTTTTGGAAATGTACTATATTAATAAAACTTCCAACACCATCATCTGATAACAGAATTATTTTGTTTGCTTGTATAGGCGTAAACTTGTGCGGACTACTTTGCTTTATAGTTGTGTTGTTACCTTTATTTTCGCCCGTGGGTACCGAAGATGCGAGCATGGCTATAATATTTATGATCAGTGTTGCGAATGCGAGTGTCGCGAGGTGGTAGGTACCATTGAGGGCGGAACTGGACCTCATTAGAATGGGCTCTCCTGGGCCGAGGAAATACCTCGACTGAATACGCATAGTCGGTCTGGACCAGTACGGTTCCTGAAAGGAAGACGCGTTGGAACTCTTCGTCGAATGCGTTCGCCGTGGAGGATCAAGAGGCTCTCAGGAGCGGTGAAGAATAACCCCCCGTTCTTGTCTGTGCTGCGGCAAGAGTACCGGGTACTTAGTAGCACCCCTGTGTTTGTGCCGTGCAGGGCGATCCATGTCGTGGGATGACGGGATCCTGGTGGCTGAGTCGGTTTCGGAACTCGCGAGGCCGGAAGTCCGGCAACACTCTTCTTTGGCCCTGAGTTCCATTAGACGGACGGTCAAGACTAACCCACCTTGATCAACCGGCTGGGCTTTCCAGTCAGAGGGCTGGCTGGGTGAGTCCCTAGGGAGCATGGATCGTGAGGTGGGGTAGTGGGCGCCGCTACTGCAAGCGACCACTCCTACTGTCCGTGTGGGACTGTAATAGAAGGAGGAGGGACGTAGTACCCCCCAATCAACTCGAAGCCTAGGTCGGGCGCGGCCACTGAGGGCATGAGTTGGGGAAAACCCTGCCGCCTCCAAGCGGTGCGGCGACCGGCAAGCGCCAACGCTCGCCCGGTAATACGCCCTCACCTGGGACTCGTCCTGGAAAGAGGAAGAATGTCGGGGAGCAAATGCGCGCCAGGCAGAGAAAGGTTGTCTCGGCGGCACGGTCCTTCAGGGAGGCAGTGGCCAGCCACCTCAGGCTGGCTATTGTAGACCGGTCGGACCAAAGCTGCCCCCTCACCGAGGAAAAGGCAACCTTTATCAAGTAGGAGCTCGGCCACATTGTGGCTAAAGCGCTGGATACAGCGCAAGGAGCTCCCACTTTTATGCGTTGTGGCACTCTGTGGGAGGGAGCAAGGCTCACATGAGCTGCTTGAGCTAACCAAGGCGACTTTCTGGATCCCCGGCCCTCCTATCGAGACTGGGGTCCTGAGGTGGCGCCTGGCTGCTCAAAACCCATGGGAGGCACACCAAGGTGGAGACCCTTCCACGAGGCCGTCAAGGCAGAACCTCAGGGCAAACTCCTTGTTTTCGGACTCATGAGATACGCCTTAGCCGAAAAAGCAGATAAATTACCTGCTTGGTCAGGTCATCTGCAAGTTGACCAAGTTGAGAGAGGGAGGTGAGACTGCCTCTGCTCAGGGAGCGCCCATGCAAATGGATGCACTGGAGTCGGATTGTCGACCCACGAATACAAGCCTGATGACCAAAACCACCGGCTTAGCCATAGTTCAGGCAAACCCGCACTGCTCCCGGAGGGCGACTGTTCTTCTACGTCATCACCTAGAGGCTGAGCAGACAGCAATAGCTCTTATCCAAGGACCCTGGAGCACAGGCAGCCGGGTATGAGGATGGAGCGACAACTCTTCCTAAGGTAAAATCTTTGTTGGAGTTACTAATGAAAGACCAAGGACATGTGTTTCCCATTTAGGTGATATAGAAGCCATCCTACATGCCAATAGACGCCACAAAGCCACCCCCCAGCAGGGAGCTGTCGAAGCTTGTCGACTTCTGCGAGCAGGAGAGAAAACACCTCATAGTAGGGTGTGACGCAAAAGCCCACCACTACGCTTGGGACAGCGAAGACTGCAACAGCAGAGGTAGGGCATTACTAGAATACCTGTTAGGCACAAATTTGGAAATCCTCAACCGAGAGAACGAACCCACGTTCATAACCTCGTGGTGTCAGACGGTGATTGACATCTCGCAACACAAATGATCTCCGAATCAATCGCGGAATGGAGGGTTAGCTCCGAAGCCACCCTATCTGACCACAAATGGATATTAATGAGACTCTTAGCAGTCAAGACAACAAAAGAGCCGTACCGGAATCCCAGGAAGACAGAAAAGGAAGCGTACCTAACGCACCTGGAGTCTTCCATGGGCAATGATGAGGCGGCCACTCAGATAACGTCTGTAAAGGACCTAGACAAGCGAGTCAACGCACTCACTGGGTGGATTATGAGTGCTTATGAGCACGTCTCGCCCTTGAGAAGGAGACAGCTCAGACCTGACTCCGCCACATGGTGGAGCATGAGTCTTGAGATCAAAAGGACTCACCTGCGGAGACTCTTTAAGAACCAAGTCATCCCGAAATACGTCCGACTGTGAGGTCTACAAACTATACCAAGGGTCGTATAAGAAGGAAATTCGCTCAAAGCAATGGGAATCATGGAGACTGTAAAAAGACAGAAAGTACACCTGCGGCATCCCGACTGCTTAAGGTGATCTCCAAAGATCCTAGAAATGTGGGCTGTGTCAGAAGGGAGGACGGTACCTATACTGACACTGCTATAGACAGTTGCCCGAGTATCCCGACAACCTGGTCCAGATATCTCAGGATTGCGGCAGGTGAGGTGCGTCTGATGTTGGTCAGATCCGGCCACTTCAGTCCTAGGATGGCCTTACGAACGTCAGATAGAGCGGGGCATTCTGTGAAGAGATGCTCCACTGTTTCTTCCTCCTCCATGAATGCCCGACATATCGGGTCGTCGATGACACCCATTGTATGTAGGTGTTTTGTTAGCGCAGCATGCCCCGTCCAGATACTTACAAGTGAGCATAGGTTGGCCAGGCGCAAAGCTAGGCCCGTTTCCGGCATGGCTCCGTGATGAAGTTCTTGCTCTGTCGACCACCCAGAATTGAGTTCCACCTCTGACAGTGTCTGAGGTGTGTGTCCTCTTTAATGAGGTTAGCCATGATGTGCATTGTGATGGGTACTGCCGAGTTGGACCCACAAATTGTTCCCGACGAAGCAGCTCCCGCCAGCTTATCCGCCTTGTCATTACCCTCATTCCCGTGTGCTGGCACCCAAGCTAGTTCCACCACATTTTCAGCGTGGCTCTCGCGTCGTAGCTGCCCTTTTTAAGTGCTTTAAAGGCGTCTTAACTGTCTGTGAAGAAGCGTATTACTCGACCTCGCACCTTGCTCATGAGGACCTCATTAGCCCCTCGAGGTAGTGCTATTACTTCCGTTTGTAATACGGTGGCATACTTCCCGAGTGGTTGTTGTAGAGACAATTGCAGGTCTTGGCTGATGATTTCTATGCCTGTAGTGTCCATCTTTTTAGACCCATCAGTGTATACGTCTATTGTCGGCACAGTGCGCGGGTCTGTTTCTTCCCAACAAACGTGGTATTTGCATTTGCTGCATGGAGGTGCAATGCGGTCTGAGCTGGCCTCGAGGAGTGGTATTCTGGCGAGGCCCTCCTCCAAGATGACTCTTCGCACTCTTGTGCACACTTAATGTTCCACCATCTTTCAAACGAAGGGCGTTCAGTAGTGGTCCCCTTTCAAGATATGGATCTAGGGGTGGCAAGCACAACAACGCCTCTAGTACAGCGGATGGTGTGGTCCTCATGACACCAGTGACTGCGATGCAGACAGATCTCTGTAGTCTCTCTCTGTAATTTGGTGCGTCTCCTCCAAACTATTGAACCGTAGCATATCATGGGCCTTATCACTGCTGTGTACAATCATAGTGTCCTTTGGCGATAGGCCCCAGCTTTTACCTACAACTCTTCGACATTGCCATAGAGCTGCACTGGCTTTGTCCAGCTTACTATCCAGATGTTTTCCCCAGGTCAATTTTCTGTCGATAACCACCCCTAGGTATTTCACCTCGTTGGATAGTTTGAGCTGGATTTCATTAAGTGTAGGCATTTTTATGTCGCCCAACTTTCGTTTTCTAGTAAAGAGCATAGCCTCCAGTTTAGTTTCCAGTCCTCACTGAAGGAGACCCGGGAAAATCCCATCCGTGCCTGATGACTTATATGGTGAGAATGCCTTGACCGCCTGTATTGTTCCGGTTCGATTTACGACTTCTTTCCGCAGAGGGACATCTCGAGTTGTGAGGAAGTTCCGTAACGTTCCCTAGTGATATCGACCCTGGGAATTGTGTTGACAGAAGTGTTTCTGCTGTGTCTATAGCAGTGTCAGTACAGGTACCTTCTGACACAGCCCACTTGTCTAGGATCTTTGGAGATCACCTTATGCAGTCGGGATGCTGCAGGTGTACTGTCAGTCTCTTTACAGAAGAGTCTCCATGATTCCCATTGCTTTGAGCGAATTTCCTTCTTATATGAACCTTGGTATAGTTTGTAGACCTCCCAGGACCCAGACCGAACATATTTCGGGATAACTTGGCTCTTAAAGAGTCTCCGCAGGTGAGTCCTTTTGATCTCAAGACTCATGCTCCACCATGTGGCGGAGCCATGTCTGAGCTGTATCCTTCTCAAGGGCGAGACGTGCTCATAAGCACTCATAATCCGCCCAGTGAGTGCGTTGTCTCGCTTGTCTAGGTCCTTTACAAGCGTTATCTGAGTGGCCGCCGCATCATTGCGCATGGAAGACATGTGTTGCGACTGAGATGTCAATCACCGTCTGACACCACGAGGTTACGAACGTGGGTTCATTCCCTCGGTTAAGGATTTCCAAATTTGTGCCTAACAGGTATTCTAGTAATGCCCTACGTCTGCTGTTGCAGTCTTCGCTGTCCCAAGCGTAGTGGTGGGCATTTGCGTCACACCCTACTATGAGGTGTTTTCTCCACTGCTCGCAGAAGTCGACCAGCTTCGCCAGCTCCCTGCTGGGGGGTGGCTTTTTGACGTCTATTGGCAGGTAAGATGAGGCTACAATAAAATCTTCTTTGCCCTTTCCGAATTCCAGGTGCACTTGGACAGCCGTTAGGTCGCGTCCTGAGAGTCCTGTCAGTAGGATGGCTTCTATAAGACCTAAAAGGGAAACACATGTCCTTGGTCTTTCATTAGTAACTCCAACAAAGATTTTCCTTTAGGTAGAGTAGTCGGTCCGTCCTCATACCCGGCTGCCTGTGCTCCAGGGTTCTTGGATAAGAACTTTTGCTGTCTGCTCAGATTCCAGGTGACAACGTAGGAGAACAGTCGCCCCCCGGGAGCAGTGCAGGTTTGCCTGAACTATGGCTAAACCGGTGGTTCTGGTCATCAGGCTTGTACTGGCGGGTCGACAATCCCACCTGACTCCAGTGCATCCATTTGCATGGGCGCTCCCTGAGCCGAGGCAGTCTCACCTCTCTCTCTCAACTTGGTCAACTTGCAGGTGATCAGACAAAGAAGGTAAAATAATTTACCTGCTAAGGCGTATCTCATGAGTCCGAAAACAAAGAGTTTGCCCTGAGGTTCTTCCTTGACGGCCTCGTGGAAAAGTATCCACCTTGGTATGCCTACCCATGGGTTTTGAGCAGCCAGGCGCCCCCTCAGGACCCCAGTCTCGATAGGAAGGCCGGGGAGCCAGAGAGTCGCCTTGGTTAGCTCAAGCAGCTCATGTGAGCCTATGCTCCCTCCCACAGAGTGCTCCCACTGCAAAGCCACAACGCATAAAATTGGGAGCTCCTTGCGCCGTGTCTAGCGCGTTAGCCACAATGTGGCCGAGCTCCTACTTGATAAAGGTTGCCTTTTCCTCGGTGAGGGGGCAGCTTTGGTCCGACCGGTCTACAATGGCCAGCCTGAGGTGGCTGGCCACTGCCTCCCTGAAGGACCGTGCCGCCGAGACAACCTTTCTCTGCCTGGTGCGCATTTGCTTCCCGACATTCTTCCTCTTTCCAGGACGAGTCCCAGGTGAGGGCGTATTACCGGGCGAGCGTTGGCGTTTGCCGGTCGCCACACCGCTTGGAGCCGGCGGGGTTTTACCCCAACTCATGCCCTCAGTGGCCGCGCTAGACCTAGGCTTCGTTTGGATTGGAGGGCTACTCCATCCCTCCTCCTTCTATTCAGAGCCTTCCGCTTCTGCAGCTGCCTCTTTGCTGCCCCTGATAGCTTCTTCTTCTTCGGAGGGTCTCTCGGTACCACTGGTCTGCCCAGATCGTCCGCAGCCCCTCCTTGCTGCTCTAAAGTTCTATTAGTGTCCATGGATCATATTTTATATTCATCCCTCGGGTTCCCCATCCTTCACGGAGCCCGCAATGGGGACGCTGTATCAGCGCCAGGGCTACCCGTGAGATATAGCCCCCGGTACCAGTCCCGCACGGACAGTAGGAGTGGTCGCTTGCAGTACCGGCGCCCCACTCCCCCGCCGCACGATCCATGCTTCCTAGGGACTCACCCAGCCGGCCCTCTGACGGGACTGCAGTGCCGATTGATCAAGGTGGGTTAGTCTTGACCGTCCGTCTAATGGAACTCAGGGCCAAAGAAGAGTGTTGCCGGACTTCCGGCCTCGCGAGCTCCGGAGCCGACTCAGCCACCAGGATCCCGTCATCCCACGACACGGATCGCCCTGCACGGCACAAACACAGGGGTGCCACTAAGTACCCGGTATTCTTGCCGCAGCACAGAGAAGAACGGGGGGTTATTCTTCGTCGCTTCTAAGAACTGTTTGCCTGTTGATCCTCCACGGCGAACGCATTCGACGAAGAGTTCCAACGCGTCTTCCTTTCAGGAACCGTACTGGTCCAGACCGACTATGTGTAGTTAGTCGAGGTATTCCCTCGGCCCAGGAGAGCCCTTTCTAATGAGGTCCAGTTCCGCCCTCAATGGTACCTACCACCTCGCGACACTCGCAATCGCAACACTGATCATAAATACTATAGCCATGCTCGCATCTTCGGTACCAACGGGCGAATATAAAGGTAACAACACAACTATAAAGCAAAGTAGTCCGCACAAGTTTACGCCTATACAAGCAAACAAAATAAATCTATTATCAGATGTTTATTAGACAGCGTTCCTCAAAATAATTTAATCAAGTTTTTAGAACAGGTTGTAATCTTATCTCTACGAAAAACTGAGCATCTCAGTAAGTCAACGAGCTCATGATCACATATTTTGTCATTTAGCCACGATTCTTTAACGAAGAATAGATCAAAAAGTCTTAATATCTTTTAATTTAATTCGATCTGAATATACTGTAAATTAAATATTGCATCTATCAGAAATTACATTTCATTTCTGAAGGGTAATCCAATACATAATAACAATAAAAAAGCAAATTTGAAAACGATTAATGGTATGAAAAAAACAATTGGTACGGTTATTTTGAAAATAAAGATTTTTGATAAAGAGAAGGACATTAATGTTTTTGTCATAGATGAAGAGAATTTCGACTATTATTTCCTAATTGGATTAGATTGTATACAAAAGTTTGAGCTGATTCAAAATGAAAATTTAGAGATAACTCGAAATATTAGAAACCTTGAGAAAGATAAAAACTTAAATGATAAAAATAAGGACACGAATGTCCTTATGAAAATTGAAGCTGACATAAATGATGAGTTTAAAATAAACTTCAATGAAAACATAGGAACGGAAAACTTCAATATATCTGTAAATCAACTAAACCTCGAAGAAAAAACAGAAATAGATAAGTTAATTTATAAATATAGAACTCTTTTTGCTAAAGATAAATATGATATAGGTACAGTGAAAGGCTATGAAGCACATATTGATTTATTAGTTGAGAGATATTGCAGAAAGCGTGTAGTATTGAAGATAAAAAAGAAATAGAAGAACAAGTATCGAGATTATTAAATAAAAAGCTAATTGAAGATTCTTATAGTCCTTTGGCAGCCCCGGTAATATTAGCCTATAAAAAAGAAGAAGGAAAAAAATCTAGATTATGCATTAATTTTCGTGATCTGAATAAAATTGTAGTTCCTCAATCACACCCATTTCCTTTAATTGAGGATTTAATGGTAAAGACAAGAAACTGTAAATTTTTTTCCACGCTTGATATAAATTCAGCATTTTGGTCAATTCCTTTAAAAATTGAAGATAGGAATAAAACAGCATTTGTTACTCAAGAAAACCATTATCAGTGGACCTGTTTACCGTTTGGTTTGGTTGAAAAACTGCTCCCGCGATTTTTCAAAGAATACTATGTATAACATTATTAGGAAACATGGAAACATGGATTATCAGATTTCACTGTAAATTTCCTTGACGACATTTTAGTTTTTTCTCACACATTTATAGATCACATGAAACATTTATCATTTTTGTTGGAAGCTATTTCAAAGAGGGCTTTAGATTAAAGTTCTCAAAGTGTAATTTTGCTCTAGAGTCCGTAAAATACTTAGGCCATATAATAAAAAATAACACAATCACTCCTCTGAAAGATAATTTAATTGCTATTAAAAAATTTCCTATCCCAAAGTCACAAAAAAATGTTAGGCAGTTTTTGGGTAAAATTAATTTTTATGGGAAACATGTACCGAATATATCCATCATATTAGATCCTCTACACAATTTGTTGAGAAAAGAGCAAAAATTTAACTGGACAGAGAAATGTCAAGAATCGTTCGATACTTTAAAGAAATTTCTTTGTTCGAAACCCATCTTAACAATCTTTGATACAAATCTGCCAATACATATTTATACAGACGCTAGTATACAGGGCATAGGTGCTGTCATGAAACAACCACAACCTAATGGAGAAGAAAAGCCTTGTGCCAATATTTCGAGAAAATTAAATGATACTCAAAAACGAAAAAAGGCTATATATCTAGGATGTTTAGAAATAAAAGAAGCGGTAAAATATTGGCAGCACTGGCTCACTGGGAAAAAGTTTACCGTTTTTTCAGATCATAAACCTCTAGAAAAAATGAATATTAAAGCAAGAACTGATGAAGAACTGGGAGATCTGACATACTATCTATCTCAATTCAATTTTGATGTAATATATTCCCCAGGAAAATATAATATAGAAGCTGATAGTTTGAGCAGAAACCCTGTTTTACAATCCTATGAAAATCAAGAAGAAGTCTTAAAAATTGAAAATTTTCTTAAAATGGATGATATCCGTAATGACCAAGATAAAAATGAAGATATAAAACAAAATAAAAACAAACTGAACTTAAGGAATAAAATATACTATAAGAAGATATAAAATAAGGAAAAGATTTTACTGACTGAAGAATTTAGTAGAAGAATTATAAAAAACGTACATTATATTGACTGTCACATAGGAATAAGACAAATGGAAAGTAAAATAAAATAATTTTTTATAACCAAAAACTTGACACATAATATAAAGAAATTTTGAGAAAATTGCGAAATTTGCATAAAAATAAATCTAGGGCGAAATTTAAATTTGGATTAATGTCTCACCTTGGTCCCGCCTCTTATCCTTTTGAAATTATGTCTCTAGACATTGGTGGACCACTTTACTAGATATGCCAACATTTTGACATCAAAAACTCAAAATTCCAATGATTCTATAAAACTTGTGAAGAAAGTAACACAAGAAAATAAAATTGGTATGATTCTATCTGACCAATATCCAGGCATAAATTCAAAAGATTTTAAGAACTTTTTGGAAGTAGAGAATATTCCCATTATTTTCACTGCAGTAAACGCACCATTTTCTAAGGGTTTAAATGAAAGATTAAACCAAACGTTAGTCAATAAAATAAGATGTTGCATTAATGAAAAAAGGATAAATTTTCCTGGACGACTATTGCTCATGAATGCATATAAAAATATAATGAAACAGAGCACACTGTAACTGGATTTTCTCCAAAATATTTATTAGAAGGAAAAAATATCAATACCTGATGAATTGCAATAAAAAATAACATCTAATCAGTTAATGCAGGATAGGAAAATTGCATTTGAAAGAACTATAAAATCACATAATTATAACAAGCAACAGTTTGACAAAAATCGAAAAAAATGTGATCTAAATCTAGGAGACTTAGTATATATCGAAAATGGAAACCGGTTAAACAGAAAAAAATTAGACGAATTGAAAATCGGTCCTTTTCAAATTTTTGAAAAAATTTCAAATTCAATTTATAGGATAAACACAGGAAAAGTCGAATCAAATCTTTTTCATATTACGAAACTCATTCCAGCATCGCAGGGAATCTAGTTTTTTTGGGGAGGAGATATAAATGAAGATCTCTATACATATCTTCATTAAGTTTAAACTCCTCGCACACTAACACTATCCCCTGACACATAAGTGAAAGTTTGACAATTGTTTGATTAATTTTGAAACAGACAGAAGTTTGTGAAGCGATAGCTTTAAATGTTGTTTCTTATTACTGTTAGATTTGAAGATCAATAAATATACTCTTCTTTTAGAGCAACACATTGGCTTTATTTGGATCAAACATATTTGATTGACAAGCATATTATATATATATATATATATATATATATATATATATATATATATATATAAAATAGATTTTTGTTGGGGAGGCAGTCATTTAATAAATAAAATTCTTTGGATTATGCCAAGCTTTCGAGAATGTTTATTCTCTTCGTCGGGGCAACATTCGTGAATTTACATAAAATTAACCACAAACAGGAAAGATTTCATAGTCATCAATCAGAAATGTCATTAATTCATTGATGACTATGAAATATTTCCTGTTTGTGGTTAATTTTATGTAAATTCACGAATTTTGCCCCGACGAAGAGAATAAACGTTCCCGAAAGCTTGGCATAATCCAAAGAATTTTATTTATTAAATGACTGCATTCCCAACAAAAATCTATTTTATCAAATAATAAACCAGTCAAGAATTCAGAAACAAATATATATAATTGTAGGTAAAAGTCCATTATTTCAAAGTAGAGTGAAGTAAAATGTAGAAAAAAGAAACTCAAAGTCCTCTCCACAATATATTGTTTACATAATAATTACCATAAGAGACATGTTTCGAAACTATATAGTTTCATTATCAATCTTAAAAGGTTCTGTAACAAATTTGTACAAATTAATAATATGATACTGTTGAACTATATCTTAGAAAAGATGGCTAATATGATACTCACGTGGAGATGAAAATAAACTCAATCTCGAACCAAAAATTAGTCGATAAAATAAAATAAAAATTACGAAGAAAACTTAACTTTCACATTGTGCCCCAAAATAAAATAAAATTAAATTCTAAAAATTAAAAAGCAAAAATTAAAAAATTAATTCCAACTTGACCTGCACTATATGATTTTGGTTGGAGATGATAATTTATAGCTCATCAACCCATGCGTGGTGCCATCTATAAATGACTGGACATAATTGATCAAATTAATATCGTATAAATATTGAAAATTGAAGAAAACTCTATAATATAATATAATGACAAGTAAATAAATGAGGTTAAGGACAAGCATAAATATCCCTAAACAAATTCAAAAGTTAAGAGTGTTAAAGAATTGTATACAATCAAAGTTAGTTTGTTCATTAAGAGATATGATTAATGGGTTGTTGTTATTAGAATTGATTTCAAAGATTTCTAAGATATTCAACAAACGGCCCTTTGGTGACAGGTGTAATATTCTGACATCTTTAGTGATACGCAAAGGAGATGTTGGAATTGATCTCATGGAAAGGAACTGTGAGAAACAATGATCGATATTTGTCTATCACTTTGGTGTGTTCTTCTATTCTGATACTTATTTTTCTACCAGTTTGACCTGCATATTTGGCTAAGCAGTTTGGAGTGGAACATGAAATCTCATAGACACCTGATCTACCCAAGGGACTAACCTTATCTTTGCTGTTGAAAAACCTATTATATAGTGTGTTCCGAGTGAAGAAGCATACCTTCAATTCTTGGTTATGACGATGGAGTATGTTTTTGACTTCTTGGGAAACTTTGCCAATGAAGGGCAGTGAACAATATCTAGATGGTAAGGCAGGTATAGTTAAATTTCTATTTATATGTTTCTGTAACTGTCTATGGTATAATCTATCTATGAATTGAATAGGGTAATCATTGTTAATACCGATTTGTTTAATGATGTTTAGTTCATTGTTAAAGTCTCTTGCACTCATAGGGATGGAGAATAATCTATGAAAAAATGAATGGAAGGAGCTCAGTTTGTGCGAAATCGGGTGACATGATGAGAAAGAGATGATGTTGTCTGTATGTGTAGGTTTTCGGTAGATTGCGAATCCCAACTTATTGTTTGTTTTTGTAATAAGGATATCTAGAAAAGGTAGGCAATTGTTAGTTTCAATTTCCATTGTGAAAGAGATCGCTGGATGTAAAGTATTCAAGAAAGTCAGAAACAGATGAAGTTGATTTAAGTTAACATTGAAAAGAACCAAACAATCATCCACGTATCTGTAGTAGAAAATGATTTTATCATAATGAGTAAAATTGTGGAATTGCATCTCTAAATTATTCAGAAAAATTTCAGCTAGTAATGGGGAAAGGTTACTGCCCATGGCTAATCCTGTTAATTGAGCGAAAAATTCATTATAAAATTTGAAAAACAATTGTTTTAAGACTGTGTCTAATAGTTGACAGATGTTAAGGCAGTGGTGGAAATTGGTGCCTGTTTCGAAGAGGAGTTTTCTTACTAATTGGATGCAATCATCTGGAGGAATACTTGGGAAGAGGTTAACTACATCAAAGGAAACCAATATAGAGTTGTCAGGTATTACCAAATTAGATATTTTGTTGATAAGGTCTTTGGTGTTTTTTATAGAGAAGGGATTGTTGAATTCGGTTAATTCTCTAATAAGTTTATTGAGCCATGCTGCTAATTTGTATGTAGGAGAGTTACAATAAGAGACAACTGGTCTAATGGGTATGTCTGCTTTATGAATTTTCGGCAAACCATATAGTAATGGAGTAGACGGGTTCATGGGGATTAATTTAGCTTTATTAGATTCATAGTCTAAGATGGTATCTAAAGTGTTGTCTAAATCTTTTTTCACGCTTCTTACGTATTTGGTAACAGGGTCACAATCTAACCTTAGGAATCCGCCCGAGGTCAAGAAGTTGAGGACTTTGCTCACGTACTCAGAGCGATCTAAGATCACGAGACAATTCCCTTTATCTGCTTTTGTGACTATTAAATTATTATGTTTCACTTTGTTATTAATACGATTCAAATTAAACTCTAGTTTCTTATGTTTATTGTTGTATGATATGTTCGGATTAAAAGAGAAATTCCTGTTTAATACACGTGCAATGTCACTCCTAATTAAGTCTTTATTGTAGAAATTGGAGGTTTCAATGACTTTTTCACATTCTATGGCAAATTGTTGAAATTCTTTTTTATCTTGGTGTTTGTATATATTGAATTTTAAACCTTGATTGAGACAATTCAATTCATATTCCTTAAATGTAATCGACGATTTGTTCATGACTCTCGGATGGAAATTGTAATCGGAAAATTTGTTTATTGTATTATTGGGTTGAGAAATATTCGAATTTAATCTAGATAATTTATGTGTTAATTTATTATGCTTCTTCTTATCTTGTTGAATATCTTAGAAATCTTTGAAATCAATTCTAATAACAACAACCCATTAATCATATCTCTTAATGAACAAACTAACTTTGATTGTATACAATTCTTTAACACTCTTAACTTTTGAATTTGTTTAGGGATATTTATGCTTCTCCTTAACCTCATTTATTTACTTGTCATTATATTATATTATAGAGTTTTCTTCAATTTTCAATTTTTATACGATATTAATTTGATCAATTATGTCCAGTCATTTATAGATGGCACCACGCATGGGTTGATGAGCTATAAATTATCATCTCCAACCAAAATTTTTCTCTTTCACATCGAACTCACTAGCAATCATGTAGTCTAGGTCAAGTTGGAATTATTTTTTTAATTTTTGTGAAAGTTAAGTTTTCTTCGTAATTTTTATTTTATTTTATCGACTAATTTTTGGTTCGAGATTGAGTTTATTTTCATCTCCACGTGAGTATCATATTAGCCATCTTTTCTAAGATATAGTTCAACAGTATCATATCATTAATTTGTACAAATTTTTTACAGAACCTTTTAAGATTGATAATGAAACTATATAGTTTCGAAACATGTCTCTTATGGTAATTATGTAAACAATATATTGTGGAGAAGACTTTGAGTTTCTTTTTTCTACATTTTACTTCACTCCACTTTGAGATGATGGACTTTTACCTACAATTCCAATATGCTAGTCGAGCAACGTTAGTCCGCCAATATAAGGTTCTCTTATTACGACGAAAAACCGTATCATTGGACATATGGTTCAACAACGTTTGTCTAAGGAGGAATCTCACACCTAACTACATATCACTACACTCCAGAGTCAGCTCCTCAGCAGCCAAAAAAGCCATTTCCTCAGCTAACATCACTTGGATCAAATACGAAATTAAGGCCCACTACAACAAGCTCAATATCATCAACTCTCATCTCAAATGGCTCTACTTGAAATTGGCCGATGTCCTACACTCCATGGAACTGGATTTGCTTCACAGAGAATTACTTGATTATATTGATATAAAAGGTAAGGAGAAGCATAATAAATTAACACATAAATTATCTAGATTAAATTCCAATATTTCTCAACCCAATAATACAATAATCAAATTTTCCGATTACAATTTCCATCCGAGAGTCATGAACAAATCGTCGATTACATTTAATGAATATGAATTGAATTGTCTCAATCAAGGTTTAAAATTCAATATATACAAACACCAAGATAAAAAAGAATTTCAACAATTTGCCATAGAATGTGAAAAAGTTATTGAAACCTCCAATTTCTACAATAAAGACTTAATTAGGAGTGACATTGCACGTGTATTAAACAGGAATTTCTCTTTTAATCCGAACATATCATACAACAATAAAAATAAGAAACTAGAGTTTAATTTGAATCGTATTAATAACAAAGTGAAACATAATAATTTAATAATCACAAAAGCAGATAAAGGGAATTGTCTCGTGATCTTAGATCGCTCTGAGTACGTGAGCAATGTCCTCAACTTCTTGACCTCGGGCGGATTTCTAAGGTTAGATTGTGACCCTGTAACCAAATACGTAAGAAGAGTTAAAAAAGATTTAGACAAAACTTTAGATACCATCTTATTCTATGAATCTAATAAAGATAAATTAATCCCCATGAACCCGTCTACTCCATTACTATATGGTTTGCCGAAAATTCATAAAGCAGACATACCCATTAGACCAGTTGTCTCTTATTGTAACTCTCCTACATCCAAATTAGCAGCATGGCTCAATAAACTTATTAGAGAATTAACCGAATTCAACAATCCCTACTCTATAAAAAACACCAAAGACCTTATCAACAAAATATCTAATTTGGTAATACCTGACAACTCTATATTGGTTTCCTTTGATGTAGTTAACCTCTTCCCAAGTATTCCTCCAGATGATTGCATCCAATTAGTAAGAAAACTCCTCTTCGAAACAGGCACTAATTTCCACCACTGCCTTAACATCTGTCAACTATTAGACACAGTCCTAAAACAATTTTTTTTCAAATTTAATAATGATTTTTTCGCTCAATTAACAGGATTAGCAATGGGCAGTAACCTTTCCCCATTACCAGCTGAAATTTTTCTGAATAATTTAGAGATGCAATTCCACAATTTCACTCATTATGATAAAATCATTTTCTACTACAGATACGTGGATGATTGTTTGGTTCTTTTCAATGGTAACTTAAATCAACTTCATCTGTTTCTGACTTTCTTGAATACTTTACATCCAGCGATCTCTTTCACAATGGAAATTGAAACTAACAATTGCCTACTATTTCTAAATATCCTTATTACAAAAACAAACAATAAGTTGGGATTCGCAATCTACCGAAAACCTACACATACAGACAACATCATCCCTTTCTCATCATGTCACCCGATTTCGCACAAACTGAGCTCCTTCCATTCATTTTTTCATAGATTATTCTCCATCCCTATGAGTGCAAGAGACTTTAACAATGAACTAAACATCATTAAACAAATCGGTATTAACAATGATTACCCTATTCAATTCATAGATAGATTATACCATAGACAGTTACAGGAACATATATATAGAAATTTAACTATACCTGCCTTACCATCTAGATATTGTTCACTGCCCTTCATTGGCAATTCCCAAGAAGTCAAAAACATACTCCAACGTCATAACCAAGAATTGAAGGTATGCTTCTTCACTCGGAACACACTATATAATAGGTTGGTCAACAGCAAAGATAAGCTTAGTCCCTTGGATAGATCAGGTGTCTATGAGATTTCATGTTCCACTCCAACCTGCTTAGTCAAATATGTAGGTCAAACTGGTATAAAAATAAGTATCAGAATAGAAGAACACACCAAAGTGATAGACAAATATCGATCATTGTTTCTCACATTTCCTTTCCATGAGATCAATTCCAACAGCTCCTTTGCGAATCATATTATTAATCATAAACATACCTTTGATATCACTAAACATGTCAGAATATTACACCTGTCACCAAAGGGCCGTTTGTTGAATATCTTAGAAATCTTTGAAATCAATTCTAATAACAACAACCCATTAATCATATCTCTTAATGAACAAACTTTGATTGTATACAATTCTTTAATACTCTTAACTTTTGAATTTGCTTAGGGATATTTATGCTTCTCCTTAACCTCATTTATTTACTTGTCATTATATTATATTATAGAGTTTTCTTCAATTTTCAATCTTTATACGATATTAATTTGATCAATTATGTCCAGTCATTTATAGATGGCACCACGCATGGGTTGATGAGGTATAAATTATCATCTCCAACCAAATTTGTTCTCTTTCACATCGAACTCACTAGCAATCATGTAGTCCAGGTCAAGTTGGAATTAAATTTTTAATTCTTGTTTTTTAATTTTTAGAATTTAATTTTATTTTATTATGGGGCACAATGTGAAAGTTAAGTTTTCTTCGTAATTTTTATTTTATTTTATCGACTAATTTTTGGTTCGAGATTGAGTTTATTTTCATCTCCACGTGAGTATCATATTAGCCATCTTTTCTAAGATATAGTTCAACAGTATCATATCATTAATTTGTACAAATTTGTTACAGAACCTTTTAAGATTGATAATGAAACTATATAGTTTCGAAACATGTCTCTTATGGTAATTATTATGTAAACAATATATTGTGGAGAAGACTTTGAGTTTGTTTTTTCTACAAAATATATATATATATATATATATATTTTTCCTGTAACCAGAGTTGATTTTTTGTAATAATAAATTATAACCAAGAACAAGAATACCCAAGAAATTGCAAAACATAAATTTACTTTTTTTTGAAATGTTTCACACTTTATTATAATATTTCACAAAATTTGACATAGACTACAAGCAATGAGCTTAACTAACTAACTAAAGATACAAAATTAGAAGTTATTTATAAAAAAATAGTGTCCATTAGGCACTTTTAGGCACGTAATGACTGGAGTCCTACAATCAGGTTGTTCCACGTGTATTCTTGGGAACAGCGGATATCGGAGCATGGGAAGGAAATATGGAAGTCAGCTGCTAAGAATTATATTATTAAAATGTCAGTTGATGTAACATGATATCCCTGAGTTCATGCACAGTCATCAAGATTTGCTATATAACAACTTCCCTTATTGTTATTAGCAAATTCCAATTCTTAAAGGTTGACTTCGTTTAGCTTTAGGGACTCTGATGTTGGTAACTGAATATTCTCCTGGATATGTTTGCAACATTTGTATGGGATGATCACTGGATGTGGGTTGTCCGTTAGGTCGGTGCATTTTTGATTATCAGCTTGCACTTTTGTTATTCCAATGAATCCGTGGCACTCGGGTTCAAGCTTGATTATGGAGTTAAGTTTTACTGTTCATATCGGGGCAATTTAAGGTAACTTGTAATGGTTCTGAATTCATCACTAGCCATGCATTGTCTCTTAGTTTATGGACATCGTAAACTTTACTATACACTATAACACTATGGCATGTCTTTGGCACTTCCTGACGGTTCTTGAGTAATTGTGCTTCGCATACAGCATTATTGTCTATCGGGTATGCGTATAAATCGGAACACAGTTTCTTGTGTGGACCCAGGTCTTTACAATAAGTGGGGTCTTTAACAGGGATGTACGTTAAAGAATCACTATTCCTCGCGATATATTTTTGAGAAATAGATAGGATATGATGCAAGCCAGTTCTTTCATCCAATATTGGGATTGGGAGAAGGTGATATAAGCTATATGATTGTTGTTCAATTATAGGTATTTTTACAACAAAAACAAAGTTGTTATCTTGCTGATAGGCCTCGAACTTTGTAATTTCTAAGTATTGAGCAATTCTTGAAAGTTTTACTGGTAGTGGTAGGTTGTTTCTAATGAGGTTTTGTGAAATTTCCTGAACGGCAGATATGAGATTATTGGGAGAAGTTATGGATGAGTGGATTATTTTCAATCGTGCAAAAGTAATGGCTTTAAGAATACCGTTTAAATTGTCTTCTATAATTAAATAGCTTTCCATTAGCTTTTCACAAATTTCGAATAAACTTATCTTGGCTTCAACTAATGCAAGCTTGACATTCAACTGATGGATTACTCGTTCAGTCTTGTAAATGTCATCATTGAATGTTTTCTTATCTATTGTTAAGTTATGAATTGACTCGTTAAATGTCTTGATTAATGATGTAGAAATTGATATTTGGTTCTTTAATAAATTTTCTATTTGATGTTGATCATTGTTTAGTTTGTTAAAGATATTTGTGTAGAATTCGCCTTCAGCTGCGTCTAGGTTTCTTGTAATTTCCTCGAATATACTACCAAATCCTTCTATTATTGCTCGTTTGGTACTTTTAGTACCAGTGATAACTTCGTTAAATTTTTCTTTAATTGACTTGGATATTTGAGTCAGTAAGTTGACGTGTGTTCTTACGTCGGAGTAGAAGAGTTTCATGGAATGATAGTCAGGTTTGAGTGTGTTATGTGTAGTGTCAAGTATTTTGTTATTATTTTCAAATGCTGATAATAGTCCAGAAATGTTTTTGTGTACTACTATTCCGACCAGCATTGGATACCTGAAACCAATTAGATTTCAGAATGTAGCTTCATGCAATCAAAATTTACTTTGGTCTTTGGGTTTGTGTTAGGGTTTAAAGGGTTGCAGAATTATGATGCACTTCTAAAATTTCAAATGGACTATTGAATTTATTTGACAATCTATTAGGTAAATTTCTTATAGAAATATACCTATTGCGATCGTTCACACTTTTGAATTTCGAAAAAATTTCAACGGCTTTTGTTATATGTCTATAAGTTAGTCCAAAAAAACATTTGGTTCCAAAGTTTATATATATATATATATATATATATATATATATATATATATATATATATATATATATATATATATGGGATATTACGAAATTTGTTAACACGATAGAGGTCGCAGTTTTGAAGGTATCAAGTTCAAATTTGCTACAAAAATCAATCTCCCAAATATCTCGGTCGAGTTCGTTATTGGGCAATATCTGGTAATTAGTTTCAAAATGGCGACCTTTCAAACATTTAAAAAAAATATCAAAAAAGAGCCGTGGTATAAATATTATTAAAAATAATTTTAGGTTATAGATATAATCAGTACCTACAACTTTTGTTCAGAGAAATTTTTCATAAAATACACAGAAAAAAAAATAAAGTTAATAAAGAAATATAACAAATATTGATAAAACATGAACACTCGATATAAATTTGATGTAATTGTACATTTTCTGGAGATCTTAATATAGACCCTGATTAAAAAAATATATAGCATATTTATTGAAAAGAAATAGGCGAAAAAAAAATCTGCCTTGAAGTGGACTCGAACCCTGTCTGCTTTATATACAACAGCCAAAACAAAAACCTCTATGTCTAAGTCTATGACACATACGACAATATTTTGTAATAACATGTAGGTATACCAATGAAAAGGTTTTTAAAATTTCAATTCAATGAATTTTGAAAAATTTACCTTTCCGCTGACTACAGGCCATCGGGATTTTTTTTATTTGTGATCCTTTTACATAAAGTTTGTCACCTTCATTGAAATGTTGAGTGTTTTCTTGAACATGTTTGTCAAAGCGGATCTTGGCTTTCTCTTTTTGTCTGAAAGTTCTAGCTCTAGCTTTTTTATAGAATTGTGTTAAGCGGTTATTTAAATCTCGTACATATTTAGTGATCAATACTTTTCCGTTGTTTAACTTTTCTGGCGGTCTACTTGAGCTATGCCCGAAGATAAGTTCATATGGTGTAAAACCGTGTGTTTGGTTAGAAGAGTTGTTGTAACAGATCACGGCGTACGGAAGTACATTAATAGGATGTTCTTTAGGATATTCCGCCTGATAAACCCGAATCATTTCTATTAGGGTTGAATGGAAGCTTTCTATCAACCCCTTGTATTGGGGATATCCAACGCTAGAATGTGTTAATTTTATATCGTACAGTTTGCATAGATCTCTAAGAAGGACGTTATCGAACTCTCTTCCGTAAACACAATGGATCCTAATTGGAGTACCGTAATGCTGGAAGTAAACTATAAGAGAAGAGAGAACGACTGATTTGGCAGATATGCTTGACTGAATTTTGTTAGTTCGTCCCTGATGGTTAGTGCATAATTTCTTGAAGGAATCTCGAGAATGTCTATATTTATCTATTAGAATGGTGCTTTCGGTGTTTCGGTAATTACAAGAGGTCGGTCGAAGTCGCAATTTTTAATGTATCTTTCGACATCTTTTGTTAAGCCTATCCAGTTATATTTCTGTTTGATGCGTCTGATATTTTCAATGATACCTCTGTGCAAGTTGGTTTTACCATTATGAAATTGGTAGAGAATAGATGATATCTGGTCATGGCCAGGGGTTTGTGTGACATTTTGACATACTCTAAATTTAATTTCTTTTTCGGAGTTGATAAATGAGAGGATTTCGAGAATTAGTAAGTCCAGGTTTGTTTCGATACAATACGTTTTCTTAGATAAGAAAAGATCTTGACTTCTATACAATGAACCAAACAAATGTTCATTGATAGTGTCCGGGTTATACGGTAGTGCTACGAAAAAATACTTTCTGTTTTTACTGATTTAGTTGAAAGAACGTTGATTTTGAGAAACTCAAAACCGCCATTTTCTTCAAAAATGTCCTCTATAACTCTCTCATTAATTTTTGTGACTTCCTTTTGTTTAAAAAAACTGATGATGTTTTTGTTATTTTTGTCTAAAAGTTGTCCGTTTGAATATTCTATCTTTGAATAGTGCAATAGAGATTTTGTTTTATAGAGTTCTACGAAAGTATTGAATTCTTCGTACATTTTGTAGTTGTCTTCTTTCGTGTTGTTTATTGTTTCTGATTCATCATCTTCAATACTTTCAGTAGTTATAAGGGTGTGATAAGGGGTTAACTGGTTTTTTGTTTGAAATCGTTAAGGTGATTGATATATTTTGAATAAGTTCTAACGTTACTTCTGAAAATTTTATAGATTTTGGAATTGCATTGTGTTTATGGTTGATTTTGAACGTCTGGCTCAAAATAATCAGGGTAATAGGGATCGTATTGTTCGTAGTTCAGGTGGTATGTTCCGTTTTGTTAGTATTTGTTATGATTTGGGTTAGGTTGGGCCACGGAAGGTCTGGTGTTACCTAAATTCGGATTTGGCCGTATACAGAGGGTCGATCTCTTCTGAAATTTGAGTTTGGTTGGAAATTAGATTGAAATCGTTGTTGAGGTTGATGAAAATGATTTTGTTGTGAATTGGACTGTTGTGGATGATGTTGTTGGAAGGGTCTTATTTGTGGCTGAAAATTTGTAGGTTGAAATGGTCTTTGTCTACAGTTTGCGCTAGTATATCCTATACGTTTGCAATTTATGCACTGTGTTTGTTAGAATTTTTGAGATTCGAAGTAATTAAGTAGCAATTCTCGACGAACTTGGTTTGTAGCGGTCAAAATATCAGCTGGGTCGCTGGCTGTAACAATTTGTCCTAGTTTTGGGTGTAGTCCGGTTAGAAGCGTATTCAAAGCCATTGTTTCAGCTAGACGAGTTTTTGCGTTTTTCTCCTCTTGACTGAAATTTTGTTTATTCATTTAAGCATATATTTTCGCTTCGTGCATTTTCAACCTGGTTATAAATGTTAATGGCAAATCGTTTGATAATTGTTTTATACGTTGCAGATCTTGTATTAGTGATGACAGATCTCGAGCATCACCAAAATGACTCTCTAGCAGTAATTTAATCTCCTACCAAGTGGCTGGATTTCTTGAGTTGATTAATATCTGATTGCCATCATATTTTGGCACAACTGAAAATATCTCACCAAGCTTGTACGGTTCGACCGAATTGTGTTAACTCTGGTTTCATCGTTGTTAACGTTATCAGTATTGTTGGGCATTGTAAATTTATTGTTTCTCAATAATATAAAATTTCTCGATTGAATGGGTATAAATATGTATATTAGGTGAAACAACTGTGTATGCAATCCTCATCAATATAATGTAAATTAAACGGGATGATTCTTAAATGACTTACATAAGTTTCCACATCTGTAGATAAAATGTGGCTCCGCTAGAGTTGCTTCTCCGTAAGGTTAGTGTTCACTTGTTCCCGGTGTCCGAGGGACCGTCTACAGTAGGACGCGCTGCTTGTTTGGGATTGACACATTTTCGTCTTCTTGAGGGTTTGGAAACCACCACACTCAGTTAGGACTTCCTTGTTCTGAATGTGTAGAGGAATCTCACTTCTGACACCAATTTTAGATTTGTAGAATGAAACTTACTTAAAAAAAATTGTTTCAGACTTTATTGTAATATTTCACAAAATTTGACATAGAGTACTGGTTACAAGCAATTAGCTTAACTAACTAACTAAAGATACAAAATTAGGAGCTTTTATAATAAAATAGTGTCCATTAGGCACTTTTAGTCATATACTGACCGGAGTCAGATGTACCACTTTCATCTTTACCCGTGGTGTTCGTAGGAAGCGATAAACGACATCGTTGATTCGCACCTGTATGGTGTAAGGACCTTTCCAATTGGATTGCAGTTTAGGTGAACAGCCAAACCCGATCTTTCACCTTATAAACTTCGAAATTGGCGCGTCGATCGTATCGTGTTTCCATGCGATTGCTGACCATACGGTTATGATGTCTGGCTTGTCCACGAACTTCTCGCAGTCGTTCTTGCAGTCGACTGGTGAACTCTTCGAAAGAGCAAATCGCAGGGTAGCCTAAACTCTCTCCCGATCATTATTGAAGCTGGGGTCTCTTTCGTAACATCGTGCACAGCGGCACGATATGCCATTAGCGCCAAAGGAATATATCGGTCCCCGTCACGTCGGTTGTCAGACGTGAACTCCTTAAGAAAGCTGACGAAAATGTGGTTGAACTTCTTGACCATGCCATCGAACTGCGGATGCAAGGGTGTTGTTCGGATCTTTCATATGCCAAGTATCTCGCAGACCCCTTGCAACAAGTGGCTCTCAAAATTCCATCCTTGGTCTGAATATAATTCCATGGAAATAGACAATAGACAATAGATTTATTCATGACCGAACAGAATAGTTTTAACAAACGTCACTTAGCCAAAGATTAAAAATTACAGTTAGTTATTCTGCATAAAATAGAAAGTAAGAAGAAAATTGATAATAAAAATTCACAAATTGTACAATGACAAGACAAAGAATAACATTACAATAAATTTCGGTTCAGAAAAGTCATCATCTCTCATATCACATGTTAAAAACTCATCGATGCCATAGAAACCTTTTTGTATTAAATACATTTTCACTACTCTTTTAAATGACAAGAGGGGCATTTCTCTCACCCGGGGAGTAGTGAAGAGTTGCATTCCACGATGTCTTGAGTATCAGGAGCCGTATCCTCAGGTCATTCCTATTTCTTGTTTCATGTTGATGGATCTGGAGAGAGATTCCATAATCCTGCAGGTTCTTGTGTGCATACAGCAGACATTCAAAAATGTACTGTGAAGGTACTATGAGAGCACTAAGCTGTCTGAGAAACTCTCTTACATCATCCCTATATCCGATCCCAGCCAGAATCCGCAATACTCTGCGTTGTAACCCAAACACCCTAGAAGCATGAGGTGAGTGACCCCATGCTAGTATGCCATACATAAACACCCAATGGATAAGTGAGTGGTATGCTATTAAGCACACTTTACCCTCAACCACTTTTGACAAATTTCTAAGAGCAAATATTCCAGATATTATTTTTTGGAAAATGTGACAAAATGTTGTTCGAATGTTAGTTTGGGGTCTAAGGAAATTAAGCTAATCTAAAAACTTTATTTTATCCGGATTATCAATAGCATCATCTCTCCTCAAGGAAAAGACCATTTGGTCAGTCTTGGACAGATTCAGATTCAGGCGATTCGTCCTAAACCAATCATTCACACCCATTGTACATTCACCTGCTCGCTCCTTCAAGGTTCCATGATCTTTTGATCTTACAATTAAATTTGTATCGTCCGCATAAGCAGTCACTTCACAATTCAACATAGATGATGTTATGTCATTAATATATATAAGAAAGAGTAAGGGACCCAGAATCGAACCCTGAGGTACCCCATGCCTATCCTCCAACACATTTCCCCCAAGACTAGTCACCTGTCTTCGGCTCGACGGATAACTCTGAGTCAAGTTGACACTCTTCACATCCAGACCATAGAATTCTAACTTTTGCAGCAGTATATTGTGAGAAACACAGTCAAAGACATTGGAGAGGTCGCAGAATGTGCCATACACAAAATCGCCATCCTCAAAGCGTTCAACTGTGCAATCACACATCCTACACACTGCTCCACTAGTCGACCGCTCTCTCCTAAAACCAAACTGTTGTTGAATCAGCAGACCGTTTTCCTCAAAACACCCATAAAGCTGGTCCTTGAGCAATACCTCAAAAACCTTTGAAAAAACTGGAAACAAAGAGATAGGACGATAGTTATAAAAGCTGCGCTGGTCGCCATTCTTAAAGATTCGGATAGTCTTGCTTAATTCAACGATAGAAGGGTAAACTCCCTCGACAATACAGAGATTAAACAGTCTAGTAAGAGGGCTGATAAGGACGTCTTTCAGAGAATGTAATAGTAATGTATTAGAACCAAATATGTCCCTACTATGTTTCTTTTTTAATTTACCAATAGCATCTCTTAATTCAATTAGAATTACTTCATGAAAAGCAAAACCAGTCTGTCTAGGGTTTGGTCTGAGCTGCTCCAGATAAAAATCAAATGATAAATTTGTTTCAGGCGGAACCGATATTAAACTATCAGCAATATCTGCAAAAAAGAATTTAAATCATTCACATCTAGATCCGCTGTTATTCCACTAGTCGATCTATGCCTATTGCTGTTGATGATGTCCAAAGCAGCCCTAGATGGGTTATCGGAACCACGAATATAATTAGAATTTGGCCTTCTCTTTGATTCTAGAATGACCTGCCAATATCTCTTCCGTAGCATTTCTTTGTATTGGGTACATATAAAGGCTTCAATTTCAGCACCCTTGTTTCTAATAGACCATATCTTGATGTAAAATATGTTTAGTGTTGGTTTAGGAGGACTACTTAAAATTTTCGTATTGTTTTTTGTTTCCATACAGATTATGTTTTCATTTATAAAAAATTGAGTTCTCCAAAAATTCCTTGTGCTTGGAGAAGACGAACCTTTTTATACCCACTAATCTTGGCCAAAAGTTAGGGTCATATAATTCATTCTTTCAGTCTAGTGGAGCCGTAACCACAAAACATTTAAGCTTATTCGGGTCACTGGAAAGTTCTCTGACCACAACCTTCAAACCATTGAAACTTTGCTTACCTTTGATGTAATCTGTAATCGTATTTTCCGTGACATGTCTTCTAACTCTATTTAAGTAGAGCCAGACCCTTCTCTCTCCGCCAGGGAATCCATTTAACTCGGCTTCAGTTGAAGTGTCTGCATTTCCCAGGCGTTTGCGGTATTGTTTTTTTCTTTTGATGTCTTTGGAGTTGAAAGTCATTGTTGATATTTTTGTTTATGCTTAGGTTGCTGTCACATTCTTCACGATTCTTTTTTTGGCTCTGTTTTGGTGTTGCTGCTTAAATGGCAAGTGCAGCCGCTTTACCAGCATATGTTTTATTAGCAATACCTGTGTTGCCCTGTTTTAAAGGTGAAATGCCAGACTGTCATCAGGGGTCGGCGTATTTAGCATGAGTGTGGTTTGTTTTTCGCTGTTGATTGATGTTTGTTTATTTTTATGTCTACCATATTCTAATTCTAGGTTACTGATTTTTTCAATTAACAAGCCTTTGTTCTGTTTTAAGATATTATTTTTATCTGCTAGCTCATCAAGCATTTTCTTAAGATATTCGATTTCCATACTCATTTTAGATTTTTCAATTTCAAACAACTTGTCTTCCATCTTGTTATCTCCCGCCAAATCTTCTGAGGTGCAGCACATAATTTTTGTTTCCTCTATTACACTTTTAATTTTGTCCATTCGCTTAACAAAACTATTATGGTATATTGCAAAACAATTTATACACACGGACACACTACAACTTTTTTAACACAGCACTGAAGACCAGAAATTTTTCCATCTCTTGTACCACTTTCTGATTCACAATCCGACTCGCCCGCCGTCTTGAGGAGTTTTCTGCTCACCCTGGTATGCCGATGAGCCGTGAAGCCGTGGTGGAGGCGTTGGTCTAATTGGGAGTGGCTCCAATGGTTATTTCTACCACTCCTACCGCTACGCTAGAGAAGATGATAGTCTTTCTCGATAGTATTGAAAATCCTTTAAAATTCCACGGATTCCGTTCATTTAATCATGGATATCTCACTTGTTGATTATCCGATTGCAATAATTCTCTCGCCGGCGTAATCAGCGTAATTAGACACCCACTTTGATAACACATTTGATTTTGCACGCGCCCTACTTTCGCTAGGTTTTATTAGCCTCTTGCGGAGCGTACAAGGCGTGCGTGCTACACATTGAGAGATCACTTTAACAAGCAATACCAAAATGACATAAGGTGTCCACCTGAGCTTGTGTCATCGTGACAGTCTTTTGATCGGGTAGAGCGTATGCCACCGGCCATTTAGTAAAATAATCCATTATCTCAAATATGTACCGGTTTCCCTCATCAGTCGTAGGAAACGTCCCTGCTATATCGATGGCTAGAGTGTATTGCTGAAGTCTCCCTCGGGTGTGTTTATGCGGTCCGCGGTGCTGGCACACACACCGCATCGTCGGCACCATTCTTCCTAGCGTTTTCTCCAATGTCTTGTTAACACCAAAATGTCCTCCAGCTAGCCCATCGTGATTATCTCAAATTACACGAGCCACCCTGACACTGGGAATTAATATTAGCGAGGTGGTTGTTTCCCCGTCTGGATGCTCCCATTGGTATCGCAGCACACCGTCTTCCAGTTTCAGGCTATCCCAAAGACTCCAATATGCTTTGGTGATAGAACCAAATTCAGCTACTCCATGCCAGCCTGGCCGTTGGATTGGCTGCGTTTTCCATATCATTATTGGCTCCAAGTCTGAATCAGCCTGTTGATAACGACTAATTGCATCGTTGGACCATTCATCATCCACCGTTACTAGCGCCACCGGTCTCGCAGGAACGTGTTCCATTGTTTCTACCCCCATGTATTGCTTACACGCAGTCGTGCAGGGTCTCCGAGATAGTGTGTCAGAATTCCCGTGCTTCTTACCACTGCGATGCTCAATCATGAAGTTGTATTTTTGCAAATGCTCCAGACATCGGGCTACCTGTCTTTCCGGTTCTCGAAATCTCATCAACCAGCGCAGTGATGCGTGATCTGTACGAAGAGTAAATTCCTGGCCATACAGGTATTTGTGGAAATACTAGAAGTTTTGACAACAGCAAGCAATTCTCATCTTGTGGTGTAGTAATTGTGCTCTACCTTACTCAACACCCGACTGAAGTAGGCCACAACCTTCTGCTGACCGTCTTCTTCCTGTAACAGGATACCTCCAATACCGACATTGTTGGAATCTGTATCCACATAAAATCGGCGACCTGGTTGTGGGTGGGTCAGTGTGATTACCGTACACAAGGATCCCTTCAACTTCTGAAAAGGCTTTCACTCGAATGGTTGGTCTTTTTTGTCAGCCGATGTAATGGCTTAGCCAGGTTGATGAAGTCCTTGACGAATCGGCGGTAATAGGTACATAGCCCAAGAAAGCTGCGAAGTTCTGAGATATTCCTTGGACGAGGCCGTTCTTGAACCGCTAGTTTAGCTGGGTCTGGTCGGACTCGTGGAGATACTACGTGATCGAAGTATCGTACTTCCTTCCGGAAGAGTTCGCAATTATCAGGATTCAACTTAAACTTGGCTCCTCTCAAACGCTGAAGTACTCCTTCCAGATGTCTTACCCATGACTATCACATCATCCAAATAAACCAGACAGGTCTGCCAATACAATCCTTTTAGAACTGTATCCATCAATCACTCAAAGGTGGCAGGAGCGTTACACAACCCAAACGGCATAACATTGAATAGCCAGAGTCCGTAAGGCGTGATGAAGGTAGTCTTATCTTTGTCTTGTTCTTGGATGCCAATTTGCCAGTACCCATTGCGAATATCCAAGGTAGAGAACCATTCAGTACCTGCCAGTGTGTTGATGGTGTCGTCGATCGGAAGCAAAGGATAAGAATCCATCCTTGTAACGTCGTTGAGGTGGCGATATTCGACGCAGAATCGGGTGGAGCCGTCTTTCTTTCGCACCAGAACTATCGGCGACGCTCAGGAGCTGGTGGATGGTTCTATAACTTTTCGCTCCTGCATATCAGCCAGCAGTTGCTGTACCTCTTCCTATTTGGCGAACGGTAGCCGTGAATATCGAATGCTGCACCAGATTAGTATGGCCTAGATCATCGTCATGCAAGGAAAAAACGTCCTGATACTCTCGTATCAATGTCTCAGCTTGTCGTTGCTTACTACCGGACAGGATTCTGGCGTCGGATATCAACTTTTTAAAGTTGAGGTTTACATATTGGTGCCTCGTTCTTTATCCAAGAGCATCACTTGTTTTACTGGATGGCACGTCCAGATTTCAGGGTCACCTCCTGGTCACTCATGTTCATGATTCTGATTGGAATTCGACCATCTTGTCCTACAGTCGAAGTGCGTCCCACCAGTAGCTATCGATTCTGCTGTTGGGGTTCTACCACGCCCACAAACTGTCAACCAGTATCACACCTTTTCTCTTCGTGCCGGAACCCTAGCGTCCTCTTCAATAGAAACACGGAGAACGACATCTGAATCATACCCATTGTCTGAGAGGATGTATTCCCTCTAGGTCTTCAAATTTCGCCCATTTGTCTCAAACGAGATGTCAAATTTCGCTAGAATTTCCAGTTCTATGATAGCGTCGTCCCTGATGTTATCTATCCCTTTTCAGTCGCTCGGTTTTAGACTGCACTGGCCTTTCCAATGTACAACCTTCGGCACCTACGACATCTCGAAAATTGTGTTCCATCGGTTGTAGGTTTCATTGATGGGGATGAGAGATTGAAGGTCAGTCGTCTCCCCTCCGGACTGGCCTTTCCTAGTTTTCCGAATGCATCGGAGTAGGCGAAGGCCTGCGTCGCCTTAGGGCAACGAACCATGGGATGTTCCTATTTACCGCATCTCCAGCACTGATGGGCCTTTCTTTTCCATGTCGCCAACCACTCTGACTCTCACAATTGGCTTGGCCACCCTCTTAGCAACTTCCAGTTTAAGCGCATGGATTAGGGCTTCACTAATGAACTATGAATGTTGCTTCCGTATGCCCTGCTGGATGTCACCATCTATGATAGCATCGATGAACGCTGACACTCCAGTCGTGCCCGTACCTCACTGGTGACTCCCTCTGGATAAGCCAGATGCGCCAACATTTCAACATCCGCTGTCAACTCCTGTAACGATTTATTGGAGCGTTGACTTCGATTTTTCCAATGGGGGGTTGAAGATGGCGGCCTGATGTCTCCCTGCAAACTGGAGCTCTAAAGCACTTCCACCGAGTGCCAATATCAGTGCCGTTGCCTTCTCCATTGGGCTCCAATGATTCGCATTAGCGGCTGACTCGAACTACCTCAGATAGCCTGTCCAAGAGGTGCTGACGTCCTAAGTAGGGGCTTGGATTTTACTCTCAGCTCTTGTAGAATGTCCGAACAGGTGCGGTTGTCAAAGAAGTTAGCAGAAATACAAGGAGATTTCTGGAACGGAAGTGTAAACCATGGCTCATAAACATTTGACAACGTTAACCATGGAACATAAACACTTCTTAGTTGATACGGAACAGTGCCTACCATGGAACACAAACTTCTGAACTGACAGCTTATAGGTGACAAGTGACAGTTGACAGATGACAGTTAATCAGATGGTGACAGCGCCATCTTGGAAACGCGGGAAATTCCAATTTGGCAACTGACATCTGATAGTTGATATCTGACAGCTGACATTTGGCACGGAACACTGTCAAACATAGAACACGAACATTCGACAGTTCACACGGAAAACTGACAACCATGGAACACAAACTTCTGAACTGACAGTTGACATCTGACATTGGACAATGTCAACCACAAAACACAAACAATTGACATGTGACACGGAACAATGAAAACCATGGAACACAAACTTCTGACAGTTGACACATGGTGGATATCTCATTGGGGGATGGGGGTATGAAGCATGCAGGGCTCGGGGGCATGGAACATGGAAATAATATGTTTTCGGTTGAGCGTCGTAGAGTAGAAAAGAGACTAAGATCGGAAGAATAATTCAAGCAGTTACCATTTTAAACATTATTAGAAACATAAAGATAATTTGGTCATATTTTCCATAAGAAACAATGCAATCTTATCTAATAAAAAACATAAAAAAATATCCTTTTAAATAATGCTAGTCTTTTTGAAATAGAACAAAATGTTGATAAGAAGCATGCTGTCTTATCTGTGAGGTTTTGAATACACAAATAGGAATAATAATAAATAGTGATATGTTAGCTGCAATCAACGAGCAACCCACACACACACAAAAACGGAAATCTGGTGTGATGGATAAGAAATATGTTTTTGATATAGTCAGCATAATGCCGAAAAACGTAGTCAAGAAGCATAGTGGTGCAAATATCATCACTCTAGTTCTGCAACAGCTACAGCAACCAGCATCAAAACTCCTTCTAAAATTTCTTTCTTTATCTAGAAATAATAGTAAATAGTTTATTTCACATATTTTTCTTGACAATATTCGTTTTTTCATCAACATATAAAGTAAATGTCTATTTCACATATTTTTATTTACGAATGAATATGTTGGTTTTTGAAAATGCTACTTTTACCATCGTTTTTTGTTACAGATAGCTTTCTTAAAATCACTAAAGAAAGCTACCCTCATCGAGCTCAATCATAAGTACATCACAACACTTATTGATTTACAAGTTGGGATCAAATATAGGGTTATTGATGCAAAGTTGGTAAGGAGTAAATTTAGTGAAACAATTTTATTAGAGCTACAAGATACTTTGGTCTTCCTTCCAGAGAGGATAGTAGAAACATATCGACTTCATTTCAAGGAAATTGGTATCGGAAAATATTCACTGATTTTCCGAGGACAGGCGAATATTTTTTTGATGGAGAGTAACGTAATCCAAAAATCAGATATTTTAGTGAATGTTATCAGAAAATTATATAAAACTTTATATAATAATTTTACTGTTAGAGAGGAAAAAAATTGGTTAAATAGTATCAAACGATGTATTTGTTTGTGTAATCGATACATTTGGAAGAAATCATTACCAATTGCAACGTTAAAAAAACAATGGAAATTTGAAACATTTTAGAAATTTAATTCAAAACAGAAATAAGATCAGCGTCGGTGTTAGTATCATCGGGCTTAATCGTATACAAAGAGTTCAGTGGAGGGATACAGCATCGAGTTTTGCAAGTCGACTTCAGACGGGTATCATTTTTAACAACGTTCATATTGACTTGGAGCAATTTCTGTCAAATTCTCTTTTTTAATAAAGAGAAAACATGTAAAAATTCTGAAAGATCATTCCACGATTAAAATAAACGTAAACTTTTGCGGAGAATTCGTTGAACAGTCAAAGACGAAAAAAAATAGATTTAAGTTACTTCAACACAAAAAATGGAATTGTGGATGACTCGACGGAATTACAACATTGGTTCTCTGGTAATGTTCATCACAAAATTTTGAATAAATTGACTGAAATTCAACAATGTGACTGCAGTTGGGCCTTATCGAGAATAATTTCGTTGGAAGTAAACATTAACAAACTTGAAATGGGAAATGGTTCATCCTTCATTAGACTTCCAGAAGAAATTTAAAATAAACATGCGTGCTTGAATATACAGAATGATGATACATCTTGCTTCAATTGGTCCATCGTTTATACCCCTGGGATAGAAAAAGATACGCGAACTTCTTCATATTCACAAAAATGTTCTGAAAACTGAATATTTAGATAATAAATTAGATATCTAAATTTGAAAAAATAAATAAGATTTTAGTCAACGTATATTCACGGGAACTGAATGTGTTCAAGGAAAAATCATTTTACACTGTAGTGCCAACTAGATTATACAAAACAAAAATTAGACAGGCATGTAAATTTACTTTTGCTGCAAAATAAATATTTTCCAAAGCTAAATGATTACGATGCTCCTCCCATCGATGATAATGACAATGAAACTGAAGAAATTAAATACCATTATTGTCTCATCAAAAATTTGTCTCGATTAATATCAAGTTAATAAACATAGTGGTAAAAAGTATATATGTGAAAGGTGTTTTATTTATTTTTCTTCTCAACAAAAATTAGATGAACATGAAACGCTTTGCTCTCAACTAAATCATTGTAAAATTTCATTCCTCAAATTTACTCATGTAGAATTTAACATTTTTAAATATAAACAACAACTCCTTTTGTAATTTATGCAGATTTTGAGGGTCAATTAGAGAATGTACATGATTTAATATCTTATAAAACTGCAAAATATCAAAAACATACGGAATACAGCGCAGATTATTATCGTGGTGTAGATTGTATGGACTGGTTTGCAAATCAAATATCATCCATTGCTGAAATTGATCAGCCAAAGATTAAAACAATCATACCAATGACTGAAAATCCCAGCAAGTGTAATACAACATCGTGTCATATATATGATAAGAAATTCATTGAAAATGACATCATTGTACGTGATCATGATCATTTCACAGGAATGTTCAGAGGATTCGCACACCAATCCTGCAACCATAATTTTTTAAAATTGTTCGTAGTGCCAATTATATTCCACAATTTGTCTGGTTATGACGGCCACTTTATGATTAAACAATTGAGTAAAAAGGGATACATGAGCATACTGCCAATTAATAAAGAAAAATATATCTCTTTCAATCTTTATGATGACAAAACAGACATAAATTTTAGATTTATCGACTCTTTTCGCTTTCTCTGCACATCATGAGACAAATTAGCTTCAATAATGGATCGACAAGATTTGAAAATTATGAAACGCAAGTTCAATGAATTGAACGAAGAGGCATTTACGTTTCTCGCCAAAAAAGAAGTATTTCCCTATTATTAATTTAATTGTTTGGAGAAACTTGATGAAACTGAATTACCTGCAAAAGAATGTTTCTACAATAAACTCAACGATGAATACATATCTGTTGAGCAGTATGCTGATGCTCAAAACATATGTCAAATTTTCAAAATTTCTGACTTGGGTACATATTCCGATCTATATTTAAAGACAGACGTATTGTTGTTGGCTGGCGTGTTTGAAAATTTTTGTTAGAAATGTAGAGCAACTTACGGATTGGATCCAGCTTGGTAATAAACTATTTCTGGATACACTTGGGACGCAATATTAAAGTTCACTCAATGCAAACTGGAATTACTGAATGATGTGGATAAAATCATGTTTATAGAAAAGGCGATACGTGGTGTTATTTCAGTTTTCAGCGGCAGATATTCGAATTATATAATGTATTTAGAAGTGAATAACTTATACGGATGTCAGAGTTTTTAACCTATGGCAGGTTTTCGTGCGTTGAGGATGTTGAAAATTTGAATGTAACAACTATGGCAGATGATGTTGATGATACATTTTTAAAGTGGATCTGGAATATCCTCTCGACTTACATCATCAACATAAAGATTTTCCATTTGCTGCTGAACACCACATGGTTCAAAATTACCAAAATTAATGACAACTCTTTACAACAAAAAAGAATATGTAATCCGTTACAGAAAGTTGAAACAATATTTTGCTAACGGGATGAAAGTAACCAAAATACATAAAATTTTGAAATTCAAGAAATCGGCGTTACAGCGGTCATAATATATTGAACTAGACTGCTCTGAGGACCGCAACCACAAATGAATTTGAACAAAATAGTTAAAACTAATGAATAATGCGGTTATCGGCAAACCAATGGAAAATATTCGAAAACACAAAGTGTTGAAATGGGAGGGCCGCTATGAAGCTAAAAATTTTATATCAAGTCCACAGTTCCGAAATCAAACAATTCTCGATAAAAACTTGGTAGCTATAGAATTACAGAAAGCCGAAGTTGTATTCAACAAACCGCTGTATGTTGGAATGGCAATTTTAGATTTATGAAAATTATGCATGTATAATTTTCACTATGGGTTCATGTTACCGAAAATGGATGTTGAAAAACTGTTGTATATGTAAGTATAGCTTCATTTATGATTTAAAGTGTAATGATGCATATGATGAAGTTGTGATTGCTAATCTTTCCAAATTTATTACATCTGATTATAATGATAACGTCTATAAAATTCCTTTGGTCAATAAGAAAAAGTTGGGTTCAATGAAGGATGAAGCAAACGTTAAAATAATCACTCATTTTATTGGTTTACGTTTGAAAATGTTTACATATAAAGTTCAGGGTGGGAAAGTGGCCAAAAATCGGAAGGTATCAAATAAAACAGTGTCAAAAATAAAATAGTTTTCAAAGACTATTTAAATTGTTTGAGGGAATTAAGTGAGAAATCCATGAGCCAACGTTGTATCCGTTCGTACTCCCACAATGTTTTCAGCATTGAACAGTCGAAAATTGCTCTAAGTCCATATGACGATAAAAGATTATTTCAAACACTTACGAAACGCTACCGTAGGGACATCAGGATGCCAAATAATCAAATTATCTTTTTTTAGGTTATTATTTCAAAGTTTGTTTAAAATATCTGTTTGTTTATAATTCATCATGCAATATTTGAAAAAATTATGACATTATGTATATTTCTTTCTATTTTTGGTAAAATCTTTATAATTTTATGTATACATTTATGTAATGAAAATATTGTTTAACTTTATATCTAAAATTTATACTAATAAAACTTACAGATAGATAAAATGTTCTTTATTCTCATAATCTTATTTGAAATTTAATCTTTGTTATTGATATTGAGATTGTAAAATAAAAATTATTTATAATTCAACCAGAACAAATAATTGATTAGGTTGTCTTATCAGTTGTACAATTCCTGTACTATTGTAAAAATATTTCTTCTATAATTAACCGCAACTATGATTACAATGTAGAACAGCAGGATGAAACGTATAATTTTGAACACTATTTTAAATAAAAACACATATTGATAAAAAAATCTTTTTTTATTTCTTCCAAAAATCTTTGTTGATATTGGTTTTTACATAAATCAGTTTCAATTTTACTGCTATAATAAAAGAAATTCTCTCATAAAGCATAAGCATATAAACTATCCATAGATGAAGCATTGCAAAAGCCATCAATGACTTCTTATATTAATTCTATTTTCACATAGCCATGTTTTAACAACATCAAAAATACAACGAAAATATTCATTAAAGTTCAAAACATCCAACATGGCAACTCGATTAGACACAGCACCCATGTGTTTGTAGAATTTGATTGACATCCTTTTGACGTCCATTTCGACGAAACACTTGGAGATAGAAATTTGCTTAACATTACTCTTAATGAATTTATGAACTTCAATATAGTTCCCATACATTTTCGTTACAGTTTATATTCATCCAAATAGCCAACGGTGTCATATTCATCTTCGAAGACGGAACGTTTGATTTGAGCCCAAATTTCAATGAGAGATGCCCATTCTGAGGCAGAAAATGATATGTGTCTGAATGAAAACTTTTGTTGCAGAATCAAACACACGCTAAAGACTCTTGCTGGACTTAAGCCACATCGAATTTCATAGTGGTTGAGCCCCATGGGAAATGTCATCAACAACAGAGGATTCTCAGTTTGTGTGCTCGTTTCGTACTGACATTATGTCTTTTCAACATCATAAGTCATATTTTAAATTTCGTGTTGCTGGACATCAGCATCAAGATGTTTCATTTTGTTCAAGATTTGATCGACTACTTTGAGAGTTTGCACATGATCATCATTTTCATCGTACATTTCGTAGCTGCTGCTATTTTAAAATCCACTATCACACAACATTTTAAACATTACTGTGCAACAACGACTTGAAGGAGACTAGATTGTTCAGGAATGATGGTAGTACAAGTACTATTTTTGGTCAGACTATAAATTGAGCAGTTTTGTTTCTTTTCCAAAAGGCCCCTTGTCTTTGTGCCAAATTCACCATAGAAATACATGTTAACTTAACTGAACCTAACCTAACCATACCTAACTTAACTGAACCGAACCTAACCGGCAAAAAGGCAATTATTTAATTTATAGGTACAAAATTTTATTCAAAACATTACAAGGAATTTTGATTTACCAGAAGTTGTGGTTATATGCTGCTTGAGTCTAACCTTACAAATATTGAAAGACAGATAGATGAAATCAGAGGTGATTTCTATTTAGAGGAATTTCGGATAATCTCGAATCCTGACATCTACCTTGTGGAAAAAGTACTTAGAAGAAAATGTAAGCTAAATGGTTGAGATTGAATATCAAACACAACTGGTGGATTGAAAACAAAAATTTCGTATGACAATTATGATGTCACATAATAACTACATGATTATTTTACAAGTCTCGGTAAGTTTATATGATAGATATCACATTTTTACATGTATTCTTATGGTGGAGTAAGCACAAATTTTTACAAGTCAGAGGCCTTTTTTAAATGTTTTCGCTGACATACAACAGCAGGATCGAAAACACCAATATAGTATGATAATGATGATGACACATGATTATTTTATAAGTCTCGGCAAGTTTGTGTTACAATTTTACATGTTTTCTTATGGTGAAGTTGGCACAAATTTCTAAAAGTCAGGGGGCATTTTGGAAAAGAAACAAAACTGCTCAATTTATAGTCCGACCAAAATTAGTACTTGTACCACCATCATTCCTGAACAATCTAGTCTCTTACAAGTCGTTGTCGCACAGTAAAGTTTAAAATGTTGTGTGACAGTGAATTTGAAAATAGCAGCAGCTAAGAAATGTACGATGACAGTGATGATTATGTGCAGACTCTCAAAGTAGTCGATCAAATCTTGAACAAAATGAAACATCTTGATGCTGATGTCCAGCAACACAAAATTTAAAATATGACTTATGATGTTGAAAAGACATTATGTCCGTACGAAACGAGTGCACAAACTGTGAATTCACTGTTCTTGATGAGATTTCTCTAAGGTTCAACAACTATGAAATTCGATGTGGCTTAAGTCAAGCAAGAGACTTTAGCGTGTGTGTGATTCTGCAACAAAAGTTTTCATTCAGACACATATCAGTTACTGCCTCTGAATGGGCATCTCTCATTGAAATGTTGGCTGAAATCAAACTTTCCTTCTTTGAAGATGAAGATGACACCGTTGGCTATTTGGATGAATATGAAACTGTGACGAAAAAGTGTGGGGACTATTTTGGAGTTCATCAATTCATTGCGAGTAATGTTAAGCAAATTTCTATTTCCACGTGTTTCGTCGATATGGACCTATTTGAAAAGGATGTCAATCAAATTCTACAAGCACATATGGGTGTTGTGTCTGACTGAATTGCCATGTTGGATGTTTTGAACTTTATTGAATATTTTCGTTGTATTTTTGATGTTAAAACATGGCTATGTGAAAATAGAAGTAATTTAAATGTGACAGAAGTCATTGACGGCTTATACAATGCCTTATCTATGGATAGTTTATATGCTAATGCTTCAAGAGAGTATTTCTTTTATTATCGTAGTAAAATTGAATCTGATTAATATAATAACCAATCTCAACAATGATTTTTGTAAGAAATAAAAAACGATCTTTTTATCAATATTTGTTTTTATTTTAAAAAGATGTTCACAATTATTCGTTTCATTATGCTGTTCCACATTGTAGCCATAGCTACGGTTAATTATAGAAGAAATATTTTTTCAATATTACAGGAAATGTGCAACTGATAAGACAACCTAATCAATTATTTGTTCTTGTTGAATTAATAATAATTTTTATTTCAAAATCTCAAAATCAATAACAAAGTTAAATTTTCAAATAAGATGAAAAAAATACAACACATTTTATCTATGTATAAGTCTTACTAGTAAAAGTTTTAGATACAAAGTTAAAGGATATTTTCAATATAATAAAGTATACATAAAATTACAAATATTTTACCAAAAATAGAAAGAAATATACATAATGTCATAATTTTTTCAAATATTTCATGATGGAGTATAAAATAACATTTTACCAAAAATCAGATATTTCAAGCAACCTTCGAAATTATAACCTGAGGAAAGAAAATTTGATCATTTAGCACCATGATGTCCCCACGGTAGCGTTTCGTAAGTGTTTCTTGAAAACATTGTGGGCGTACGAACGGATACAACGTGGGCTCATGGATTGCTCACTAAATTCCCTAAAACAATTTAAATAGTCTTTGAAAACAATTTTATTTTTCACAATGTTGTGTTTGAAACCATCCGATTCTTTGACCGCTTTCCCACCCAGAATTTTACATGTATACATCAATAAAATTAGTGATTATTTTACCGTTTGCTTCATTCTTCATCAAACCCATGTTTTTCTTATTGGCCAAAGAAATTTTATAAACCTTATCAACATTATGATCAGATGTGTCAAATTTGGAAAGATTAGCATTCACAACTTCTTCATATGCATCATTACACTTTAACTCCTAAATGAATGTATCTGTATCCATATACAAAAGTTTACATTTTTCAACACCCATTTTCGGTAACATGAACCCAAAATGAAAATTATACATGCATAATTTTGATAAATCTATATTATCCATTCCAACATGCAGCGATTTGTTGAATACAACTTCGGCTTTCTCTAATTCTATAGCTACCAAGCTTTTATCAAAAATTGTTCGATTTCGGAACTGTGGACTTGATATCAAATTTTTAGCTCCTTAGCGACCCTTCCGTGATCTAACAAGCTTCACCACTTGATGATTTCTAATATTTTCCATTGTTTTGCCGAAAACCGCATTATTCATTAATTTAAACAAATTCTTTTCGAATTCGTTTATGGCTGCTGTCCTCAGAGCAGTGCTTAGTTCAATATGAGATCTCAGCAACGCCGATTGCTTGAATTTCAAGTACATGACTGCCTATCCCCGTTACAGTATTTTGGTTACTTTCAACCCGTTAGCCCAAACATTGTTTCTAGATTCTGTAGAGGATTACATATTGTTTTTTGTTGTTGTCATAAATTTTGGTAATTTCGAACCGGTTGTTATGCGGTGTTCAGTATTGAATGAAAGATCTTTATGTTGATGATGTAAGTCGCGAGGATATTCCAGATCCACTTTTAAAATGTATCCCTCAGGTGCATCACCTGCGACAGTTGTAACATTCAAATTTTCAACATCCTCAACCCACGAAAAGCGGCCATAAGGTAAAAATTCTGACATTGCCCATCCGTATAAGTTATTTACATCTAAATACATTATATAATTCGATAGTTTTGTCCAATCATATTCCGGCATGTATTTGTTGTTGGCTTCCGAATATCCGCCGCCGCAAACTGAAATATCGCCATTTCTATAAACATGATTTTATCCACAACATTCATAATTCTAGGTTGCATTGAGTGAACTTTAACATTGGGTCCCAAGTGTATCCAGTATCCAGGCATGGTATAGTACCAAGCTGGATCCAACTCGTACGTTGCTCTACATTTTTCATGAAAATTTTCTTACACGTCAGCCAACAAAAATACGTCTGTCTTTAAATATAGATCAGAATATGTACCCAAGTCAGAAATTTTGAAAACTTACCATATGTTTTGATCATCAGCATACTGCTCATCACGTATGTGTTCGTCGTTGAGTTTATTGTAGAAACATTTTTTTGCAGGTAATTCAGTTTTATTACGTTTTTCCAAACAATTAATTTAATAATAGAGAAATACTTCTTTTTGATGAAAAAAGTAAATGCCTCTTGGTTCAATTGATTGAACTCGCATTTCATAATTTTCAAATCTTTTCGATCCATTAGAGAGATTTTAAGCCACCTATTTGAACAGCAATATAATTTATCCGTTATAAACCGCATGGGCAATAGTGCTGAAATAAGGGAAAACGTTAATAACCGATATTGCTTTACGTTATTCAAGTAGAAATAACGTTTCCATAATTAAGGAAATTAATTTTGCCATGATGCCACCTGTAGAAAACTTATATTTAAGTTTTATCGTAAACTCCAAAGTCTGTGATAAATACATGTAAAATTAAGAAGATTTGAGTAAATCTGTATTTTTCACCATTTCAACCACTGTTTTTTTGAATATTAAATGAAAACATTTCATAAAATTAAATGCTATGGCAACATCAGATATGGCATATGGCTGACGTCCGTATTGGAGGTAGTGTTCTCTGCGTCCGGCATTTTTAAGTCTTGTACCTAACTTATCTTTTGTATTAGATGTTGTCTCTGGTCTGTATATTTGTCTCTGGTATACAATATATTTTTTTTACTTTATGGTACCTGTCTGTTTCTTGCTGCTTTTTGGTTGTGCATTCGTTTTACGTTTGTTAAATGGCATGTTGGTTTTTTGTGTAATAGTCACTTATCACGTAAATAGCGGCAGAATGCGATGGCTCAAAAACTCATTTTTGAACTATGTTATAAGCGTACTGTATTTACATTAATAGCAGATAATGGGATTTTACATATCATGCTCAAGGTGCGGCTTAAAATCTCCCAACTATTGAAGCTAATTTGTCTAATGATGTGCCGAGAAAATGAAAAGAGTCGATAAATCTAAATTTTTTGTCTGTTTTGTCATCATAAAGAGTGAATGAAATATATTTCTCCTTAATAATTGGCAGTATGCTCATGCGTCCCTTTTAACTCAATTTCTTAATCATAAAGTGACTGTCATAACCAGACAGATTGTGGAATATGATTGGCACTACGAACAATTCTCTAAAATTATGGCTGCAGGATTGGTGTGCGAATCCTCTGAACATTCCTGTGAAATGATCATGATCACGTACAATGATGTCATTTTCAATGAATTTTTTTATCACATATATGATACGATGTTGTATTACACTTGATGGGTTTTTCAGTCATTGGCATGATTGTTTCAATCTTTGAGTGAACAATTTCAGCAATGGATGATATTTGATTCGCAAACCAGTCCATACAATCTACACTACGATAGCTATTGAAAAACGATAAAGTATCATCGTATGAACATTTCACAAAATAACCTGCACTGTATGCCATATGTTTTTGATATTTTGCAGTTTTAGAAGATACTAAATCATGTACATTCTCTAGTTGACACTCAAAATATGCATAAATTAAAAAAGGAGTTGTTTGTTTATATGTAAAACTTTTAAATTCTACCTGAGTAAATTTTTCAAATGAAATTTTACAATGATTTAGTTGAGAGCAAATCGTTTTATGATCATCAAATTTTTGTTGAGAAAAAAAAAATAATTAAAACACCTATCACATATATACTTTCTACCATTATGTTTATTTACCTGACTTGATATTAATCGAGACCAATTTTGGATGAGACAATAATGGTATTTAATTTCTTCAGTTTCAATGTCATTATCATCGATGGGAGGAACATCGTAATCATTGAGCTTTAGAAAATATTAGTTTTGCAGCAAAAGTAAATTTACATGCGTGTCTAATTTCCGTTTTGTTAATCTAGTTGGCACTACAGTGTAGAATTATTTTTTCATGACCACATTGAGTTCCAGTGCGTATATATTGACTGAAATTTTATTTATTTTTTCAATTTCGATATCTGATTTAATGTCTTCAGAACATTTGTGAAGTGTGGATATGAAGAAGTTCGCGTTTTGGTTTTTTTATTGCAGGGATATAAAGCACTAACAATGGACCAATAGAAGCAAGATGTATCATCATTTTGTGTATTCAAACATGCATGTTTATTGGAAATTTCTTCTGGAAGTCTATTGAAGGAAGAACCATTTCCCATGTCCAGTTTGTTAATTTTTACTTCTAGCGAAATTACACTTGATAACGCCCAACTGCTATCACGTTCAATTTATTCAAAACATTGTTATGAACATTATCAGAGAACCAACGTTGTAAATCCGTCGAGTTATCCATAATTGCATTTTTGGTGTTGAACTATGTTAAATCAAAAATTTTTCCATCTTTTGACTTTTTAACGAATTTTCCACAAAAATTAACGTTAATTCTTATCATGGAACGATCTTTCAGCATTTTCTATATATATATATATATATATATATATATATATAACAAAGTGTTAAAAAAATGGGAATTCTGCCGAAGTTATATGGGGCTTAAATAAGAAAACTCTTTTTGCTGTCCAAGCTTTCGGAACTATTTATTTCCATTCTCAAGGCTAAAAATATATATGAAAAAAAAATATTAGTTTGGAATGATTTCACAAACTGAATTTGAAACTTACTCTGCAAGTGAGGATTATAATTTAAAGCGGTACAGACTGTACACAGTTGAAGAATTCCTCATAATGGTCTTAAAAGCTAATACAATACACAGTTAAAATTACACATTAAAACAGTAGTTAAGACAATATTTACAAGGTGGAGATACAATTACATATTTCTTGATACGGTCACATTTCTAGAACAACTAATTCACTGAAAGGGGTTGAAGGAAAAGAAAGGAATGTAGAGGAAAATATTTAAACAGTTTTTTTCAAATTTTTCGAAAACTGGGTGGGAGATCAAGATTCCACAGAACATAGAAGCGGTACACTGGGCATATAACGATTGATACCATAGAAGACACAGAACTCAAAACATAAAAGTATTCATATCAAAATGTATGCAGGCTTCAAGACAATCCTAACCTATGTACGATTATTTACGTTGTTGGCGCAAAATTTTGAAATCAAGTAGGAGTAAACAGAACTGAGCCCACGTAAATCGGTACAAGTGTTCATAGCTCTCGGTTCTTTCGTAATTTCTATCATTTCGTGTATTTTTCTTTTGATTAAATTGGACTCATTGGCTAGAATGTACACACCTTCAAAATTTGGAGTATGCCGTTTCTCATGGGCATGTCTCGCTAAGGTACATTTATTGGTTTGACCATTTCTGTAATCACTTTTGTGGGAAGTTATTCTGTTTTTAGTAGCCTCTGTGTTTCACCTATATACACTAGATCACAATCATGACAGGGAATAACATATACAACATTCCGTCTTTTCTCTGTAGGTATTCTATCTTTTATATTAGAAAAGTGTTTACCTAATAGATTCACATTTCTTTTAGCCACTATACAGTTATGAATGACGTCCTTGATGATATTAGTTAGTTTTGGAGTGAGGTCTTTGATCCAAGGAGTGGAAAAATAACATATTTGTCCCTGTTGTCTTTGTGACGGATGATTTGTAGAAGAATCTGGGCGATTGTCTATCGATGGACTACTGTACAGCAGTTTACGTAACAGTTTATTTGGGTAAGAATTATTCAGTAATATTTGATATAATTTGTCTATGTTTCCCTTTACTAAAGTTGGATGACATATTTGCTTAATCCTATTTTTCATTCCTAGAACTAAATTGACCTTCATTCTTTCATCATGGTAAGAGAGATAATTCAAATAGCGACCGCTATTAGTAGGTTTCTGATACCAATCAAGTATGATGGTTTGATTTCGAGTACGAATACTTCTGGTATCTAAAAAGGGAACAGAATTGTTTTGCTCCTTTTCGATTGTAAATTTGAGGTTGACATCATAAGCATTGAAGATTTGTAGAACTATATCGTCAGAATTAGCTGGAATAGAACAAATTATATCATCAACGTACCTTTTGATGAAAGGAAGTTGAAATGGTAATTTTGTCAAACAATTATCCAATAGATCATCCATTACAAAGGTCGAGATTATGGGTGAAATAGTGGAGCCCATTGGTGTACCAAAAACTTGTAAGTAATTCTCTCCTTGGAAAGTAAACACGGTACTGTCAAATATGAACTTTAAAGCTAGAAGAAAGGAATCTATATCTAGATTGCAGTGGGAGTGGATCTCATGCCAATGTTTCCTGATACTAGACTCCGCACGTTCATAGGAGATGTTGGTGAACAGAGATGAAACATCCAGGCTGATTAAAACATAGTTTGGAGGTAATTGAAAATTGTTAATGAACGTTGCATAGTGGAATGAATCTTGAATGAAATAGTTGTTATTTCTATTATAGGTGTTGGTTAAAATTTCTGAGATGTATTTGCACAAGCCTGAGTTCGGGGTACCGATTGCAGAAATAATGGGCCTGAGTGATAAGGGTTCTTTGTGGATCTTGGGTAAGGCATAAAATCTCGCAGGAACTGAATCGTAAGTGGTAAATTTCTTTCTAGTTGCTAGATCAATAAAATTATTATTATAAAACTCGAATATGATAGCATTAGCCTTCCCTTGTAAAGTAATAGTTGGATCCCTTGTTAGTTTTTTATAATATTTTGTGTTGTCTAGTAACTGTTTGCAGAGATCAATATATTGTTGTTTGTACATGATGACTGTCACATTACCTTTGTCTGCTTTTAAAACCCATACGTCCCTATGATTTTTCAGATACTGTTTGGATTTGGAAATTATTTCGTCAAATTGATTACTGTGATTACGAGAAAAATTGATATGATTAGTGATCAAGTTGGTAGTTCTTGATCTAGTGATGTTTCTAATTCTGTTGTCATCTACACCATCAAACATAATCTCAGTATCCGCCAGAACGTTCTGAATCAGCTTGTGGTCTAATTTCGGAGGCAAACTAAATTTGTGTCCAAGAGCAAACAGATTGAGCACGTCAGTGGGAATTGCTTCGTTGGTCAAGTTTTTCACCCAATTAGATTTAGTATTAATGTTAGTTATTTGTGTTATCTTTAGTTGATTTAATTTATTCAAGGTTCTGTTTTTATAATCATGAAAAACCTTATTGTAACTGATGGTTTGTCGTCTTTTAAATTCATTAACAATGTAATTAGGAACAATTCCAGAGATGAACTCAATCAGCTTGCTAAGTTCATTCTTAAATTTATTAATATTAATAAAGCTGATTTCGATTTCGAACGAAAGTGATTTGAGCTCTAACCTCTTAGTGAAGTGTTTGATGCGTCCAGATATACGACCATCGGTTACGTCCAACACCCTTTGTAGGTTGCAAGTGCTGTCTAGTATGTGATTTGGTAGAACTCCATTCTTTCTACACGCAATGAGGAACTCCTTCCTGCTGCACAGTCTCGCCAGCTTGTTGTTAATCTTTGCCCATCTGCGGAACCCTCTGGATACTTCCGCGCCGTAAGATCGTTTTATATTGATGTAAAAACCCATGACTCCTATAGTATATAGTAGGTGGAAGTACGGCAGTACGTGTTAAGTAACAAAGTGTTAAAAAATGGGAATTCTGCCGAAGTTATATGGGGCTTAAATAAGAAAACTCTTTTTGCTGTCCAAGCTTTTGGAACTATTTATTTCCATTCTCAAGGCTAAAAATATATATGAAAAAAAAAAAATTAGTTTGGAATGATTTCACAAACTGAATTTGAAACTTACTCTGCATGTGAGGATTATAATTTAAAGCGGTACAGACTGTACACAGTTGAAGAATTCCTCATAATGGTCTTAAAAGCTAATACAATACACAGTTAAAATTACACATTAAAACAGTAGTTAAGACAATATTTACAAGGTGGGGATACAATTACATATTTCTTGATACGGTCACATTTCTAGAACAACTAATTCACTGAAAGGGGTTGAAGGAAAAGAAAGGAATGTAGAGGAAAATATTTAAACAGTTTTTTTAAAATTTTTCGAAAACTGGGTGGGAGATCAAGATTCCACAGAACATAGAAGCGGTACACTGGGCATATAACGATTGATTCCATAGAAGACACAGAACTCAAAACATAAAAGTATTCATATCAAAATGTATGCAGGCTTCAAGACAATCCTAACCTATGTACGATTATTTACGTTGTTGGCGCAAAATTTTGAAATCAAGTAGGAGTAAACAGAACTGAGCCCACGTAAATCGGTACAAGTGTTCATAGCTCTCGGTTCTTTCGTAATTTCTATCATTTCGTGTATTTTTCTTTTGATTAAATTGGACTCATTGGCTAGAATGTACACACCTTCAAAATTTGGAGTATGCCGTTTCTCATGGGCATGTCTCGCTAAGGTACATTTATTGGTTTGACCATTTCTGTAATCACTTTTGTGGGAAGTTATTATGTTTTTTAGTAGCCTCTGTGTTTCACCTATATACATTAGATCACAATCATGACAGGGAATAACATATACAACATTCCGTCTTTTCTCTATAGGTATTCTATCTTTTATATTAGAAAAGTGTTTACCTAATAGATTCACATTTCTTTTAGCCACTATACAGTTATGAATGACGTCCTTGATGATATTAGTTAGTTTTGGAGTGAGGTCTTTGATCCAAGGAGTGGAAAAATAACATATTTGTCCCTGTTGTCTTTGTGACGGATGATTTGTAGAAGAATCTGGGCGATTGTCTATCGATGGACTACTGTACAGCAGTTTACGTAACAGTTTATTTGGGTAAGAATTATTCAGTAATATTTGATATAATTTGTCTATGTTTCCCTTTACTAAAGTTGGATGACATATTTGCTTAATCCTATTTTTCATTCTAAGAACTAAATTGACCTTCATTCTTTCATCATGGTAAGAGAGATAATTCAAATAGCGACCGCTATTAGTAGGTTTCTGATACCAATCAAGTATAATGGTTTGATTTCGAGTACGAATACTTCTGGTATCTAAAAAGGGAACAGAATTGTTGTGCTCCTTTTCGATTGTAAATTTGAGGTTGACATCATAAGCATTGAAGATTTGTAGAACTATATCGTCAGAATTAGCTGGAATAGAACAAATACACGAAATGATAGAAATTACGAAAGAACCGAGAGCTATGAACACTTGTACCGATTTACGTGGGCTCAGTTCTGTTTACTCCTACTTGATTTCAAAATTTTGCACTAACAACGTAAATAATCGTACATAGGTTAGGATTGTCTTGAAGCCTGCATACATTTTGATATGAATACTTTTATGTTTTGAGTTCTGTGTCTTCTATGGTATCAATCGTTATATGCCCAGTGTACCGCTTCTATGTTCTGTGGAATCTTGATCTTCCACCCAGTTTCCGAAAAATTTGAAAAAAACTGTTTAAATATTTTCCTCTACATTCCTTTCTTTTCCTTCAACCCCTTTCAGTGAATTAGTTGTTCTAGAAATGTGACCGTATCAAGAAATATGTAATTGTATCTCCACCTTGTAAATATTGTCTTAACTACTGTTTTAATGTGTAATTTTAACTGTGTATTGTATTAGCTTTTAAGACCATTATGAGGAATTCTTCAACTGTGTACAGTCTGTACCGCTTTAAATTATAATCCTCACTTGCAGAGTAAGTTTTAAATTCAGTTTGTGAAATCATTCCAAACTAATATTTTTTTTTCATATATATTTTTAGCCTTGAGAATGGAAATAAATAGGTCCGAAAGCTTGGACAGCAAAAAGAGTTTTCTTATTTAAGCCCCATATAACTTCGGCAGAATTCCCATTTTTTAACACTTTGTTATTTAACACGTACTGCCGTACTTCCACCTACTATATACTATATATATATATATATATATATATATATATATAGTGTTTCTAGACTTAGCAAAAGCATTTGATACTGTTGATCATGTAATGCTTCTTAACGTACTTGAGCGGTTTGGAGTTCGTGGCACAGTGTTGGAAGTCTTTCGAAGTTATCTGACTGATCGGGAACAATGTGTTAAAATAAATGATTCAATAAGCGAAACCATGACTATTAAAATGGGAGTCCCACAAGGAACTGTTCTTGGACCAATACTTTTCCAAGCTTATATAAATTCATTGCTCTTCTTAAAAGTAAAAGCTAAAATAATATCATATGCTGATGACACCGTTGTAATTGTTAAAGAAAATACTTGGTCGGAAACTAAAAAATCAGTAAAACTAAGTATGAACATAGTTAATCAGTGGTTAAATAAAAATAACCTCTCATTGAATGCCAGGAAGACCCACTATCTTGCCTTTTCTATAACTGATACGAATAGACCAAATTTTTCTAGTATTGAAGTTCCAGGTATGAAACACGAAATTAAAGAAATAAACGAGGTCAAATACTTGGGCATAATTATTGATAAAAATCTTAAATGGAGCAACCACATCGATTATTTAACAAAAAAAGTGAGAAAGCTAATATATAAATTTTACCTGCTACGACAATTTTTATCGAGGAAGCTACTCATAATGACTTACAGATCTTTAGCTGAATCACTTTTTCGATATGGCATATTGGTGTGGGGAGCAATGTATAAGAGTTCTTTACAAAAACTAAACATAATACAAAATTACATTCTGAGGATAATATTGCGAGAACAAAGATCTTTTCATACTAACCTTTTATACACAGAAGATATTGGTAATATCCGAACACTATATTTCAATAGCTTATGTATATATGCATTCAATAATAAACTTTTTCATAATTTTGTGCCGACAGTCTACACAACTAGAAGCACTACAAATCAACTGCTACCCACTCCAAAATTGAATACGAATGCCTGTCAACGATTCTTAAATTATATGTTGCCAAAAATTTGTAATATTGTGCCTTTAAGAATAAGACATATAAGCAATCCTAAAATATTTTCGAGGGAAATCAAAAAATTCATCTTTCTAAATTATCATGAATTTGTGAAGATATTGGAGCATTAACAAGTATTAAATTTTATTTTATTTTATTTTATTCTGTTACTGTCTACTATTTAAGTTTACTTCAAAAATATTGTAATAGCACAACACAAGTGTTAAGTCACTTAGGTGCTCATTTGTACACGATGAATTTATTTGCCTTATGTAATTAATTTGTAATTGTTTTATAATAATATTAATAAATAAAATAAAAATATAAATAAAAAAATAAAATAAATATATATATATATATAAAAATAAGATGCAGCTCTACTCATGAGTATGTCGCAGGGCGAACAGCCATATTTGATAATCGATCCTAATATGGCACTCATACTTGAATCAATCTTCATTATAGAACTGTCGGTGGAGACAAGTATGAGCCATATATTAAGCATGTATAATGGTGGATAGGAACAATCGGCAAAGGTGAATAATTAATCAAATAAATGAGGAGCTATCCGTACCAGATGACCATATTAGAATATGAATAATAATTTCATGCCTAGCTGGTAAATTTAACCTACACTTCGTAGGGTTCCGCAATAAGAACGAGGTTTGTCGTCTACATATTGTCTCCACCGACAATTCTCTACTGAAGATTGACACAAGTATGAGTTCCAAATTAGGATTGATTATCAAATAAGGCTCTTCACCCTGCGACATACTGATGAGACGAAACAACCTCTAAATCATGATATATGTCTGGGAAACTGATGCTATGTTTGTTAATCAATCTGATTGAGCAGTATAGTGGAAAAATCGCATACAAACGTAATATGTAGACCACAAGCCTCGTTCTTATTGCGGCACCCTACGAAATGTATGTTCAATTTACCAGCTAGGCATGAAATTATTATTCATATTCTAATATGGTCATCTTGTACGGATGGCTCTTCATTTATTTAATTAATTATTCACCTTTGCCGATTGTTCTTATCCACCATTATAAATGCTTAATATACCGCTCATACTTGTCTCCACCGACAGTTCTATACTGAAGATTGATACAAGTAAGAGTTCCAAATTAGGATTGGTTATCAAATATGGCTCTTCGCCCTGCGACATACAGATGAGATGCAACAACCTCGAAATCATGATATATGTCTGGGAGACTGATGCTATGTCTGGTAATCAATCTGATTAAGCAATATAGTGGAAAAAACGCATACAAACGTAATATGTAGACGACAAACCTCGTTCTTATTGCGGCACCCTACGAAATGTAGGTTCAATTTACCAGCTAGGCATGAAATTATTATTCATATTCTAGTATGGTCATCTGGTACGGATAGCTCTTCATTTATTTAATAAATTATTCACCTTTGCCGATTGATCTTATCCACCAGTATACATGCTAAATATATCACTAATACTTGTCTCCACCGACAGTTCTATACTGAAGATTGATACAAGTATGAGTTCCGAATTAGGATTGATTATCAAATATGGCTCTTCGCCCTGCGACATAATGATGAGGGGCAACAACCTCGGAACCATGATATATATATATATATATATATATAGTTTTGTTTTTTACCACAAAGACCATTGTTAGTTATAAATCCAGTTTGGCCACCAAAAAGACATTACTGAGTATTTTATTTTTAATATTTCTAGAAGTTTCGATTTAACCTTAAGAGTAAGACCTATTGTATTTATTTATGTTCTTTTATATTTTTTTGATGATTGAACATTTTGGATTGTATAAATACTAGATCTCCAGCTAACGACGTCACTTGTGAATCTTCTGGCGAATATATATATATATATATATATATATATATATATATATATATATATTGGAAAAATTGCTTGACGTTTCGCTCAAATCTCATTGGGCATCTTCATAAGCATATAATCTTAATTGGATTCTGATCGAAATCTCGATCAGCTTTAAGAATGTGAGAATTTTGCCAATATGAATTTCACTGTATTCCAAATTATTAATAAATTAATTAAAAAAGTAATGTCACGAACAGCAAAGAGTGTTATGGTCTCATTAGCCGAACCCACTGTGTTTTGATTGTTTCTATGCTTTCGACTTATGATTCGTGATTTATACGTCAATATTGTGACAGGTTTACTTTTAAGACAGTTGACAGAGTATTGATTTCCTATCAATCACATGTCTGACAGATCTTGAGAATAATATCCATATTAGGCTTGTATAAATTTTTATCAATAAAATCTTTAAATTTGTGTAGTATGTTATTCCATTCTGATATCTATATTTTATAACTGTGTGTTGTTTCAATTAAAAAACACCATTGTTATGCCACCATTCACGAGATCAATATCATTAAGTGGTAAGTTTTGTATTTATAAGTTGGGTTTTAACTATACCCTATTAATTTGTATCATATAATTTTGACAAACTTTTATTATATATATATATATATATATATATATATATATATATATATATATATATGCAGGCTGTTTCAAATTCGACTCTCAACATTGGGATCTCGGAAACTATATCGAATAAGAAGATGATTAAATTGGGGCAAAGTTGCACATTTATGTGCTCAACAATAAAATCATTTTAGTTTTTTCCTGGCTTTATTTCTAAATTAAGAGCAGATTTACAATGTCACTTTTTCCACTCTTTCCAATGATGTTAAAAAATTCCTTCTCTTGCTTGCTTTTTGTTGTTTGTTGTAAATAGAGGAATTTTCGTTTTTCCTATTTAACTATTCAATGGTATTGAACCCTTAATTTTCATTACACTGTCTCCTCCTTAAGTTTCGTTCGTCCCGAACGAAATCGTGACTCAGGCACGATCCGGTGGAGTAGTTTCTTCTTCACCGTTGGTCCCCCAATATGGAGCGAGTCGATCTAGATGTACCACTTTCATCTTTCACCGTGGTGTTCGTTTGATAAACGACATCGTTGAGTCGCGCCTTCATGGTGTAAGGACCTTCCCAATCGGATTGCAGTTTGGAAGAACGGCCAATCGTTCTTTTTGGATTGAATAGCCAAACCCGGTCTTGCACTTGATAACGCTCGGAATTGGCTCGTCGATCGTACCGTTTTTTCATGCGGTCGCTGGCCATACGGATATGTTTTCTGGCTTGTTCATGAACTTCTCGTAGTCGTTCTTGCAGCTGACTGGTGAACTCGTCCGTGGCTTGTGTTGATGGAAAGGGCCTTCGAAAGAGCAAATCGCAGGGTAACCTCAACTCTTTCCCGAACATCATGCAAGCTGGGGTCTCTTTAGTAACATCGTGCATCGCGGCATGATATGCCATTAGTGCCAAAGGAATATATCGTTGGTTGTGAGACAGGAACTTCTTCAGAAAGCTGACGAATGTATGGTTGAACTTCTCGACCATGCTATCGGACTGCGGATGCAAGTTTGTTGTTCAGGTCTTCCTTATGCCGAGTATCTCGCAGACTTCTTGGAATAAGCGCCTCTCAAATTTCCGTCCTTGGTCTGAATGTAATTCCATGGGAATGCCGAAACGGCATAGCGTCTCAACCAGAGCCTGTGTCACCGTGGCAGCCTCTTGATTGGGTAGAGCATATGCCACCGGCCATTTCTTGAAATATTCCATTATAACCAAAATGTACCGGTTTCCATCATCAGTCGTAGGAAACGGCCCTGCTATGTCGTTGGCTATCCTCTCAAATGATGCGCCTACAGTGTATTGCTGAAGTCTCCTTCGGGTGCGTCTATGCGGTCCGCGGGCGCTGGCACACATCGCAACGTCCGCACTATTCTTCCACGTCTGCTCGATATCTTACCCAATAGAACCGAGCTCGCGTTTTCTCCAATGTCTTGTTAACACCAAAATGTCCTCTATCTAGCCCATCGTGAGTTTCCAGAAGTACACGAGCCACCCTAACTCTGGGAATTACTATGAATGAGGTGGATGTTTCCCCGTCTGGATGTTCCCATTGGTACCGTAGTACACCGTCTTCGAGTTTCAGGCTGTCCCAAAGACTCCAATATGCTTTGGTGATAGAACCCAATTCAGCTACTCCATGCCAGTCTGGGCGTTGGTTTGACTGCGTTTTCCAACTCTTTATTGGTGCCAAGTCTGGATCAGCATATTGATCACGACTGATAGCCTCGTTGGACCATTCATCACCCTCCGGTACTAGCGCCACCGGTCTCGTAGGAACGTCTTCCAGTGTTTTTACACCCTTGCATTGCTTACACGTACTCGTGCAGGGTCTCCTTGATAGTGCGTCAGCATTCCCGTGCGTCTTACCACTGCGATGCTCAATCGAGAACTTGTTTTCTTGCAACTGCTCCAGCCATCAGGCTACCTGTCCTTCCGGTTCTCGAAATCTCATCAACCTGCGCAGTGATGCGTGATCTGTCAGAAGAGTGAATTCCTGGCCATACAGGTATTTGTGGAAATGTCTAAGGCTTTTGACAACAGCAAGCAATTCTCGTCTGGTGGTGCAGTAATTGCGCTCTGCCTTACTCAACACCCGACTGAAGTAGGTCACGACCTTCTGCTGACCGTCTTCTTCCTGCAACAGAATACCTCCAAGATATTGCTGGCATCTGTGTCCACATAAAATCGGCAACCTGGTTGTGGGTAGGTCAGTACGGGTGCCGTACACAAGGATTCATTCAACTTCTGAAAATACTCTTTGCAATCTGGCTTCCACTCGAATGATTGGTCTCTTTCTGTCAGCCGATGTAATGGCTTAGCCAGGATGCTGAAGTCCTTGACGAATCGACGGTAATAGGTACCTAAGCCAAAAAAGCTACGAAGCTCTGAGACATTCCTTGGGTCTGGTCGGACTCCTTGTGGAGATACTACGTGACCGAGGTATCGTACTTCCTTCCAGAAGAGTTCGCATTTATTCCGGTTCAACTTCAACTTGGCTCTTCTCAAACGTTGAAGTACTCCTTCCAGATTACGCAGGAGTTGGCCAAATGTCTTACACACGACTATGACATCATCCAAATAAACCAGACAGGCCTGCCACGACAATACTTTCATCTTTGTACTTGTACTTTGTATCCATCAATCGCTCACAGGTGGCAGGAGCGTTACACAACCCAAACGGCATAACATTGTATTGCCAGGGTCCGTAAGGCGTGATGAAGGCAGTCTTCTCTTTATCCTGTTCTTGGATGCCAACTTGCTAGTAACCACTGCGAAGATCCAAGGTAGAGAACCATTCAGTACCTGCCAGTGTGTCGATGGTGTCGTCGATCCGAAGCAGAGGATAAGAATCCTTTCTTGTAACGTCGTTGAGGCGGCGATATTCGACGCAGAATCTGGTGGAGCCATCTTACTTTTGCACCAGAACTATCGGCGACGCCCAGAGGCTGATGGATGGCTCTATAACTTTCCGCTCCTGCATATCAGCTAGCAGTTGCTGAACCTCTTCCTGTTTGGCGAACGGTAGACGTCGGGCTGCATGTCTGATCGGAGAGGTATCTCCGGTGAATATCGAATGCTGCACCAGATTAGTATGACCCAGATCGTCGTCATGCAAGGAGAAAATATCCTGATACTTTCTTAGCAGTGCCTCAGCTTGTCGTTGCTCACCACCGGACAGGTTTCTGGCGTCGGATATCAACTTCTTTAAAGTTGAGGGTAACCTAGTCTTTGTCCTTGGGTCCCGACATTACTAACGATGACGGCAGCTGATTGATACCTTTTCAGTAGCTCGATCTCATTTAGACTGCACTGGCCCTTCCCATGTCCAAATCTTCGGCGCCTAAGACATCTCGATTATAGTGTGCCATCGGTTATAGGCGTCCTACGTCGCCTAGGGCAACATGCCATGAGATGTCCCTGTTTACCGCATCTCCAGCATCTTGGCACTGATGGGCCTTATTCACTGGTGACTTCCTCGGAATAAGCCAGATGCGCCAACCTTTCAACATCCGCTGCCAACTCCTGTAACGATTTATTGTAGCGTTGACTACGATGTTTCAATTGGGCGTTGAAGATGGCGGCCTGATGTCTCTCTCCAAATCGCAGTTCCATGGCCTCAAATAACTGCTGGAAACTCCATGATTGGTCATCGGGAAACGATCTCAGAACCTCCATAGCACTTCCGCGGAGTACCAATACCAGTGCCATCATCTTCTCCATTGGGCTCCAAAGATTCGCGTTAGCGGCTGACTCGAACTGCCTCAGATAGGTTGTCCAAGAGGTACTGCCGTCGGAGGTGGGGGCTTGGATTTTACTATCAGCTCTTGTAGAATGTCCAGAATAGGTAAGGTTTTCTAAGAAGTTGAGCCTCTTCACAATATTTCCGGTATTATCTTCCAATTGTCTCTGCATGCTCCCCACCTTGATCTGCAGCTGCTCCGTTTTTGTCTTGGCCTCTTCAGCTGTTGTCATGGCGGCGTTCGTCCTACCGTTAGTCTCTTCCATTTTGCAGGTCAGGGCGTCCAAACTGTTGTTCCAAAGATCCTTCTGCTCTTCTAACTGGTCATGAAGGCGATCAACCTGTTCTCCCAGATGTTTGGCTTGCTCCTCTTTCAACCGTTCTTCCATACCCTGCAGAATACGCTCCTCCAGTCTCAGGGTTTGCTCAGCTTGTGTTTTGTACTGCTCTGCTTACTTGGCTTCGATGTTGCTGGACTGTTCTAATAACTGGGTTTTGGTGCTGCTTGCCTGCTCTGCTTATTGTTTCGCTTGCTCTGTTTGTTGTCTTATAAATTCGGCAAGGGTTGCCATAATGGATTCCATGTCGGCCTTCCTTGTGGACATCTTCTGTTCTCATTATTTGACTAGAGATTCCACTTCTGACACCAATTGAACTGAATTGCACTTCGGGATTCTTTCGGCTTTGTGAAAATAACAAGAAAACTCAACTTTCCGGTTTCAGAATTTTATTCTCCCAAAATAAAATTGTTTTGGTACGCCACTGGCAATACAATTTGATACCAAATTTATCGATGACACGTGCAGTCTGGTCTGGTTACAGATGTCCTCTTCTTCTTCCTTGATGATTCAGCTGGGAATAATTTGATTTCGAATTTCACTGATTTTCACTCTACGAGGTCTCTAGGAAAAATCATCTGCGTCGTATGAGATTTGCAGTTTATATAGGGAATTAGATTGATCCATCCTTTTTCCACTTATTTGAAGTGCATTTAACTATTCCTCTCACTCCGTAACACATGGGTTCTATCTGGACAGATCCTTGGCATTGCATGCTCATTCCAGGTGAAATTCCTTCTCTTACTTTTTGTTGTTTGTTGTAAATAGAGGAATTTTCGTTTTTCCTAATTAACTATTCAATGATATTGAATAGAACCCTTAATTTTCAGTTCAATATTATTGAAGTTTAGAATAATAAAATCCATTATTATTATTATTATTTTTATTATAATTTCACATAGACGAAACATCAAGTTACAAAACTATTAACACCATTGGAAAGAGTGAAAAAAGTGGCAATGTAAATGTTCTATTTATTTAGAAATTTATTAAAAAATAAAGCCAGCAAAAAATTTAAATTATTTCCCAAAAATTCGTTTTTTCCGGATATCTCCGGGACTAGTCGAAATTCTCAAACTTTCTAAACGTCGTATTTTTGACTACATAAATGCGCAACTTTGCCCAAATTCCACTATCTTCCCTATGGTGAGAGTCGAATTTGAAACAGTCTGTCTATAATATAAAAATGAATCGCTGAATGTGTTGGTAAGCGCAAATCTCGAGATCAGCTGAACCGACTTCGCTAATTCCACCACGTGCCTGAATACGTTAGTAATTTTCAATTGAAATCATATATCAATTAAAGTAAGTAGCGTACAGTTGGTTTGTAGCTAGGTGTGTAGCATTCATTCTGGCGGTAGAATTATATTAATTTATTGAATGCTACATGATTGTATATATCTAGATATTACATTTTTATGTTTGCGTTTCCGTATATTTTGAGCCGAGTGCTTTAGTGTAATGTCCATATTTTATTACAGGCCGCTGTCCTAATATGTGTATCAACTCCAACCATTCATTTGTTAGATTTTTATTTCAAGTCATTCGTATTAACGATGATATCTGAAAATTAAATAGTCTTCATTTATAAAATTTGAGGTTACGTTAATTTTTGACTTGTCCAGTAGTTCATTTGCCTAATGGTGGGTGTGTTGAGCTGTTCCATTGAACCTCGGCTCGTTCACACTAGAATATTGATGTTCTGAGTTCGCATTCATCACTCGTGTGAACAAGCCCATTTTTTTGACTTAACGGCTAGGGGACATCTGACTTCTGATTTTTCCTTTTTTTTTCTTTTTCTTGAGAAATTTTTGTCTTTATTGGACTTGATTGAAAACGACTCATGGGTGTGCATGTCGCTCACGGGGCCCATTTGTTCTTGATCTGAAGTGCCCTAACTTTTGTTGTAACATCACGAGTATGTGAGATTCCCTATTTCTTTTGTGGTAAGTTTTCGTTATTTCTTCTGCATGAATTGAATCTTTTAAATAACACCAACGTTTATAACACGTGCCAATTATGTTTTTTAGAATTTTCCGAGCGAAAGAATGGTAGCACCTAGATACCAATGAAGTTTTTTTTTTTTAATTTTGGCTTCACTTTTGGTTTTGGATTCTTTTTTTTTGGTTTTGAATTAATTTTTGGTTTCGACTGGAAGTTGTAAAATTTATTTACTGGATACGGACTGTATCCTGAGTTGAATCTTCGTTGGAAGACCACGTGGGCCTGAAAAGCCGTATTATAGTAGTACTAGCTAATTTTGATGTTGGAGTCCAACGGACTGGAGGCAGAGCGCCCACTAGTTTAAAGAAAGCCACCTGGGAACGTCAAGTAAATAAGGCCAGTTGGAGTTTTTTTATTTTTGTTATTTATTAAAATTATCTAAATTCATTAAATATCATAAATATGAACTATTTCAATATTCAATTTACCTTTAATGTTGTACAGCTTTGGTAATTCTTATTCTAAATAGGAAAGCATAGGTATGATATGCAACGGAAGTTCTAGAACATTCTCTTTTATTGAGTATCTTAATAGACTACCAAGCTAGTAATCTCTTACCACACTTTTTTTTTACTATTTCAACATTAAATTTATAAACGACTATTACTTCTATTGAAATCCATTTATGTAGGTTATATATGTATTTTCTTTTTATTTTCCATTTGTAATAAACTGTTTATTTTGTATTACATTATTGTGTTTTATTGTTAATTTGTACTACAAAAGGTCCGTTATAATCTGTATACCCCAAGCGATTTTCCTGCTCTATGACGCTTGGTAGATATTTAAATCGAGAGACAGGTGGCGTCCAAAGAAAGGGCCAGAAGAGTGTTTCAGCCTAGAGCAAGTATTCACGTGTCTCCGACTCAAGAGCTGCCGTTCGCCGCATGTGCGTAAAAACGGTGTAATTGAATATAAAATTACGGCACAAAATTTGGCGCCCAACGTGGGGCAAATGATAATTATTTAAAATCAACCGACCCATATAGATGTAGGAAACAAAATGGTCATAAATATTGACACACCCTGTTTATAAGTTCGCAAAAAAAACTTCAAAAGTCAACTTAAAAAGTAGTGTGTCTATGACTATATTCCAATGAGGGTTCTTAGGAAATAAATGACCTCAATATTGTGACTCTATAGAAAAACACTAATCAAGCAGCAACACATTTGTGCTTTCCACCAATATACTTATATTAAAATGTTACTGTTCAATGAAATTTTAATAAACTTGAAATATTATGAATCCAGATAAAATTATTTATGTTTTATTGTCTCTCGCACTACAAAGTCCATGTCCAGAAAAGTGTTTCGGGGCCCCACGTTGGGCGCCAAATTTTTTTAAGGATAATAAAACTTCTTTTAATAAAGTTTCTTCATCAAATAACCATGTTTCACCTCTGTTTGTTAATAAACCTTTGGATAACCGACCTTATATCAATGTTAAGTTACTTGATGTGGACATTTCAGTTTTATTAGATTCAGGTGCTACCACTTCCGTCGTCGGATCGGGAGGTTTAAAGGTTTTAGATAACTTAGGTCTTAAGATATGCCCAACCCAAGTTAGAAATATTTGTACCGCAGATGGTAAGGCACAATGTGTCAAAGGCACAGTTGATTTGCCAATTGTTATAGATGATAAATGTTCTGTTATAAATGCTTTGGTGGTACCTTCTATTCCACATGCATTTATATTTGGGTGCGACTTTGCAAAGAAATTTAATATTCTAGTGAATTTTAGCCATAACTGTTGGCATGTTCAGTCCATGAATGGTAAATCTGAACTTAATATTTTGAATAATGTCAGTGATAATTCTTTAAATGAATTTAATCCTCAGTTGAATTCTTTGGACGATCTTTCTAGGGTAGAACGTGTGACAGCAGATAAAGTCATATCTTCTTTTAATGAAATTAGTTCTAAAGATAGATTAGGAAGAACTAATAAAATTACTTTCACTATTGATACCGGTGACGCGATTCCTTTTAAAAAGAGACCTTTTGCCATGTCTCCATATATGTCAAAAATTTTAAATGAAGAATTAGATGAAATGATACAACTAGGAGTAGTTGAACCATCTAAGAGCCCATGGTGTTCGCCCGTTTTATTAGTCAAGAAGTCAAACGGATCCTATCGTCTTTGCTTTGATGGACGCGCTATCAATGACGTCACAAAACCTGATTGTTATCCTATGCCTAACATAGATAGGATTTTGTCCTCACTTCGTCATGCTAAATATATTTCATCTATAGATCTTCGCAAAGCTTTTTGGCAAATTCCTCTAGATGAACAGTCAAAAGAGAAAACCGCTTTTGCAGTAGTAGGCAGAGGGTTATTTCAGTTCGTTACGATGCCATTTGGTCTCAGAAATGCCGCACAGACGCAGCAGCGCCTCGTGGATGCAATTTTTGGTCCTCGTTATGAGCCTAATGTTTTTACATATCTTGATGATATTTAGGTGGTTTCTGAAGATTTTGATACCCTTTATTAAGTTGTTGGCAGAAGTTAAAGAAAAACTAAAAGATGCAGGTTTAACTATCAATTTGGAAAAATGTGATTTCTTTAAAACTTCCTTGAAATTTTTGGGTTATATCGTGGGTTCAAATTCTTTACGTACAGATCCCCAAAAGGTTGAGTCAATGATAAATTATCCTAGACCAAGGCGTACTACTGAAATAAAACGTTTCGTTGGACTCTGTTCATGGTATCGTAGGTTCATCAAAGATTTTTCAACATTAATGTCTCCTATTAACGACCTATTGAAGGGGAAGAAAAAAGGGCAGTCTATAGAGTGGAATAGTGCTGCAGAGGAATCATTCGTCAAAATTAAGCAACTTTTAGTATCAGCTCCTATATTATCACAGCCAGACTTTACCAAACGTTTTTATATTTCTAGCGATGCATCAAATACTGGATTAGGTGGAGTTTTGTCACAAATTATAGATGGTGAAGAGCGAGTTATTGCTTATGCTAGCCGATCTTTATCCAGAGCTGAGCGAAATTATTCTGTGGTGGAAAAAGAATGTCTTGCTGTGCTGTTTAATATTGAAAAGTTCCGAGGATTTATTGAAGGTGTTCCTTTTACGGTCATTACCGACCATTATAGTTTATTATGGCTTAATTCAATTAAGAATCCTAGTGGAAAATTAGCTCGATGGGCAGTTCGTCTTAGACAGCATACATTTGATTTAGTACACAGAAAAGGAGCCCAAAATATCGTTCCAGATGCGTTGTCACGTATTCCTAGTAAAGAACCAGCTGTTGATAATTGTTCAAATTCTAGTATTTTAGACGAGATAGTTGTTGGTGCACTTGATGTTGATCGTATTGATCCATGGTATATTAATTTACGTCAGAAAATTTTAGATGCTCCTGAGAACTATCCGCAATGGAAAGTTGAGAACGATTTTGTTTATAAGTTTATCCCAAATTCTTTTCCTATGAAAATTAATCTTCCGGAATGGAAACACTTAGTTCCCAAACCTCAAAGAGAGGAAATTATTGATTCCTCCTAATTGTGGTCACTTTGGCTTTTATAAAACTTTTCATCGTTTGCAAGAACAATATTACTGGCCAAAAATGCGTCAAGACGTACTTAGATTTGTAACAACTTGCTTGGTATGTGGAGCTCAAAAAGCTCCTAACACTTCTCCTATGGGATTAATGGGCAAAGAAAAGCAAGTTAGCTATCCTTTTCAAGTTCAAGCAGTGGATTTAATAGGACCTCTTCCACGGTCAAAGAAAGGAAATAAATGGCTTTTGGTGGTAGCTTGCTGGTTTACTAAATATACTTTGCTTTTTCCCTTAAGATGTTCAAAATCTCGTTACGTTGAAGATGCATTGGAGAATAAAGTTTTTCAAGTACATGGTCCTCCATCTCTTTTAATAGCCGATAATGGTTCTCAATTTACATCAAAAACTTTCAAAAAATTGAGTGACATGTATAATTTTAATATTAGATTTAATCCAGTTTATTCTCCCCAATGTAATTTTGTAGAGCGGAATAATCAGACGATTGGTACAGCGATTAGGAGTTATATAGATACTCACGATAATTGGGATAAACAGATTTCTAAGATTCAACAAGCTATTAATACTTCTAAGCACGAGGTAACAGGTTTTACTCCAGCATTTTTGGTTTTTAGCAGACATGTTCCATTGTCAGGAAATTATTATAAAGATATGAATCTAGACGTCAGTGTCGACTCTGAAATAATTCCGGGAGATAGGAATGCTTATGCTGAAAATTTGAAGTGTTTGAAGGATATCTTTGTGGAAGTTAGAAGTAAAATTCATAGAGCGTATGAACGCAACTCTCGAGCATATAATCTTAGAAAACGTGATGTTTCTTTTCAAGTCGGCGATCATGTCTGGTGTCGAAATAAAATTCTATCAAGTGCTGTAAATAACTTCACCGCAAAGTTAGCCCCCAAATATATTCAGTGTATAGTACGTAGAAAGATTTCAAATTTAGTATATGATTTGGAAAATATAGATGGCGTTAGAGTGGGGAAGTGGCATATCAAGGATTTGAAACCTTTTAACATTCCTATTTCAGATACTTCTAATTCTGAAAGTTCAGATGAGGAATAATTTGAAGAAGTTATATTTTTATAGTTTGTTAATCTCTTGTCAATATTTTTTTTAAATTTTATTTGTTATATATTTTTTAGATTATAGAACTTTGGTATGACAAGAGATGTTTTGAATTTATTAATGTCGCATTACGTATATTTTGCTTTGAATATTTCCAATATTCAAAATGTACCCGACCAAGGTATGTTTAGTTTTTGTCGCTGACAAAATTTTGGGCTTAGTATACCTAAAGTGAAAGGTATATTTGAATTAAATGCACAGTGCGTTAAATATCTAAGTGACTTCTGAAATATTGATGATTTAGTATGATTTGCTCAGTTTAGTGGTGACTGACGATGTATATTTTCTTGATCTTGTTTGGCCTTTGAGAGTTTTTTATTTCTCAGTACTGGAAATATGTATGTTTTTTGTAATTATTCTTTAAAGATAAATACGATTTGGTTATATTGTTGTGTCTTGCCTGAGCTCCTTCCTAGGCTGTTTTGTGCTGGAAGCTGATTGCATTGCCACAATACGGAATAACCTAATCTCATATTTGTAGTAAACTTATGGTAATGCGTTAAGCATTTTTTTTATTTTTTTGTTTAATGGAATCTATATTTTATCCCCTGTTGTTGGTGGACATCTGGGTCATCAATTCTGTTGGGTGATTGATTTTTTTGTTGAACCATTCGATTCAATATTTGAGTTAATTGGTAGGTAATTAGACTAGATGTTGTCTGACAATGACATAATGATGTCTCGATTACGGCTTTGTGTTGATATTTATGTTGATTGTCAGCACGACTAATTAGATTGTCCTTTGAATATTTCTGATGGCATGACAATCTGTCTATTTTCTTTGGCATATCCAAATTAGTTGGATCATTGTATATTCTGTAATAATAATTGATGCATTGAATTTTCTCTTTTAAATATATTTGTGAAGATTGTAGTACCTACATCTCATCTTGCGTGTATTTTTGGCTAACCTACCAAATGTGACAGATTGCTTCAAGCATCTGGCATATTTCCACCGATTTTGACTTTTACTGATTTTGACATATTCCTGAATTGAGTTTATCAAGCCAAATTTACTTATCCGATGAGAAAAGCGTACAGGTTTTTTTTTTGGAGAGGGGTAAATGTAGCATTCATTCTGGCGGTAGAATTATATTAATTTATTGAATGCTACATGATTGTATATATCTAGATGTTACCTTTTTATGTTTGCGTTTCCGTATATTTTGAGCCGAGTGCTTTAGTGTAATGTCCATATTTTATTACAGGCCGCTGTCCTAATATGTGTATCAACTCCAACCATTCATTTGTTAGATTTTTATTTCAAGTCATTCGTATTAACGATGATATCTGAAAAGTAAATAGTCTTCATTTATAAAATTTGAGGTTACGTTAATTTTTGACTTGTCCAGTAGTTCATTTGCCTAATGGTGGGTGTGTTGAGCTGTTCCATTGAACCTCGGCTCGTTCACACTAGAATATTGATGTTCTGAGTTCGCATTCATCACTCATGTGAACAAGCCCATTTTTTTGACTTAACGGCTAGGGGACATCTGACTTCTGATTTTTCCTTTTTTTTTCTTTTTCTTGAGAAATTTTTGTCTTTATTGGACTTGATTGAAAACGACTCATGGGTGTGCATGTCGCTCACGGGGCCCATTTGTTCTTGATCTGAAGTGCCCTAACTTTTGTTGTAACATCACGAGTATGTGAGATTCCCTATTTCTTTTGTGGTAAGTTTTCGTTATTTCTTCTGCATGAATTGAATCTTTTAAATAACACCAACGTTTATAACACGTGCCAATTATGTTTTTTAGAATTTTCCGAGCGAAAGAATGGTAGCACCTAGATACCAATGAAGTTTTTTTTTTTAATTTTGGCTTCACTTTTGGTTTTGGATTCTTTTTTTTTGGTTTTGAATTAATTTTTGGTTTCGACTGGAAGTTGTAAAATTTATTTACTGGATACGGACTGTATCCTGAGTTGAATCTTCGTTGGAAGACCACGTGGGCCTGAAAAGCCGTATTATAGTAGTACTAGCTAATTTTGATGTTGGAGTCCAACGGACTGGAGGCAGAGCGCCCACTAGTTTAAAGAAAGCCACCTGGGAACGTCAAGTAAATAAGGCCAGTTGGAGTTTTTTTATTTTTGTTATTTATTAAAATTATCTAAATTCATTAAATATCATAAATATGAACTATTTCAATATTCAATTTACCTTTAATGTTGTACAGCTTTGGTAATTCTTATTCTAAATAGGAAAGCATAGGTATGATATGCAACGGAAGTTCTAGAACATTCTCTTTTATTGAGTATCTTAATAGACTACCAAGCTAGTAATCTCTTACCACACTTTTTTTTTACTATTTCAACATTAAATTTATAAACGACTATTACTTCTATTGAAATCCATTTATGTAGGTTATATATGTATTTTCTTTTTATTTTCCATTTGTAATAAACTGTTTATTTTGTATTACATTATTGTGTTTTATTGTTAATTTGTACTACAAAAGGTCCGTTATAATCTGTATACCCCAAGCGATTTTCCTGCTCTATGACGCTTGGTAGATATTTAAATCGAGAGACAGGTGGCGTCCAAAGAAAGGGCCAGAAGAGTGTTTCAGCCTAGAGCAAGTATTCACGTGTCTCCGACTCAAGAGCTGCCGTTCGCCGCATGTGCGTAAAAAAGGTGTAATTGAATATAAAATTACGGCACAGGTGAATAACCAAAAGCCGCTAGTCAAAAGTTGATGGAGGAATGGTAGTGCTGACAAAGTATTCTGAAAGTCAAATGGTGGTACAATTTTTGTAAATTTATTTCCTGGGCGATTCAGCAAAACAAGTCGATCAGCGCTATGCACACAGTAAATCGGTGAACAGACCAAGTGCGGAGCAATTCAAATGTTTTTTCCATCAGACAACGAATTGGATGTATTATTCAAGACTGCATTAAGCCGCATGTAATCTGATTTTACCACACCACACCACAAAATTGTCAGCATGGCCGATAAAACGCCTGCAGGACAATACGCAAGACGCTATAATATGGCAACATTTGATGAAGTTGCTATTGTTGTCATGGCTGAAAATTTAGAAAACCAAGATATTGTTTTTCTTTTGTTAAGACAGGACAACGTCTGTCGTGTCAGCTAATTATGTATATAGATATATAAGTCGGGCTTAAACGTTATTCGATGTATTCCGGCCCCATGTCTCCAATGCTCTCGGTCTGTCCATAGACTTTCATCAAGTCCTTTGTCTCTGATCTCCCCATCTATTCCCTCTCTCCAGTTTTCTCTTGATCTTCCTCTTCGTCTTCTTCTTGTTAGAGTCTTCGTCAATACCTGTTTTAGCAGCCGTTCGTTGGACATTCTTTGGACGTGTCCGTACCATTTCATTTGTTTGGTTTATATGTCATCCACTTTACTGTTCTAGACAACCATGATCTTCAGTCTCCGATCATTTTTGATTTATTCGATCTTTGATTTTCCTGCTGAGCATCTCCAGAAGTTCATCTCTGTTGCCTTAAGCGTTTTCTTCGTCATTTCCTTGAGTGACCATATTTTGTGCTATACAATGGTATTATAACTACGATGTTTGTTGACTTTAGATATTTTTTGATCCCAGAGTATACTTCTCAACATTGCTATAGCTTTTCTCCCCAGCGTGTTTCTGCCCTTGATAGCATCTTCCAAGTTTCCATTGTTGGTGAAAGTTGTGCCTACGTACTAATACTTTTGGCAGTTTTTGTTTGTCGTTCATTATTTAGGAGAAGTTGCTATTGGTTTGCTCCTACGCTCATATACTCTATTTTATTGATGTTCACATCTAGTCCTCACTTCTTATATTCTCCGATGAGTTTTCGAGTCATATATTCAATGTCTTCTTAGTCTTGTGCTATACCACGACCTGGTTGTCCGCCAAGCTAAGCATGTATAAAGTAGAGATATTCAGTGGGATACATACATACATACATAATAATATCTGAGCACTTCTGTTTCCATTTCAGCAAGGCTTTTTCAAGAAATATTTTGAAGAATGTTGGTGAGAGTCAGCATCCCTGCTTAAGACTTTTATTTGAAACAAATCCTGCTGAGAGTTCATTTCAAATTTGGATTTTTACTTGTCAGTTTTCATACAGTCCTTATACCGCCTTTATTACGTTAATGCTCAGATTTGTTGTAGCTAAAGCTTCCTAAAGTTCCACTAGCGGCACGGTATCTCATGCCTTTATCAAATCAACCAATAATAAATGCACCTCCTTATTAACTTTCCGGCTCCTGAGACTTTTCAGTTTTTAATTTGAGTGAAGATGTCTTTTACTTCTTGTTTGTTGATTGTGATGGGTGTTGCAGATATTTCTATACCGATCGTGTCGTGTCGTTTATAAATCGGTATCTGGGGCGGTCTTCGGTTAGCAGGTCCTTAAAGTATTTGATCACTTTTTTGAAGGGGCTTTGGCGAAATTATTTTTATTCCATTATTTTGGCGCAGCTATTTAAGTAGCCTACAACTTTCACTTATTTTTGTTCCTCATGTAGCAGTTGAGCGTTTTGCATCGTCTTTAACAAGAATCGTTCGTCTGTTGTACTATTTTTCTTTTAACTTTCGTTTGTGCTCTTCTAAACGTCCTCTTATTTTAATCTGTTGGGTCATCGGGATATATTTCATATTTGTGTTTTTTGTCCTCCATATATTTCTCAATGTCTCCTAATCCCTACTTCACTCCTTCTTCTAAACACTGTTTAATATGATGGTATTTTTTTGTCGTGTCTTCGAACAGCTGGAAATGGAGCTTTACTTAAGTCTTTTTCTATACAGTTATCTTGTGCTCTTTTGGTTCATGCTCCCTAGGTTGTATCTCACAGGGTTTATTATTTCATGATGGTTCTGGTCTTTTTCCATTTTGGTTTTGGTTTCTGATCTGAATGCAAACCGTATCTTTGCAATTGAAAGATTATTATCACTACCGCACGTGGCTTTTCTGTAGACTTTAACTACGTAGCAATCATTTAATATTTTCAATTCGTTATGACCTCAGTACCTTCCCACAACCTTATCTGACGGTTTTGTGCCGGTACATCCATTCATTTAGTCATGTGTAACAATTTATCTGCCCCTAATCGCATATAATACAAATATACAAAGTTTGTGTCCATGTAGATTCGGATTCATTTTTATGATTCTTTCACTGATTTTTTGGATATAAGAATTGCGACAACCTTATCGAAGCATAGATACTCCGCTGTAAAAATGATCGTAGTGTCCCATCGGGGTGTTAGCCCGTTGCCCCAACCCCCTTGCAAGAGGAGCGGATTTGAGTTTAGGTTCTTCTTCCTTAGACAGATTGCTCTCTATGCAGCTAAGAGTCCTAAAAGCCCTAACCTATACTAACCCCAAATGCAGGAGTTGCCACTTGCGCCAGGTCTGTTACCGAATTCCTTCTTCTCCGCCCTCTCTGTCGGTGTGGTCTTCACCGTATCCCTTAGGAGGGAGATGCGTTATATCCCGCAACATTGGGTTCCCATTATAGGTTAGCTACCAACTCTTTTCAGTAGGGCCCATCCTCACGACTTGGAAACGCCTACTGGGATTCACCTAAATGAGTTTAAAGAATATATCTCTGGGTCTCCTGAGGCAGGGTTAATGCTCATAGGCTATGAACAAATGCAATCAACAAATTAAAATATGTATAACCTAATCCTTGATATCAAGATATTCAAAATCAACAAATGATGCATCCATAAATAATTCCAATCCAATAACTTAATTCTTGATATCAAGATATTTCTAATCATACGTTATTTGAAGAAAATGATCAATATCGATCTTCGTCGATATAAAAAACAAGATTAGTTATTCTTCAATCTCAAGATAACATGGAAGAGAAAATCGATTCAAATGAGTTAATATCAACCGATCGAGCTAGGTAGAGGTAAAACAAATGATATATGTAGAAAATAAATGGAAAGACATTCCATAAACTAGTCGACCAACCGATCGAGATAACTACAGATAAGATAAGAAATTACATACATAAATAGATAAGAAAGTATATACACATACATAAGAATTTGTGGAACCACGTTCTACAAATTGCTCTGATCCTGACCCCAGCTGTGCCCTCGAAGCCATTCCCGATCGTTATCGCAAAATCCACCAACAAAAAAAGGCATACATTATTTTCTTCGGTAAAACCTTACGCTTACGAAGGGAGCCAACTCAGGAACTAGGGTAATCACCGTACACGCTTGACAAAAGAAAAAGAGAGCGAATTCATCTTCACAAGAGTTTTTATACCCTCTCTGCCCAAACCTTGCCCCTCCGATGCAACGCGGAAGAGTCTACACATATACACAATGGAAGTATCAGCGTGTAGAGTAGAAAACCAACAACATCGATTTTCGAGCAGAAAATGGAAATGTAGTTAAGGCAAAGTAGTATAAATTAAGATGGAACAAAATGTAACGAGATCGATATAGTAAAAAAATAAAAGTATAGTAAGGGTAAGATTTTGATGATATTCGTTGGAAAGAATAGTGATGAAAAATGACCCCAATCAAAAGAGGAAATTCAATTTGTGTCTCTTTTTATAGATCCAATTTGAGACGGCAAATTTAATGAAGGCACTATATACGAAAACCATTAAATTAGGCATTTTTTGATACTTAAACGGTTCCCGAGTTAGAGAGACTGAAAATGAAAAATTAGTTAACTGAAACTCAAATTTGAAGGAATCGATTATCCTCTTCAAAAACTAGAACCAACTATAACTGATAATCTTTCTCTTGCACTTGCATTTTAAAACGTTCAGTACCAATAGAATATATATCTCGTAGTTTCTCGTCAGCGATGGTTTAAGTATGAAATAATTTATCTAGTTCTTTCCACCGTATTCTGGAAACACAATAATAGTTGCTGTGACATTATCAGTTTTGCTTTGGTCTCATAATATATTATTTAAGATATTTGTTGCATCGTAACCGATAGATATTATTAGTTTATTATTTCTTAGGATTTTATTGTATTAAATCAAAGAAGGGAAATTATATATTATATTGTGTACTTACGAATATTTCAAGTAGAACCATTTAGAAACAGGATTGCTTAAATCCAGAATGTTTAGATATTTAGATATATCTCCACATCAATTTATGCTAGCCAGTGCAGATAGTCAATATTCTTCTGACAACCCTACTTGAAAGATACCTATATGCAAGGAATCTCATATCGTAAAACTAAGTCGTTAAGAAAATCAAGTGTATCTGATATAGAAAGATAGGCCTTGGAAAACAGCACAAGATGTTTTTTGTTTATAAAAGAAAAGCTTAGTTGCAATATCATATGAACACTCATTGACTATAAGTATATGAAGATAGGGTTAGAAAGATATTTTAAATATAGTTGGTGTAGATATTTATCATTTGGTACCATGTTCTGACCCACGAGTTGCTAGCATACAGATAAGCTATAGATCTATCACTTCTGATTCCATGGCTGCTGGAAGAGTAGATCCTGTAGGACACCCCTAGTGTTTGGTATCATGGTCTTTTCACGAGCTATTGGATGGTTGTGCCGAAACAGGAAAGCAACATGGCGGAAAAGTGTCATTGGCGAAAAGATGATGCAATAGGTAGATGGATTTGAAGCTAGTGCGTGGACTGAAACAAAAAATATCAGTTCTTAAATAAAAATATTTATTAGGTATGCTATATTTGTAATAAAGAAAAATATATTTGTGTGTAGATAAGATTGTCCTTTATGTAGCGCACCTACATACTTACCTAGCTATATAAATAGAATAATAAGAGTTAGCCAAATAAATAGTAGAGACTAGTAGAACCCGCATACACCTGCTTTGCATTTATCTATCTTTCGGATAAGCATTAAAATAGAACGAACTGTCGTAATATTTGGGACAAAATTTAATAAACCGTATGGAGAGCGTACGACAGGTGTAGGAAAGCTTATAGTACTCACAAAGATAATACTTGTTGAAATTTGACCAATAACTCTTTTTACAATCAAAATTTTCCACTAACTGAGATCGGAAGAAATGAATTTAACTATCATAGCTATTCGATGAAGAGTAATATTCCAATAGCTTTTGAACATCGATCATTAGGATTATGGAGCTACGGCAAGCTCAGCATACATATTAGGTGAACAAAAATGGAAGGATTTTCTGAAACATCTGGTTTGCGGCAGACCATATCCGTTAAAGGTTCTTAGCACACACGAACATAAAGACGTATTTTGTGCATATGACGTATAAAGATTTATTGCCCTCTGTATAAAAAACTAACTGGTCAGGCATTCTGGTCCATTACTAAAATAATATGGCTCTCAAGGACCTTATACCAAATACTAATGAAAAATTGGGTATCGCTGTGTATCTGGACATAGCTTGTCCCTGGTAGTATTACTGACTGTCATATCAACCGACAAATTTGTGAACTGAAAAATAAATAATTTATACAATGTTCGTTTTGAAATATATAACTGTCACTTCATTAACTATCTGACTTTAATCGATAAAACCAATTCATGTTATACGAGCTCAATAAACAAAAGTAATAAGAAGTAGCTTTCTTCGATATTTTGATAGGTACGTTTAGAGGTGATGTCAAGATCAACCCAGAGTATGCTGAAATAGTCTTACAAGACACATAAGTCAAAACGTTATTTACACAGATCTTGGTAGTATTGATTGCGCCTTCAGTTGCTTGATAAATGTATGACATTATGACCAATTAGTTTTACTCGAAAATACGATCCAGGACGCCAATCGAAATAGAGAGCACATGGTTGCAGTATTTTCTGAACTGAAAAAGGCCTATGATATGAACTTTAGATATGGCATTCTCCGGAGAATACGTAGCTGGGGAATTCGTGGATATCAACCTCTTCCATTTGTACAAGTCCATTATGATCTCTCCACATTCAACAAATATAACCAACTTATCATAGTTTATCAAGATTTTAGGAGAATATCTAGGAGCTATACACATGTACACAGATGAAGCCAAGACTCGAGAGGGGTAGGAGCATCATTCTATAGAAAATAACACATATACATGATTTCTATTCTAAAGCACCTGATTGACTAAGGTCGAAATATAATCTTCATTTGGATAACTAGCCACATTGGGATCCAAGGTAATGAATAAGCTGATGAAGCCGCACGTAACGCTGCTGATATAGACAATGTTGAAGTAAACATAACCAAACATACAGATGTTAAATGCCTTATGTGATTTCATGAGTGATTACTCATTCACCAAAACTGGCAACGTGAATGGAATAACATAAGGAATAATCTAGGATCACTAAAACAAGATGTAAGCCGATGGAAACCACCTATAACTTTAGCGAGAGTGGATCTGATACAAATTCACTGTCTTAGAATTAGACATACGCTTATTACTCATGGACATGTACTCATGGGAGAACAACCCGATAACTGCAGCGAATGTGGAGAGCATCTCACAGTCTCACACATCTTATGTGAGTACAATACCCATCAAAGAATTAGGACGAACTGTGGCTTATCGGATAATTTGAAAGAAAACCTCAATATCCCAACAAAACTAGGGAAAAAACATACACATGTATAATAGAATCTAAGAAGATCTAAGAACCTACAACATCAGTAATACCATTAAACAGTGTCAATGACCTTAGCAGGCGATGTACTGTATAGTAAAAAAACAATAATATTTAGTAAGTATATCTACTGAAACTTATGCGGATGGAGTATTCATACATGTGTTATTATTTTTTTATAATTCCCTCTAGATATCAAGAACTTTAAGGTCAATTTGTGCTCCATCCGTCAATTATATACCAAACAAAATTTCTGTATAGTTTAAAAAGGAAGAAGATATGCGAAGATATAAAATGTGGTGATACAACACATTTCAACATACCTATCTAAAGACATATTAAGTTTGTGACTTACAACATAATGAACTTCCACCTCCATCTTGAAATATGATGCCCAATATCCATTCTATATCAAAACATTTTCTGATTCATATCCTTAGTCTAAATCAATCAGAATTGAATCGTGAAACTTTTCTACTGATGATATGTTAGTCTGTATCTTGTCAGATCTTTCTCTTTCATTCTTTATTCATAGTCTCAATCTCACCTGAGTCAAATTCCTTGTAGACAATTATTTAGTTTCTACTGTAAAATATTTTGCATTTTTGCGAAAGCACGCATGTTCCTTGCCATGACTCGCTATATGCGATGTATCAAATTTATCTCATTTTGAGGTAAAGCTTATACTTGCATCTTCATCTCTATGGCGAAGGTTGGTGAAGGATAACATGCTAAAGAACATTCACTTATTAACCAAAAGATGGCATACGTAAGTATGATACAGATTTATTTAAGACTTGTTTCCAATACTACGATTCATGGAGATAATATAACTTCAGTGATAGTGAGAAAGCGAGTAAAATATTCAGTTAAGAGTTTACAATTTTTGAGGTATATAAAACCAATAATTCCATCATTATACCTATCATAGAATATATATGTAACAATATTATTTTTATAAAAATGTTTTATTGCCCAATATTAAATCCAGGTTAAGTTGATAATAGTGTCTAATAATGCAGTGTTGGTAATAAAAAATTCAACAGAATTGATTCAAGAACTTCCTTCAGGATTTTTTTTATATTTGAAGAATTCGTAAACTGGACATAGTCTTCCAATATATTAATTTATTTCTAGGAAATTTTTAAGACATAGATACTCTCAATGTAAGTTGAAATGCTACTGAAGTTACCAGAATACCCTTACTGCATCGCTTTCGTGTTACGCCTAATTACTTATTTGCTCTAATTTCAAATTACCCCTTATTACACGCTGCGACTTAATTACAGCGAGGCTATCCTCTCAATTGATAAAGCTAATCAAGACCTTATCGAATTTGCCACTACGAGCTCTGATCTAAATAACTCATTCTGGATCGGATGTTTTTATTCTACTTGCTGTTTTCAATTGAAAACTTCGTGACGCTACTTGGTACAACGACATTTTCTTGTGATTTGTGCTAATGATATGATATGATTTATGAAATGTGTGCTTCAGAGATATCAAGCGATAAAAAAATCATCCTCAGTGTTGCATGAAATTTGAGTTAATGCAATTACTCACATCTGGAATTGAATAATCTTGAAAGGTTACTTAGTAATTTTAGCGGAATATTTAACAAGATCAGAATAAATAATGACAATATCTTATGGCTCTCTAAATATTTTTCAGCATTACTTTACCTACCTCTTAACTTTTTGGTAATAATTAATAAGCGAATTGAATTGAAAATCATCCTTATTGTTTCATGAAATTTGAGTTATTGTAAATACTCCCACCTCTAATTGCATAATCTGAAAGGTTTCTAATGTCTCTCCAAATATTTTTGAACTTCGCTTTGCCTACCTCTTAACTTTTTGGTAATAATTTATAAGCGAACTGAACTGAAAATCTACAGGCAGTTTTCTTCGACTCTCAATATTAGTTTCTTCTTGTTTTACGGAAAACTTGTTCTTGAATTAAACTAGCATATTTGAATCATATTTATTTCATCATCTAACAATATGAGAAAGAGCAGATATTTCCAACTTCTGTTTGTCAGAGAAATGTTTTTTTGAATGTTCACCATAACTATCAAGAATAGAGTTAGCTTTGAATCTGACAAATTTTCAAATATAATAATAATAATAAAGTTTACTCATGTAAAATGAAAAATAAAATAAAATGCATACATAAATACCAATGAATTATTACAAATGCATGAATAACGAGATACTCGATAAGTAACTTAATACTTGTTTCGCAAGATTAATATTGGAGATGACTACCAAATCTTAATTAAGAATAGATATTCAAGTCAATTAATTGATAAATAGATAAAAACGGGTATATAAAACCAATATAACGGAACAAGAACAATATATAAGTGATAAATTACTTTCAAAAATACATATATATATATATATATATATATATATATATATATATATATATATATATATATATACATCATCAAGGAAGTAATTGTTCACACATATGTAAATATACCTACATGAAAATGAAGAGATATGGAGATTGATAAATTGCAAGTAAATTCACCTTAGGTAAGAGCGTATTAATAATATAGACATATTTTTTGGGTTTCTTTGATTAAAGATTTCAGTTCTTTTTTAGAATTGAATGTATTAGGCATATTCCGGATTGTTTCGGGCCATGAATTGTACATTTTACCGCATGGTTACAGTAATATAGTACAGTTTTTTTATATTGAATATTTTCATTTCTGTGAAGAGGAGGAAGGGTATCTGGATAGTTTTCCTAAAATAATCTTGAGATATTTTCGTTGTTGAATATCGAGGGGTCTGAGATGTGATATCAAGGCGCCGCTCCATGCTAATATTCCATATCGAAGATGACTTTCGACGAGGGCATAAAACAGGGCTCGTATTTTAATTTGAAAAGAATAAATTGTAATTTCTTAGTGGTATATTTTATGTGCACTTCCCATTTCATATGGCAATCCATTATTACTCCCAGAGACTTAATGTTAGTTTTAGCTGAAATTATTTTTATTATTATCTATTTTAATATGGGTGAAATGGGGAAGATTTGTCTTATTGCAGCTAAAAGGTATATTATTCGTTTTTTGAAAGTGTCTTGTTAATAATCTGTTTTCAAGCCATTTCTTGATCAGGATAAAATCCGTTTCCACCATGCGTTTCACTTCTTCCCATGTATTAGCTTTGTTAAAGATCGCGGTACCTTCAGCAAAACCAACAATGTCTCCTTTCCTTTTCACAGAAAATAACCCACTCAGATATATGTTGAAGAGTAAAGGCCCAAGAACTGTACCTTGAGGCACACCGTATTTAATATTTAAGGGTTCGCTAATTACATTATTTATTTTGACAATTTGAAATTCAGAAATTGTATTTTTTAATAAAATTTTGAAGTCTGGTATTTGACATGAGAGATATAGGCCTATATACATAGACATGATAAAAAAAAGATATGTTTCGTAGGTCACATTCTCTCTCACTCACCAAAAGACTCGGTTCATCGTGTTGTCGCTACAGTCGCTTTAATTTTTATTCCATTATGAGCCTCAAAATCATAGTGTCAATCTGACGCTGCTTTTGACAAGGTACAAATTATAAGCCTTATCTGACATGATATTACCGTAGCTAATTTTTTCGACCATGAGAATATAGAAGTAAAAATCGGATTCTTATCTTGACGCCCGATCATAGCGGTACCGTTATTCGGCTTCCATAATGGAGCCACCCAGACACACAAATTTATAACAGTCTATTCAAATGTTGTGTTTTCATTGTTTAGTTACCAACCATATCAAAGTGTAGCTACTTGAAAGGTAATAGAGCAAACAGTGCATCTATGCTGTTTTATCCAAACCACAAGCTTATTGACAGACGAACCGAACGGAGGAAGTATATAATTTGACTGTTTGTCTGAATTTTTTATTATCAATGAATGGTCGCGCTTTATAAATAATAAACTTTCCCCGATTTTCATGATTATTTCTTCATTTTATAGAGGACAATTGAGAAATGGTCCCATTGAAAAACGACATTCAACATGTACTTCCCTCCTAAAACCGGCCGGGAAGGAGTGGAGGGCGCAATTTCTCTCGAAAATAGAAAATCTAAGACGACAGAATTAAAAATGTGACCATATACGGAAATGTTTAAATTTAACATTTCTTAAAACAGCTACGGTTTTCGAGTTACAGCAGTGGTAAAGTCTGAAATATGTGCATTTTAATCGCTATATTTAGATACCTCTGAATAATATGCAAAGAATATACATGGTAAATACTTAGGATAAGTACTATCTTCTTTGGTATTAGTGAACATTCAACGATTTTCATGACTAAAGTTACACTTAACAATGTGAAATAAATATTATTTACCAAAAATTTAACTAACTTTATTAGCTTGAGCATTTAGAAAAACCAAAAAGTATAAATTCTATTGGCCCTGGTATTTTTGATGCTGGTGCCAAAAGTCTTAAAGTGTTACAAGGTCATATCTAGAAAACTGCTGATTCAAAAATAATGAAGTTAATAGTGATGTAACTGGACGTTGGGTGGCACCATTTGGAAGCATCAATGATTTTGTTACTCTTCCAACTTTTTAGGGATGTGGGGTAACTTTTAAACATTAAATGGAAAGGTGTAGTTTTCTTTTCAAATTAGTAATCTCCAGAAAACACTACGTTTGAGTCTAAACAATTTAAATTCAATGTCAATGTCAATATGTTTATAACAAAATAAAAAATACCGATGGCCTGTAGTCAGCGGAAAGGTAAATTTTTCAAAATTCATTGAAGTGAAATTTGAACAACCTTTTCATTGGTATAATGTTATTACATAAAATTGTCGTATGTATCATAGCCTTGCGATTAGAGGTTTTTGTTTTGGCTGTTGAATATAAAGCAGACAGGGTTCGAGCTCCACTTCAAGGCAATTTTTTTTCTTCGCCTTGTTCTTTTCAATAAATATACTATATATTTTTTTAATCAGGGTCTATATTGAGATCTCCAGAAAATGTACAATTACATCAAATTTATATTGAGTGTTCATGTTTTATCAATATTTGTTATTTTTCTTTATTAATTTTTATTTTTTTCCTGTGTATTTTATGGAAAGTTGTTTGAATAAAAGTTGTAGGTACTGATTATATCTATAACATAAAATTATTTTTGATGATATTTACACTACGGCTCTTTTTTGATGATTTTTTAAAATGTTTGAATGGTCGCCATTTTGAAACTACTTACTCGATATTGCCCAATAGTGAGCTAGACCGAGATATTTGAGAGATCGATTTTTGTAGCAAATTTGAACTAGATACCTTCAGAACTGCGACATCTATCGTGTTAACAAATTTCGTAATATCCCATATTTATATAATATATATAATTAAAGCGATCTTAGCTCATTAATGAATGAAATATATAAAATATAAAAATAAGATGAAGCTCTACACCTTTATGCTTTTGTTCAGTCGGACACAACCACCCACTAGAAGCGGATAACGTGATTTCAAGCTTGTTAGCTTTCATTAGCGCCACATAAGTGGAAGCTGTATCCAACTAAACAAAAGCAACTGGAAGTAGTCAAAAACTTTGAGACATTATCTACCAGTGGGACACAATTCGCGCCACCTAGGTATTGAGAGCGAAATTACGTTTAGGGTAAGTATGTATAATAATTAAAGAGATCTGTTAGTTCATTAATGAATGAAATATATAAAATATAAAAATAAGATGAAGCTCTACACCTTTATGCGTTTGTTCAGTCGGACACAACCACCCACTAGAAGCGGATCACGTGATATCAAGCTTGTTAGCTTTCATCAGCGCCACATAAGTGGAAGCTGTATCCAACTAAACAAAAGCAACTGGAAGTAGTCAAAAACTTTGAGACATTATTTACCAGTGGGACACAATTCGCACCACCTAGGTATTGAGAGCAAAATTACGTTTAACGTAAGTATGTATAATAATTAAAGAGATCTGTTGGTTCATTATTGAATGAAATATATAAAATATAAAAATAAGATGAAGCTCTACACCTTTATGCTAATGTTTAGTCGAACACAACCACCCACTAGAAGCGGATCACGTGATTTCAAGCTTGTTAGCTTTCATCAGCGCCACATAAGTGGAAGCTGTATACAACTAAACAAAAGCAACTGGAAGTAGTCAAAAACTTTGAGACATTATCTACCAGTGGGACACAATTCGCGCCACCTAGGTATTGAGAGCAAAATTACGTTTAACGTAAGTATGTATAATAATTAAAGAGATCTGTTAGTTCATTAATGAATGAAATATATAAAATATGAAAATAAGATGAATCTCTACACCTTTATGCTTTTTTTCAGTCGGACACAACCACCCACTAGAAGCGGATCACGTGATTTCAAGCTTGTTAGCTTTCATCAGCGCCACATAAGTGGAAGCTGTATCCAACTAAACGAAAGCAACTGGAAGTAGTCGAAAACTTTGAGACATTATCTACCAGTGGGACACAATTCGCGCCACCTAGGTATTGAGAGCAAAATTACGTTTAACGTAAGTATGTATAATAATTAAAGAGCTGTTAGTTCATTAAGGAATGAAATATATAAAATATAAAAATAAGATGAAGCTCTACACCTTTATGCTTTTGTTCAGTCGGACACAACCACCCACTAGAAGCGGATCACGTGATTTCAAGCTTGTTAGCTTTCATCAGCGCCACATAAGTGGAAGCTGTATACAACTAAACAAAAGCAACTGGAAGTAGTCAAAAACTTTGAGACATTATCTACCAGTGGGACAAAATTCGCGCCACCTAGGTATTGAGAGCAAAATTACGTTTAACGTAAGTATGTTTAATAATTAAAGAGATCTGTTAGTTCATTAATGAATGAAATATATAAAATATAAAAATAAGGTGAAGCTCTACACCTTTATGCTTTTGTTTAGTTGGATACAGCTTCCACTTATGTGGCGCTGATGAAAGCTAGCAAGCTTGAAATCATGTGATCCGCTTCTAGTGGGTGGTTGTGCCCGACTGAACAAAAGCATAAAGGTGTAGAGCTTCATCTTATTTTTATATTTTATATATTTCATTCATTAATGAACTAACAGATCTCTTTAATTATTATACATACTTACGTTAAACGTAATTTTGCTCTCAATACCTAGGTGGCGCGAATTGTGTCCCACTGGTAGATAATGTCTCAAAGTTTTTGACTACTTCCAGTTGCTTTTGTTTAGTTGGATACAGCTTCCACTTATGTGGCGCTGATGAAAGCTAACAAGCTTGAAATCACGTAATCCGCTTCTTGTGGGTGGTTGTGTCCTACTGAACAAAAGCATAAAGGTGTAGAGCTTCATCTTATTTTTATATTTTATATATTTCATTCATTAATGAACTAACAGATCTCTTTATTTATTATACATACTTACGTTAAACGTAATTTTGCTCTCAATACCTAGGTGGCGCGAATTGTGTCCCGCTGGTAGATAATGTCTCAAAGTTTTTGACTACTTCCAGTTGCTTTTGTTTAGTTGGATACAGCTTCCACTTATGTGGCGCTAATGAAAGCTAACAAGCTTGAAATCACGTGATCCGCTTCTAGTGGGTGGTTGTGTCCGACTGAACAAAAGCATAAAGGTGTAGAGCTTCATCTTATTTATTTATATATATATATATATATATATATATATATATATATATATATATATATATATATATATATATACGATCGCAATAAGTACATTTCTATAAGAAATTTACCTAAAAGTTGTGTATTAGCGTAATAGTAAGCAGTGGTATACGAGCTGTCAACATGATAATGCTTTTCTGACTTATTTTGACATTGGTAACAATTTTCGTAAATTGTCTCCGCATTTCGAAATTTATTTTAGTGTGTCCTTTGATAATTAGTGTTCATTTTAATTTGTTATTAACATATTGACTTTGACATTAAATTATGTTTTTATTTAAACGTAGATTTTTCTGGAGATCACGAATCTGAAAAGAAAACTACACCTTTCTATTTAATTTTTAAAAGTTATCCCCCACCCCTAATTAGTCGTGAGTGTTACAGAATCACTGAGTTGACCCCTAACGTTCAGTTACATCACTCCAAATTTTTTTTTCAAATCAGCAGATTTCCAGTTATTACCTTAGTAGATAGACTAAGGGGGTTCTGGAGTGGAAGTGACGTCATTTTGGAGGGAAATTCAAATTTGACAGTTGACATGTGACATGACAGATGACATATACTATGACAGATGACATTTAACATGACAGATGGCAGCTTGACAGCTGATCTGTCAAACATAGGACACAAACTTCTGACAATCGACACGGAACACTGCCAACTATGCAACAGATACTTCTGAACTGTGACAGCTGACATGTGCCAGATGACAGCGTCATCTTGGAAGCGTGAAAATACTAAGTCAGTAGTTGACAGAGCTATCTTGAAAGCGCGGGAAATTCAAATTTGAAAATTGATATCTGACAGCTGATATGGAATACAAAGAATTTTTCATCTGTGCATAGGCATCCAAGGAAAATAGTCATCCAGAAAATACAAACAATTGTTGGTGTTTAATGGCAGCCCATTTAATTACATTTATTAAATAATAATTTTAGGAAAAAAGCTTACTGACAGCGGGTCTCGAACCCACAATCTCTAGTATATAACGCATATATTATTCCAATTCAGCTACGCGGCTTCCCACATGTTAATTATCAAAAAGTTCAATAGTTATCTACAAACACATGACATATCTGTAATTAATTATTCAGCAGCCGAGCGTCGTAAGAAGGACAGAGCTATGGAGAAAAGTGAGCTACCACTACGATCGAGAGATTCATTGTAAAGATAAGCAGTTAGCGTATTAGAAATATGAAAATAATATAATATTTTATTCTCTATAATATAATGCAGTTAGTAGTTGTAATTATTTAAACACCAAGAAATTGATAAGCGATAAGCAGGGACAAGTATGTTGTTTGTTATATACAGGGATAGACAAAAAGAAATTAAAATAATTTTATTGTAAATGATCTCTTATTGGGAGATGGGGGACATGGGGGACATGAAGCATGGAAATAATATATTTTCGGTCAAACATCGTAGAGAAGAAAAGAGCAATGAGACCTAAGATCGAGAGATTCATTTAAACAGTTACCATTTGAAACAGAATTAGAAACATTGTTTGTATTTTCCATAAGAAAATAATCAAATTTAATACAATAAAATACATAAATAGAAAAATATTCTTTTAAATAACTCTGTAATAAAACAAAGAGTTGATAAGAAGCATACTGCCTTATCTGTGAGGTTTTGCACACACAAACAGGATAATAAAAAAAGTAATAGCTGCAATCAATGGGCACAAACAAAAACGGAAATGTGGTGTGATATACAAGAAATATGTTTTTTTGATATAGTCAACAGTGGGTGTAAAACGTATTTAAGAAGCATAGTGGCGCAGATATCATCACTCTAGTTCAGCAACAGCTACAGTAACCAGCAAAAAAACTTCTTCGAAAAGTTCTTTATTCATCTACAAAAAAGTAAGTATTTTATTTCACATATTATTCTTTACATTTTTTTTTGTCATCAACAAATAAAGTAGCGTATTTTATTTCACATACTTTTATTTACGAATGAATGGTTTGTTTTTTCAAAATGATACTTTTACTATCCTTTTTTTTGTTACAGATAGCTTTTTTTAAAGTAACTAAACAAAGCTACCCTCATCGAGCCCCATCATAAAAGCATCACAAAACTAACCAATTTACAAGTTGGTATCAAGTATATGGTTTTCGATACAAAATTGGTGAAAAGCTAATTTGGAGAAACAATTCTACTAGAGTTGGAAGAAACTGTGGTATTCCTTCCACAGAGGATAGTAGAAACTTATCAACCTTATCTCAAGGAAATTGGCAGCGGAAAATATTCCCTGATTTTCCGTGGACAGGTGCAGACAAGCAAAATAAATCCGGCAGCTTCATTTGAATAAGTGGAGAATTGAGAAAATTGTAAGTTTTTTCGAATACTTTTATGATGGAGAGTAACCTAATCCAAAAATCAGATATTTTAGTAAATGTTAGAAAATTACATAAAACTTTATTTATTAATTTTACTGCTAGATGAAAAAGTTTGGTTAGGTCGTGTAAAACGATATATTGGTTCGTGTAATCGAGAAACTCGGGAAAAATCATTACCAATTGGAACGTTGAGAAAACTTCAAACATTGGACATTTCAAACATTTTAGAAATCTAATTCAAAACAGAAATAAAGTCAGTGTCGGCGGCGGTAGTAACATTAATCGTAGACAAAGAGTTCAGTGGAGGGATATAGCATCGAGATTTGAAAGTCAAATTCAGACGGGTATCATTTTTAACAATGTTCATATTGACTTGGATCAATTTTTATCAGATTGTCTTTTTTTAATAAAGAAGAAACTTGTAAAAATTCTGAATGACCATTCCATGAATAAATATAACGTTATGCAATTATCAATAACAATGAGACTGTTGAAACCGACCCACATTGGCACTTCAAAATATTTAGATAAAAGCCAGCATTTATCTAACTTACTGACGAATTTGTACGATGAGTTATTGATGTTTCTCAATTCATGGTCAACCGGGAACAAGTTAGCTTTTAACTTGGGCTTTCCAATATAATCTTCAATTTGGGAATCTACACCGTCAAACCTACGTCTTTTTAGAGGAGTTTGCTTCGATACTACGTCGATATCAATAGCAGCTTCGATTGAATCATTATTGGGCAAATTATCAGCTAAGTTTCCATCACCATCCGGATTATCATTATTTTTATCGAAATCTGGAAAATATTCATCCATCAATTTGTGAATGTCCTCACTCAACAATTCTCTTGCATCGTGATTATTACCAAAATTGTTTTGATAGATTATACCTACTGTATCATGCAGAGTATCTTTTCCACTACTAGTTTCTGTAAAGCGATCAAAATTATCAAACGCTACTGCAGTAAAACATTCACGCGAGTCATGTAGCCAGACCACGGCTCCACAACGTCTCACTGGATCATATTACAACTTAATGCTGATCTTTCATTTATTTTAATATAAAACCATGTAATGCATATAATAATCTCAGATATAATCTTGTCCTGTTGATGTAATCTTGTATGTTAGAATAAACGTTTTTAAAAAGTTATTTTTCGGTCGTTAAAACTTAACTGGCGCTGCGAACAGGATATCGTCGGTGAATCGATTAATTACCCCTTCAGTGCGGTAGACGTTTTACTGTTTTCTATCAAGAAATTAAGACGATATCTCGAATATTTTTTTTGGTAAAACATTAGTGACTGTGTTCAACTACGAGGTGCATCAAAGAAGAAATATCTCCGGCCCACATCAGATCCCTTCAGTGGAATCCAGGTCGTCAAACAGGCTCCAGTTCCTTCAGTGAATCCAGAGACAAGGAAGAACCTTACAAATGATCCTTTTGTGCATTATCCTGTAAGTCATTTTCCTTTAATTTAATTTATTGGCTAATTCTCATCTGTGGAATTTAGTAAAGAAATATAGTTCCTTCAGTGAATATATTCTTTATAAAATAAGATTGATTTTATTGATTTACTTAAAATAAATACGAGTAGTCGAATTTTTTTGCATGTACAACACATTCTCTGCATATTTTTTTCATAAATCATATTTTTAGAAATTGAAGTGATTAATTTCTCGTATTTTTTTTATATATTTTTTGTTGTTAGTTGAATTTATTTATGAGCAATAATCGTAGTCGATCTAGATCACCTATTCGTACAGACAGTTTACTTAAATTACTCGAACATTTAGATATCTCTCAATCAGACGAAACAATAAACAACATGGCTAATCCTATCCCTATTACCCAACTTGAGATAACAATGGCAAACAACCTCCTGCCCAAATATTCCGGTGGTTCGAAAGACCTCGCATATTTTATTAGGCAGTCCGGGAAATATATAATGCTTCTGGAAACAAAAGACAATCATCTGTTCAACACTCTAGTCTTAGAACAAATTAAAGCCAAACTTTCTGGTCCAGCTAGAGATGTCATTATTAACCAATCCTTCGAAACTTGGCTTAGCCTGAAGAAAGCCCTTACTGAACGATTCGGAGATCCTAGGTCCGAAGAGCTACTATCTCACGATCTTAATATCACAATTCAAATCTATCCACAAACCTTTTCAGAATTCTATGAAGAAGTTATTTCCAAATTACAAATTCTTAAGGAACATTTAGCAATCAATATAAATGATGAAAGTGTTCGTAAGTCCAAAGAAAATATGTACACTGAACAAGCCCTTGCAATATTTAAAGCAGGTCTATTAGAACCCTACCGAAATCATCTTCTTCACATTTCAATTCCAAGCCTTGAACATGCCCTGTTTGAGTGCAAGAAACTAGATAACGAAAGGTCCCAGATAGAATTTGCAAACTTCCTTAGAGCTCAGAAGTCAACAAAAATACGCCCACCCCAGAAATCTCAATCATCAAATTATCAGAATAAACAACCCCTCCACTTCCAACAATTCAGATCTCAAAATTAACATTTTCACGTTCAATATCAACAATTCAGGCCACATATGCCTAGTCAACCATTTCAACCCCAACAATTCCAACCTCAATTGCCAAATCAGTCCTTTCAATATCAGCCATTTAGACCACAAATACTTCCGAAATTTCCAAATGAAAATCAACCCATCCCACCCAAACAATTCCCTTCTAACTCACAAGTTTTCAAAAGACAACAGAAACCACATGACAATTACAAACCCACACCGATGAGCATATCAACAGCTCATACTTTTAGGCCCCAAAACAGACCACAGAACCATTTTAAACAAACCGCCCCCCCTAGAGTAATGGTAGAAGAACTATTCAACATTGAACAAGACTATAACGAATATGAAAATCAAGATTACGGTACTTATCAAGACGAATACACATATTTCGAACAGACATACATAGATAATACAGACGATCAGTTCCAAAATTTAAATATCGAAGAAAATGAGGAAACTGAAAATTTTTAATTAATAGCCTCGGAATAGATATCAACAATATAAACTCATCACCAGAACTACCTTTCATATACCTTCCCGGATTAGATCTTAAGATATTAATTGACCCAGGAGCAACCAATTCGATAATCAATCCAGAACCAGCCTTTCGACTATTCTCCAATTACATTTACGAGTCAAAATTTTCCGTGAAATCAATTAAAACCACTTATAATGGCTCATTGAGTTGTCAACATCCTCTATTAAACGATTTTGGAATAGAACATATTTTCGACATGTTTATAGTCCCATGGCACGAAAGATTCGATGCTCTTATTGGTAGTCATGATTTTGATATTCTTAAAGCTCTTATAGATTATAAGAATCATATATTAAAAATTGCAAATATTAAAATACCATTTCATTTTGAGATAAATCCTGGTTTATTTGAACCATACACAGAACAACTTGATAAGCCTATATTGAAAATTCCTGTAACACTTGACAACGGCCCTGTAGTTTTACCAGAAATTTCTTTAAACAATATTTCTATCCCTGAGTGCATCACTTCAGCTTCAGACGGATACGTACAAATTCCAATTGAACAAGATCTACAATTCTCACAAATTGCCATAAACTTTCATGAACCAATTCCAGTCCAACCCCTATCAACATTCAAACAATCTGGTCCAAATTATGACATTTATAATGATATAGACATTACTAAACTTATTCGAACAGAACATCTGAACCCCGAGGAGAAAAGCCTCATCATTTCAACTTGCAAAGCATACAAAAGCATCTTCTATAACGAAAACTCTGATCTTTCTTTCACTCATGCTGTCAAACATAACATTAGAACTGCTGATGAAGAGCCTATTTATCAAAAGTCATATAGATATCCATACCATCTTAAAGAAGAGATACAAAATCAGATCCAAAAACTTCTAGATAATAAAATTATAAAACCCAGTATCTCTCCTTATAGTTCCCCTGTTTGGATTGTCCCCAAAAAATTAGACTCCAGTGGAAAAAGGAAATTCCGTATGGTTATAGACTATAGAAAATTAAACGAAAAAACTATCGAAGATAATATCCTTTACCCAGAATCGACGAAATTCTTGACAATCTCGGCAGATGTATTTACTTTTCGACACTAGATCTTGCCCAAGGATTCCACCAAATAGAAATTCATCCAGATTCGGCTGAGAAGACTGCCTTCACTGTCGACAATGGTCACTACGAATATACTCGTATGCCATTTGGCATAAAGAACGCCCCAGCAACATTCCAGAGGGTATTGGATACAATTCTACGACCATTCCTTTATAAGTTCTGTTTCGTATATATGGACGATATCGTTATATTCTCTAGATCACTTCAAGAACATATATTACATGTAAAACAAATTTTCCAACAGCTTCAAAATTATAATTTAAAAATTCAGTTAGATAAATCCGAATTCCTGAGAAAGGAGGTAGCATTTCTAGGACATATCATCACTCCAGATGGAATTAAACCTAACCCAAATAAAATTGAAGCAATTCAATCGTTTCCCCTTCCGAAATCTGAGAAACAAATAAGATCATTTCTTGGTATGATTTCATATTACCGAAAGTTTATAAAAGATTTTGCCAAAATTTCCCATCCGATCAATAAATATCTTAAGAATGGTACTAAAATAAATCTTAAAGATCAAGAATATATTGATTCATTCGAAAAATGTAAACAAATTATTTGTAATGCCCCTGTTCTTGCATACCCCGATTTTTCAAAAATATTCACTCTAACTACAGACGCTAGTAATGTTGCCATAGGAAGCGTTATCTCTCAAAACTCTCACCCAATTGCATTCTACTCAAGAACATTGAATTCAGCCGAAAAGAATTATGGTACTATTGAAAAAGAACTGCTTGCAATTATCGACAGCTGTAAACATTTCCGTCCCTATCTATTTGGTAGAAAATTCCTTATAGAAACTGACCATAAACCCTTAGTTTGGTTACATTCATTGAAAGGACCAAATCAACGACTTATTCGATGGAAACTAAAACTTGAGGAATTTAATTTTGAAATTAAATATAAAAAGGTAAAGAGAATTACGTAGCTGATGCTCTCTCAAGAATCGAGATAAATGCTATAGATGAAATCATATCCAACAGACGCAATAGAAAAAATTTAGCTCTTATGAAATCCGCTAGAGAGGAACCTAAAGTGAACATTATTAGTGACATTATAGTTGTGCCCCCTATGAATACGGCAAAGAAGAATTTAGACTTAATTAAAGGTGATCAAAATAAAGATATCGACCTTCTGTCGGTATTACCAACGTTCGGCTCAGAATCCAATTTATTGATAACAAATAGTGAAGCAGACAATATTTTGAACGCTAACCCTTTCTCAAATCAATCAAGTGCGCAACCAGACGATGACGAAAAGAGTAACAATTCAGGTGAAACTAGACATACAGCACAAGAAAATCCAGCGTTTAATTTTCCAATATCTGAAAAATCTTTAAATTCCGCTCATTATCAAATTTTATTGAAATACGGTGACAAAAACGATATAGTGTTTACAAAACCTTTTGGAAAGAATAGATACACTTTAACAATCAGAAGAAGAATTGACGAAACTATACTAGGTAATATGTTTCACGAAATTATAGACCCTACGAAAACGTACTATATATACTGCCGAGAAGACGATCTCATTCAATCGGCCTACAGGAAATGTTCCGAAATATTTGAACCCAACGTAAAAATTGTTAAAGTTAATACGTTTCTGAAAGATATCCTTAATAAAGATGAACAGATAAGAATAATTTCAGACTATCACTCACATACTCACAATGGAATAACAGAAACTACAAAACACCTTCAGTCTCAATACTATTTTTCAAAAATTCAAGATCTTGTCACAAATCATATTAATAAATGTGAATTATGTTTAACTTCCAAATACGACCGGAATCCTCGGAAATTCCCATTTTCAGGACCACTCATAGCCAAAAGACCTTTTGAAATACTCCACATAGACATATTTTTTGTAGAAAACAAGCGATACTTAACAATCATAGATTTATTTACCAGATACCTTCAAGCATATGAACTTCACGACGCAAATTCCATAACAATTTTGAACAAATTACGCCATTACTTTTCTCATCATAATTATCCTTCACAGATAACTTGCGACAATGCCAAAGAATTCTCCAGCGGAACCTTCAAAGAATTCATGTCCATGTTCCAAATTCGTATTCACTATACTACTCCTCAAGCTCATACTGGGAATTCACCAATCGAAAGAGCACATTCCACTTTAATAGAGAAACTACGTATTCTCAGACAAAAATCCAAAGAAAGTACAACGGAATTAATCACCACAAAAATTTTAATTTACAACCAATCCGTTCACTCCGTAACTAATTTTACACCGTTTTCATTACTTTATGGTCCCTACGAAAATCTTAATCTACATGAAATTAATCCAGAAAAACAAATATTTCAAGACTATAATGAGCATAGGAAACAAGAAATCATCCCTTTCTATAACGACCTTTATCAAAAACAATTCAATAAGCAATCAAACAATTTAGAGAAAGTAAATTCAAAGCGTACAGGAAAAATCTCAAAAACTGATATTGTTTATTTAAATACAGAACCTAGAAATAAAATAAAACCTAGATACAAGAGAATTTTACTATATCCAAAGAAATCAAAGGAACAAAATCTTTTATCACAAAAAGGAAAGAGAATCAGTAAACACATGATCAAAAATACTAACTCTTTTCAGATTGACAATGACACTGACAACCATCAACCAGGCACTTCAGCTGACACCAATTGATCCCCCTGGATACATATTAGACAACTTAGGCTTAGCTAAATATAAGGTTAACTATCATAAGGTTTATTTTACAATAAGTATTGAGAGTATCGAGACTACATATGCTAAATTATCATTAAATCAAATACCTATAATCAACCAAATCAACCCTGATAAACTTAACTTAGCAAATACTTACAAACGAGACATTGATCTTCTATCAGAAGATATTAACAAACTGAGAATATATACTCGCCCCGACAAAAATCAAAAAAGAAGTCTATTCGATGGTTTAGGCTCAGCTATAAGATACATATCAGGAAATCTAGATCAAAACGATCTAATTGACATTCAAAATAATTTTATGAAGATTAACTCTAACGAAGAGAAATTAATGACTGAAATTTCCAAGCTACATACATTAGCAGGTCAAATAACAGAAAGATGGCAAAGGGATTTGCAGAAAATACAAACACATGCAGAAAATGTTTATAAAGACTTATCAGACTTAGAGGATAGGTTGAATAGTGAAATAATTATTCACATAGAGCTAGAACAGATCAGAAATTTAAGAAATTACATTCAGACACTTTTGAGAACTATTTCATTCAGCAATCAAAGCATACTAAATGTCGAATTGATAAACCTACAGGAACTAAAAGAAATTTTCAATTATTTACACTCAACTCACTCTCACACTGAAATCGCTCCAGATATCCCAACTTTATTAGAAATCACTAAAGTTAATCTTATGTTCACTTCAAAAACACTCATTTGTACTTTAAAAATACCTATATTAGCCAATGAATTTTCTCATTTGTCCAAAATAATTCCTATTCCTAGTACTCGTAACAATATCCTCCTACCACCCCATACGTTTGCCCTCAACCCAAAAGGCTCAACCAAATGGACCAGCGAGGACTGTATAAAGACATTTTCACTCTGGTACTGCCAAAAAGTACCACATGAAGACCTGTGTAGCCTAGACGATTTATCAAAATGCAACTTCGCCACTGTCAACAACAATTTCTCCTTATTCCCTCAACTAACTAACGGAAATACTATCATCTGCACAAAACAACCCGAAGACATCAATGAGGACTGTTCGAAATCTTTTAAATCTGTCAAAATCACAAAATGTAATGCTGTCTTGGGAAATAGCGACTGCATTCATTCCAGAAACATACATGGACAGGTTCAAATAGAACTTTTTCACAAGAATGGCCTAATCACCAAGAACCATCAAAAGTCAAACATAAGCTAAATGTCAAACCACTACATCTAGACGACCCGACTAAGATGATACCACAATACCAAGAGCCCAACATACTTCCCATTGAGTTCCACCAAGGACATTTTGGAATCACCCTTAGCTTTATCATATTAATCACCATTGGTGCCATCATCTTCCTAATAAGAAGAAAAATAAAACTCCTGAAATCAAGACGACCAAAGCCAGCTACTGTCATCGAAATTCCGTTAGAAGAACGAAATCTGCCTAGATCAATCCTGAAGTCGAACCACGAGGACGTGCTTCAAACCTAGAGGGGAGGAGTCATGTAGCCAGACCACGGCTCCACAACGTCTCACTGGATCATATTACAACTTAATGCTGATCTTTCATTTATTTTAATATAAAACCATGTAATGCATATAATAATCTCAGATATAATCTTGTTCTGTTGATGTAATCTTGTATGTTAGAATAAACGTTTTTAAAAAGTTATTTTTCGGTGGTTAAAACTTAACTCGCGATAACTCAATATCATCTAGGCAGAGAACAGATCTTTCCGTTGAAGCATATGTGGCTTCGGTTTCTAATTGCTCAACGATATGATATCTGCTGCAGTGACCGAACTTATTCAAAACATCAACAACTTGTCGGCTACTCGTCATGCTTTTCATTGCTACGCCTAAGCACAGATGTTTCCAAGTTTTAACCTTTCCGTGAGTTGCATTAAGAATTAAATCGTAGCAAACTGAGTTAACTTTTCTTTGCAAATGTTCGCTTTTGATTGATCGAGGATCGTTACCACAAATAATGCCTTCGATTAATTGGTGTAAATCACGGGGGATTGCTAAACATTCGCCGTTGATGACATCGGTAGCAGTGTGATTTGCTGGAAGTGGCGTTTTTTAATGGAATAAATTTGCTTTCTAATTTCTAAACTCAATTCTGATAAACGTTCACATTTAACTAATTCTGCTATTTGCGCATGAGGTAGTTCTATCCTATCTGCACTCGCTACTACTTTCATTTTTTCTTTAGCAGTTGTAAATATTTGTATTTCAGGACTAAAACGTGCTACTAATTTACTTTGTAATTAGTAACCTGTAATAATTGAATCGAAAACCCCAAAAGCAGCCGTAAACTCTTTTTCAAGCAATGCTCGAGCGCAATTAACTAGATATTGTAGTAAAATTACTCCTCTATTTTTAATAAAGATTTCCGAAACCATCAAATAAATCTCTTCATAAGTTCGATTGTAAATCTCTCTAGAAATATGCCATTGACCGTGCAAAGCCATTGACGGCGCAAGAGTATAATTTTTATAATACTTCGTTCTGCACATAACGTGGAAAAAATCAGATCATCATCACTAAGAGTGCTCAAATAATCTAACATAAGCTGGTCGTTTGCTTTGGTCGCATTATCTTTAATGTTATCTTTTAGCTTAGTTTTCCTAGAAACACTGATCTTTAATTATTTACCGTGAGATTGTTTTCGCGGAGTTCCACAAAAAACGCATTTGTGTTCCAATATTTTACCATCATTGCAAATAACAACATTACCTTAAGACTCATTATCAACTTCATCACCGCTAAAATATAAATAAGAAAATATAATAAACATATCTGCAGAATTTTTGCATACTAAGTGATTACATTAATAAAATAGTACGATAACATGAATTTTTACAATGTTCTAAGATAATAAATTTATTTTATGAAGATTTCAATAAAATTTTTGTTTCATGTCACGATACTTGTCGGTTCATAATCAGCACAATTTTTAATGACACAAGCCGAAATGTAGATATTGTTACGTTATGTTGAACAAATTTAACAGGATTCTAGAAATAGATTTATGAAAGGCGCGGTTTGTTTTAATGTACCACCTGCGTTATAAAAAATTCATACAAAATATCAACTGACCTTAGATATGGTTCGTCATCAGCTTCTACGTCGACATCCATCTGAGAATGATCATCTCTGGAAAAAATAATTAAATGTGTCAATAGTCATCTCATTGTTATAGTGATTAAATCAACAATAAATTAATCATGCAAATTGTAGCGAATGTAAGTTTCGGAATACCGTCTAATTTTACTTCAATACTGATTTTAAATTTAACGTGAATTAATTGAAAAGCGTATAACATTTTGACTAACCGATCTTTGAATGCCGGATTGACAGATTCTGCATTTGAATCATTAGCATCGTCCGGTATATCAGCATCTTCATCGAAGGCACTACAAAATAAAATATAAAAGTTTCAAATTATTTCATATTGACGTCCATTTAATTAACTAAATCGATACAGCTATTTTAATTTTCAACTTTAAACTTGATACTATTTTATAAATAACATTATTTAGATTGATTTAAAAACCTATTAATTTGAAATAAAAGTTTCTCATGAAAAGAATTATGTAACGATTGAATAATTAGTCGAAACGGTCGAGCAAGGGCTATACAGTTTTGGTACAACTGACGTTCAGTCGGCCTTTTCTAGTCAGTGTTGCTACCTGCACCCAGAATCTTCCCCTTAAAACTCAAGCTGCAGAGCTAAGAGCTCCCTCCCCCATTTGTCTGAAGCATACTTTCACTTTTCGCTCGCTTGACTATCTGAAACATGGACAGAAAATCAGGGGGAAGTGACGCCGTCAACGCATTTGCTTCGTTTTCAGTCGCCATGATGATTTTTCGGCGTCGCTTTTCCCCAAATATCTACTTCAATGTTTTTTTCTTTTTTCAACAAAATGTTAAAAAAATAAAAACAACTTTCTATCATAAATTATTGAAATTATTTTTATACAAATAAAATAATTGTAGGAGAGAACATGAGATGAATTCTTTTCAAGTGAAAATTATTATCATGCGAAAAATAAAATCTTTTATAAAATTACCTTCTAGACACCGACGTAGATCCACTAGTTCCTGGTTGACTTTGATCATCGGGTGCACGTTCTGTTGATCCTCGTCTTGTGGGAAATTGAGCGGGAGAATTGGAGCGGAAATTTGGTTGAGAACTTCTCCTGCGATACGGCTTTACGCTTTCACTTTTTTCGTACTGCTTTGCACTCAAAGCAGTGAAATTTTTGATACATAAACTATGATAAACACAAGTATCCGTTCTTTGCGAAGACAAATAATCTTTATCACCATATTTCAATCGCAAAACTTTCCTAACGTGTAATGCTTTACGGCATTTTTCAAAAGAATCCTCCGTAAACACTTTAACTTTTGCTTTTGTATTATTTTTCTCTTCACAGTCTGTTTGAAGAAAACAGTAAGATTTATCCGGTGGATCACCCGAAGCCATGTCGATAGAAACGAAATGGTGTAAGCTATTCAAAGTCTAGCTTCTTCGAACACTCGTCACTGACTGGAGCGGAGTGGCACAGCATCTGCTCTCTATCTCTCCATCTCTCTCTCTCTCTCTCTCTCTCTCTCTCTCTTCAGATTGTAAGGCCCATACGAGAAATTTTGACCTGCTAGAGTGAAGTAATCGTAAAATTTCGAATTTGTTATCTGGGAATTTCATAAAAATTGTATAAATATACACACATATCTACATGTACATATATATATAATATATATATATATATGTACATGTAGATATGTGTGTAAAATATTGTAGTAAAATTACTCCTCTATTTTTAATAAAGATTTCCGAAACCATCAAATAAATCTCTTCATAAGTTCGATTGTAAATCTCTCTAGAAATATGCCATTGACCGTGCAAAGCCATTGACGGCGCAAGAGTATAATTTTTATAATACTTCGTTCTGCACATAACGTGGAAAAAATCAGATCATCATCACTAAGAGTGCTCAAATAATCTAACATAAGCTGGTCGTTTGCTTTGGTCGCATTATCTTTAATGTTATCTTTTAGCTTAGTTTTCCTAGAAACAGTGATCTTTAATTATTTACCGTGAGATTGTTTTCGCGGAGTTCCACAAAAAACGCATTTGTGTTCCAATATTTTACCATCATTGCAAATAACAACATTACCTTAAGACTCATTATCAACTTCATCACCGCTAAAATATAAATAAGAAAATATAATAAACATATCTGCAGAATTTTTGCATACTAAGTGATTACATTAATAAAATAGTACGATAACATGAATTTTTACAATTTTCTAAGATAATAAATTTATTTTATGAAGATTTCAATAAAATTTTTGTTTCATGTCACGATACTTGTCGGTTCATAATCAGCACAATTTTTAATGACACAAGCCGAAATGTAGATATTGTTACGTTATGTTGAACAAATTTAACAGGATTCTAGAAATAGATTTATGAAAGGCGCGGTTTTTTTTAATGTACCACCTGCGTGATAAAAAATTCATACAAAATATCAACTGACCTTAGATATGGTTCGTCATCAGCTTCTACGTCGACATCCATCTGAGAATGATCATCTCTGGAAAAAATAATTAAATGTGTCAATAGTCATCTCATTGTTATAGTGATTAAATCAACAATAAATTAATCATGCAAATTGTAGCGAATGTAAGTTTCGGAATACCGTCTAATTTTACTTCAATACTGATTTTAAATTTAACGTGAATTAATTGAAAAGCGTATAACATTTTGACTAACCGATCTTTGAATGCCGGATTGACAGATTCTGCATTTGAATCATTAGCATCGTCCGGTATATCAGCATCTTCATCGAAGGCACTACAAAATAAAATATAAAAGTTTCAAATTATTTCATATTGACGTCCATTTAATTAACTAAATCGATACAGCTATTTTAATTTTCAACTTTAAACTTGATACTATTTTATAAATAACATTATTTAGATTGATTTAAAAACCTATTAATTTGAAATAAAAGTTTCTCATGAAAAGAATTATGTAACGATTGAATAATTAGTCGAAACGGTCGAGCAAGGGCTATACAGTTTTGGTACAACTGACGTTCAGTCGGCCTTTTCTAGTCAGTGTTGCTACCTGCACCCAGAATCTTCCCCTTAAAACTCAAGCTGCAGAGCTAAGAGCTCCCTCCCCCATTTGTCTGAAGCATACTTTCACTTTTCGCTCGCTTGACTATCTGAAACATGGACAGAAAATCAGGGGGAAGTGACGCCGTCAACGCATTTGCTTCGTTTTCAGTCGCCATGATGATTTTTCGGCGTCGCTTTTCCCCAAATATCTACTTCAATGTTTTTTTCTTTTTTCAACAAAATGTTACAAAAATAAAAACAACTTTCTATCATAAATTATTGAAATTATTTTTATACAAATAAAATAATTGTAGGAGAGAACATGAGATGAATTCTTTTCAAGTGAAAATTATTATCATGCGAAAAATAAAATCTTTTATAAAATTACCTTCTAGACACCGACGTAGATCCACTAGTTCCTGGTTGACTTTGATCATCGGGTGCACGTTCTGTTGATCCTCGTCTTGTGGGAAATTGAGCGGGAGAATTGGAGCGGAAATTTGGTTGAGAACTTCTCCTGCGATACGGCTTTACGCTTTCACTTTTTTCGTACTGCTTTGCACTCAAAGCAGTGACATTTTTGATACATAAACTATGATAACCACAAGTATCCGTTCTTTGCGAAGACAAATAATCTTTATCACCATATTTCAATCGCAAAACTTTCCTAACGTGTAATGCTTTACGGCATTTTTCAAAAGAATCCTCCGTAAACACTTTAACTTTTGCTTTTGTATCATTTTTCTCTTCACAGTCTGTTTGAAGAAAACAGTAAGATTTATCCGGTGGATCACCCGAAGCCATGTCGATAGAAACGAAATGGTGTAAGCTATTCAAAGTCTAGCTTCTTCGAACACTCGTCACTGACTGGAGCGGAGTGGCACAGCATCTGCTCTCTATCTCTCCATCTCTCTCTCTCTCTCTCTCTCTCTCTCTCTTCAGATTGTAAGGCCCATACGAGAAATTTTGACCTGCTAGAGTGAAGTAATCGTAAAATTTCGAATTTGTTATCTGGGAATTTCATAAAAATTGTATAAATATACACACATATCTACATGTACATATATATATATATATATAATATATATATATATATATATATATATATATATATATATATATATATACATTAATTTTGTATTCTTGACTGGATTTATAATAAATAAAAAGATGTTCTTGGGGATGCAGTAATATATTCAATAAAATTCTTTGACTGAAGCCGAGCTTTCGAGAATGTTTATTCTCTTCTTCAGGGCAAAAATCGTGAATTTAGAATAAATTAACCAAAAACAGGATGGCTATGAAATCATTTCTGTTTTTGGTTAATTTATTCTAAATTCACGATTTTTGCCCTGAAGAAGAGAATAAACATTCTCGAAAGCTCGGCTTCAGTCAAAGAATTTTATTGAATATATGACTGCATCCCCAAGAACATATTTTTATATATATATATATATATATATATATATATATATATATATATATATATATATATATATATATATATATATATTGGTTAGAATAATTCAGGTTATACGGCCTAAAAGGGCATTCAATGAAAGATCTTCATGTAAAATCGTATATCTCGGCTTAGTTTAAATTTCAGCCTTCATCGGTGAAACTAAAAAATATTACAAAACCACAATGTATATGATATTTCTATCAATAAATATTAGGTATATATATATATATATATATATATATATATATATATATATATATATATATATATATATATATATATATATATATATATATATTTATATATATATATATATATATATATATATATATATATATATAATATTTATTGATAGAAATATCATATACATTGTGGTTTTGTAATATTTTTTAGTTTCACCGATGAAGGCTGAAATTTAAACTAAGCCGAGATATACGATTTTACATGAAGATCTTTCATTGAATGCCCTTTTAGGCCGTATAACCTGAATTATTCTAACCAATATATATATATATATATATATATATATATATATATATATATATATATAAAAATATGTTCTTGGGGATGCAGTCATATATTCAATAAAATTCTTTGACTGAAGCCGAGCTTTCGAGAATGTTTATTCTCTTCTTCAGGGCAAAAATCTGAATTTAGAATAAATTAACCAAAAACAGAAATGATTTCATAGCCATCCTGTTTTTGGTTTATTTATTCTAAATTCACGATTTTTGCCCTGAAGAAGAGAATAAACATTCTCGAAAGCTCGGCTTCAGTCAAAGAATTTTATTGAATATATTACTGCATCCCCAAGAACATCTTTTTATTTATTATAAATCCAGTCAAGAATACAAAATTAATGTATATATATATATATATATATATATATATGTACATGTAGATATGTGTGTATATTTATACAATTTTTATGAAATTCCCAGATAACAAATTCGAAATTTTACGATTACTTCACTCTAGCAGGTCAAAATTTCTCGTATGGGCCTTACAATCTGAAGAGAGAGAGAGAGAGAGAGAGAGAGAGAGAGATGGAGAGATAGAGAGCAGATGCTGTGCCACTCCGCTCCAGTCAGTGACGAGTGTTCGAAGAAGCTAGACTTTGAATAGCTTACACCATTTCGTTTCTATCGACATGGCTTCGGGTGATCCACCGGATAAATCTTACTGTTTTCTTCAAACAGACTGTGAAGAGAAAAATAATACAAAAGCAAAAGTTAAAGTGTTTACGGAGGATTCTTTTGAAAAATGCCGTAAAGCATTACACGTTAGGAAAGTTTTGCGATTGAAATATGGTGATAAAGATTATTTGTCTTCGCAAAGAACGGATACTTGTGGTTATCATAGTTTATGTATCAAAAATGTCACTGCTTTGAGTGCAAAGCAGTACGAAAAAAGTGAAAGCGTAAAGCCGTATCGCAGGAGAAGTTCTCAACCAAATTTCCGCTCCAATTCTCCCGCTCAATTTCCCACAAGACGAGGATCAACAGAACGTGCACCCGATGATCAAAGTCAACCAGGAACTAGTGGATCTACGTCGGTGTCTAGAAGGTAATTTTATAAAAGATTTTATTTTTCGCATGATAATAATTTTCACTTGAAAAGAATTCATCTCATGTTCTCTCCTACAATTATTTTATTTGTATAAAAATAATTTCAATAATTTATGATAGAAAGTTGTTTTTATTTTTGTAACATTTTGTTGAAAAAAGAAAAAAACATTGAAGTAGATATTTGGGGAAAAGCGACGCCGAAAAATCATCATGGCGACTGAAAACGAAGCAAATGCGTTGACGGCGTCACTTCCCCCTGATTTTCTGTCCATGTTTCAGATAGTCAAGCGAGCGAAAAGTGAAAGTATGCTTCAGACAAATGGGGGAGGGAGCTCTTAGCTCTGCAGCTTGAGTTTTAAGGGGAAGATTCTGGGTGCAGGTAGCAACACTGACTAGAAAAGGCCGACTGAACGTCAGTTGTACCAAAACTGTATAGCCCTTGCTCGACCGTTTCGACTAATTATTCAATCGTTACATAATTCTTTTCATGAGAAACTTTTATTTCAAATTAATAGGTTTTTAAATCAATCTAAATAATGTTATTTATAAAATAGTATCAAGTTTAAAGTTGAAAATTAAAATAGCTGTATCGATTTAGTTAATTAAATGGACGTCAATATGAAATAATTTGAAACTTTTATATTTTATTTTGTAGTGCCTTCGATGAAGATGCTGATATACCGGACGATGCTAATGATTCAAATGCAGAATCTGTCAATCCGGCATTCAAAGATCGGTTAGTCAAAATGTTATAAGCTTTTCAATTAACTCACGTTAAATTTAAAATCAGTATTGAAGTAAAATTAGACGGTATTCCGAAACTTACATTCGCTACAATTTGCATGATTAATTTATTGTTGATTTAATCACTATAACAATGAGATGACTATTGACACATTTAATTATTTTTTCCAGAGATGATCATTCTCAGATGGATGTCGACGTAGAAGCTGATGACGAACCATATCTAAGGTCAGTTGATATTTTGTATGAATTTTTTATCACGCAGGTGGTACATTAAAAAAAACCGCGCCTTTCATAAATCTATTTCTAGAATCCTGTTAAATTTGTTCAACATAACGTAACAATATCTACATTTCGGCTTTGTCATTAAAAATTGTGCTGATTATGAACCGACAAGTATCGTGACATGAAACAAAAATTTTATTGAATTCTTCATAAAATAAATTTATTATCTTAGAAAATTGTAAAAATTCATGTTATCGTACTATTTTATTAATGTAATCACTTAGTATGCAAAAATTCTGCAGATATGTTTATTATATTTTCTTATTTATATTTTAGCGGTGATGAAGTTGATAATGAGTCTTAAGGTAATGTTGTTATTTGCAATGATGGTAAAATATTGGAACACAAATGCGTTTTTTGTGGAACTCCGCGAAAACAATCTCACGGTAAATAATTAAAGATCACTGTTTCTAGGAAAACTAAGCTAAAAGATAACATTAAAGATAATGCGACCAAAGCAAACGACCAGCTTATGTTAGATTATTTGAGCACTCTTAGTGATGATGATCTGATTTTTTCCACGTTATGTGCAGAACGAAGTATTATAAAAATTATACTCTTGCGCCGTCAATGGCTTTGCACGGTCAATGGCATATTTCTAGAGAGATTTACAATCGAACTTATGAAGAGATTTATTTGATGGTTTCGGAAATCTTTATTAAAAATAGAGGAGTAATTTTACTACAATATTTTACACACATATCTACATGTACATATATATATATATTATATATATATGTACATGTAGATATGTGTGTATATTTATACAATTTTTATGAAATTCCCAGATAACAAATTCGAAATTTTACGATTACTTCACTCTAGCAGGTCAAAATTTCTCGTATGGGCCTTACAATCTGAAGAGAGAGAGAGAGAGAGAGAGAGAGATGGAGAGATAGAGAGCAGATGCTGTGCCACTCCGCTCCAGTCAGTGACGAGTGTTCGAAGAAGCTAGACTTTGAATAGCTTACACCATTTCGTTTCTATCGACATGGCTTCGGGTGATCCACCGGATAAATCTTACTGTTTTCTTCAAACAGACTGTGAAGAGAAAAATAATACAAAAGCAAAAGTTAAAGTGTTTACGGAGGATTCTTTTGAAAAATGCCGTAAAGCATTACACGTTAGGAAAGTTTTGCGATTGAAATATGGTGATAAAGATTATTTGTCTTCGCAAAGAACGGATACTTGTGGTTATCATAGTTTATGTATCAAAAATGTCACTGCTTTGAGTGCAAAGCAGTACGAAAAAAGTGAAAGCGTAAAGCCGTATCGCAGGAGAAGTTCTCAACCAAATTTCCGCTCCAATTCTCCCGCTCAATTTCCCACAAGACGAGGATCAACAGAACGTGCACCCGATGATCAAAGTCAACCAGGAACTAGTGGATCTACGTCGGTGTCTAGAAGGTAATTTTATAAAAGATTTTATTTTTCGCATGATAATAATTTTCACTTGAAAAGAATTCATCTCATGTTCTCTCCTACAATTATTTTATTTGTATAAAAATAATTTCAATAATTTATGATAGAAAGTTGTTTTTATTTTTGTAACATTTTGTTGAAAAAAGAAAAAAACATTGAAGTAGATATTTGGGGAAAAGCGACGCCGAAAAATCATCATGGCGACTGAAAACGAAGCAAATGCGTTGACGGCGTCACTTCCCCCTGATTTTCTGTCCATATATATATATATATATATATATATATATATATTGGTTAGAATAATTCAGGTTATACGGCCTAAAATGGCATTCAATGAAAGATCTTCATGTAAAATCGTATATTTCGGCTTAGTTTAAATTTCAGCCTTCATCGGCGAAACTAAAAAATATTACAAAACCACAATGTATATGATATTTCTATCAATAAATATTAGGTACTTACAACATGGATCTATTTATATATAGTAAAGTTACCACCAAACTAGCAAAGTTCAAAAACAGAAAAATTTTCCTTCTTAACTGCAGAAGATTTGATTTAACACCTAAACACATCACACCAGGAATCAAATGTTTATTACCTAGTCTAAACGAAGAAACTTCAATACTTATAGAGAGAAATAATCACAGGTTGGTTAGAAAAATATTAGTGTAGATATTAAGATAACTATAAAACAAATAGCCATTTTTGAAGAACGATTAGATTCAATTAAAAATAAGATTCATTGAATATTACCAATTAATATATTTAATAATTTTAATAACAGACAATTGCGTAGATTTAATAGAATATTCCTAGAGATCAAACAAAGTGATTTGAGAAAGATTGAAAATTTGAAAGAATCATATAAGAATGAAGTAAAATTTAAGAATAATTGGTTAAAAAATCTTACCAACACTCCATTACCAGAAGAAGTCAAATTAATTTTATCTTTAGGACCAAAATTTTGTTTCCTATAAAAAAGTTCTATCAGAAGTAGAATCAATAATACAAGCATTCCCAAAACAAGAACAAAATATTTATAGAGCTAAGGCCACAAAGATTATGACAAATTACTTCCATAAGAATGTAGATCAAAGAAATATTTTGAATCAATTACAAAACACCACCAAACAATTTATAAAATCACATCAAGAAGATATACTTGTCACAAGATCAGATAAAGGAAATATCACAGTAATTATGAAAAAAGAAGACTATGATCACAAAATAAAAGAAATGATACCAGATATTTCAGTATATAAAACAATTACCAGAGATCCTACAAATAAAACTTAAACTGAAAATAATGACTGGGCTAATAACTTTTGAATAAAAACTATATAAAAGAATCTACCCATAATTATATTATAACATACAAATCAACTGAATCTAGATTCTATAGTTTACCAAAAGTACACAAACAAGGATGTCCTCTTAGACCTATTATTTCATGCATAAACTCTCCAACATCTTCACTGAGTAAATTTATTGCTGATATTCTCAAGATATCCTTTGAAGATTATAATATATATGCCATAAAAGATTCATGAACCTTTGCTGACAAAATCAACAATTTTCGACTGCCTGAAAATTATGTCATTATATCTTTGGATGTAGTTTCACTGTTTACAAACATATCCCTAGAACTAACGCTGAAAATAATTCAAGAAGAATGGTTAAGAATTGCAGATCATACAAAAATACCTAAAAGAATGTTCAATGAAATTATAAAATTTATCTACAAATCAAATTATTTTTATACCAAAATACATTTTATTCACAAATCTTTGGATGTCCAATGGGAAGTTGTTTGAGTCTTGCGAACATTGTGCTGTCATTCTTACTTAGAAACTGTCTCTCACAATTAGAATTCCCAGTTCCTTTTATTTATCAATATGTTGACGATCTAATCCTATCGATACCAACTGATAGTGTTAACAATGTTCTCACGATTTTTAACAATTTTGACCAGCATCTGAAATTAACAATAGAAGAAGAAAAACAAAGATCTGTTCCATTCCTAGATACCAGATTAATAAGAGGGACTGATAATATTATAAGACTTGATTGGTATCAAAAACCTATGTCATCTGGAAGATATATTCATTATAAATCTTACCATAGTATAAAAATGAAGATAAATCTAATTCTTGGATTGAAGAAAAGAATAGAGGTTATCACTCATCCAAATTTAAAATCACAAGCATTAGAAAAATTGTTTAAGATCATGGTTGAAAATGGTTATCCTAAATGTTTTAAAAGAAAACTTATATATAGTACTTCTATACCTTCCACGAATGAGAATCCTATTAACAATGGCCCACCAACATCAGAAAACAATGAAGTCCATGAAAATCCACAAACTAATAGATTACTCCCAAAATATGCAGTTCTTCCGTATATTGAACATCTAACAAACAAACTCAATAGAATCTTCATAAATGCAGAAAACATGAATTTAAAAATTGCTCAATACAACTTAGTTACAAATAAAAATATGTTTTATACTGGAAAAGACTCGATAGATACCTTAAGTACCGGTCCGGATGTTGTCAATCAGCATCTGGGAGGAGTGAAGTGCCAACCCGGCGCGTCTCCAGGTGGCGGATAGGAGGGGGCCTCTAACGATGATTTTTATATGAGAAGGGGACCTGCGGGAAAATAGGGCTCATTGAGACTAAAAACTCAATTGGCAGCCACGAATACCCTGCCGCGGACCAACTTCACCTGTCCCAGCTGTAGTGTCGTGGCTAAGGGAATTGCACTCAGGTACAACGATGCCAGGTGTGCTTTCAAGCTAACCTCGAAACCAATCTGTCAAACCAACGCATCCTGGTCGTCTGTGGTCATGTCTCGCGGGCCAGTGATGCTGGGGGGTCTTGGCTTAACCGCCCGGACCAAGAGGAAATAACCTCATCAAAAATTCTAAATCCAAGGCGGGAAACTAGGCCGAGGGATGCACGGCCAGATATAGGACTGGTCTCTACTAGTTTCGACCTTGGAGCACAAGGGGGAACTCCATTGTATTAACCCCTTACTCCTGCATGCGGTGCTCTGCAGAAGTGGACTGATTTGTCCCCAGCTACTCGTGGGAACTTTATGGAACATTCACATAATCCCAAACTCACCGGAGGAGAGATGGAGAAAGCCTCCACCTCTTCATCCGGGCTCCCTGTGTAAAAGGGAAATGCCAAACGGCAAAGGAATCGTGTGCCGCTCGACCTGCCGAAACTCGGACAGCCGGGCGGCAGAGACGATCCACTGAGAAAGGGTCTCAGTGGAGCAGGAGTGCGGAAGTACCTGCGACTCCTCCATCAGGGACTTGCACCTGAGGAGGCCAGAAAACAGGCTGTTCAACACTCCATACCACCTACTGTCCCGACCCCGAAGGTAACACCGACGGGAAAAGGGACAGGAAAGAGAGGCGCGGAGCATATCACTCCTCCGGAAAGGCCTCAGCCTAAAAAGCCGAAAACAGCTGCAGCAAAAACCGTGCATGCCACTGGAAACGCTGCAGCTGCCAAGGCCGTAAAGGCTATTCGTGTGGGTATCATACCCAAGGATTACCCTAGAGTAATCCTTGAACCACAGCGGCTCTCAACACTAGAGGATACTCTAGTGGAAGAGATGTGCAGTGGAGAGGTGAAGGGAATGCACTTCACCGGTATACATTTCCGCTGTGGAATGATGCTGGTGGACTGCGGTTCTCAGGATTCGGCGGACTGGCTCATTGGAGTAGTGCCGGCCTTGAGGTCTTGGGAAGGACCCGTGTTAGTGGCGGTGGAGGAGAAAAACATCCCCAAACCCGTCACTGTAACGGTGTACTTCCCAAGAAACTTCGAAATGGAGACGGAGAAAATCCTCCGACTCGTCGAAGTACAGAACACCTGGCTCAGTACCGGAGCCTGGAAAGTACTCAACTCCAAAAAGGAGGGAACCGGTACTGTCCTCACGATTGGGATCGATCACCAATCAGGAGAGGCCCTGAAGGCAGAAGGATGCGTCTTGAACTTTAGGTTTGGACGTGTGTCTGTCTCGGGGCTAGGACAGAAAAATAAACCTGTGGGAGGTCCAAAAGATCCGGAGATGCCCTCCACATCTACGGACTACGGTGTGCAGGATAAAACTGCTAGCTCAGGTCTGGTCGAGGCCTCTGCTGGCTTTACCAAAGAAGCCGGCGCGGCAGAGAAATTCTCTGCAGTCCTGGGGGAAGGGCGAACCCATGCGGGGGTCGAAGCCATAACCCGAGACCCAGATACCCGCTCGAGCTCCAAGGAGACTACCCTCCCGATGGATCTTGATGAGGGACAGGAGGAAAGAGAGGAGGGGGGGAACTAGAGGCTGGACTATCCAGCCCCTACACTCCAGACAACAGCACCTTAATCCCTTTCTCCAAGGAGGCGCAAGTGAACTTGCATCATGCGAAGGGAGCTTCAGCAGTGATATGCAAGGCTATTTGCGAAATCCCAACTGGATTTTGAACTGATCCAGGAACCCTGGACAGGCAAAGCAGGCCAAATTAAAGGTTTGGCATCTAAAGACTCAGAATTGATCAATGACCAGAGGCAGGAGTCCCCTCGTGCCTGTGTGATCATAAGAAACATTAATTACACTTGTGTTTCAGAGTTCATGACTCGGGACCTTGTTCCAATTCTAGTACACCTCAACACTGGGGGCATCAACCGAGACATAGTTATTGCATCTGCTTATTTTACTGGAGACAATCCTGCAATACCTCCAGTCAAAGCTCAAGAGCTAGTGCAATACTGCAATAGCAGACAACCGCCAGTCATCATAGGCTGTGATGCCAATGCGCACAATGTTATCTGGGGAAGCACGAACAACAACCCTAGAGGTGAGTGCCTACTTGAATATCTCTTAGCTAATAATCTAGAAGCCCTTAATGTGGGAACAACCCCCACTTTTGTCACGAGAGCAAGAGAAGAGGTCCTGGACGTAACAATTGCCAGCCTTACTGCCAGAAATAACGTATTTGATTGGAGAGTGATGGAGGAACTTTCTCTCTCCGATCATAGAATTATAGAGTTTAGGATTGCGGGGGAAGTCACTGTCTCCAACTCGTAACCCTAGAAATACAGATTGGTCTAAATATAAGACCCTTCTGAAGCAAAACTTGGAACAGATCGAAAGTAATGGGGTCAAACACCCACACTGCGATCTGGATCAAGAGGTCGAACTGGTCAGTGTGGCGATAACGGATGCATTCCAATCAAGTTGCCCACTCTCAAAAGATCGACCAAGCAAGGAAGCATCTTGGTGGAACAAAAACCTTTCAAACCTCAGATTAGAGGTCCGTCGGCTCTTCAACAGGGCCAAAAGAGACGATAATTGGCAGGGCTACACCGAGAAGCTCACACAATACAATAAGGAGATCAGGATGGCCAAGAGGCTTCACTTTCAAGCTTTTTGTGAAAAGATCACTTCGACTCCTACTGCAGCCAGATTGCAAAAAGTCATGGCGAAAGGGGCAATCAGCCCCTTAATGTCGCTAAAGAAGCCAGACGGGTCATGCACTGAGGGAGAAGAGGAGCGATCTGCTCTACTTCTCAAAACACACTTCCCAGGAAGTGAACCCCTCAGTAGTATTGACGTAGCAATCCATACCAAGAATCCTCGCAAGGAAGATTGGAGTATTGCTAAGAAGATATTCACAAGACAAAGGTTGGAATGGGCAGTCAACACCTTTCAACCATATAAATCGCCGGGAGTAGATGGCATATTCCCAATACTCCTACAGAAAGGAATGGAGGAGATCCTAGCATATGGCAAAGAGCCAAAGTAATCTTCATACCGAAAATAGGGAAGAAAAATGGGACTGATCCCCGATCTTTCCGACCTATCTGTTTAACATCGTTTCTACTGAAAACGATGGAGAAAGTAGTGGATAACTTCATAAGAACAGAGATTCTGAAGGACAAACCACTTCATAAATGTCAGAATGCATACAGGGCGGGGCGTTCAACAGAAACCGCGCTGTATCAGCTAACTGAGGTCATTCATAGTTCTCTGAGCAATAAAGAAATCGCAATGTGTGCCTTCCTGGACATATCTGGGGCTTTTTACAACACCACACATGTGTCAATCAGGGAGGCACTCACACGGCGAGGAGTGAACAAGACCGTTATCAAATGGATGTATGAGATGTTGAAGACGAGAATAGCTGAGGCCCAAGTAGGTGATCATACCACCTCTGTTCAAGCTACTCGTGGAACACCTCAAGGAGGAGTAATATCTCCCCTCCTATGGAGCTTAGTAGTAGACGAGTTACTCCACAAACTCACGGAGCTTGGCTTCACATGTATAGGCTATGCCGACGACATAGTCCTAATAGTCCGAGGAATGTTCGCGAACACCCTATGCGAATTATTGCAGGAGGGCCTCAGAACTATTGAGCAATGATGCTTGTCAGTGGGGCTTAGCATAAACCCATCCAAGACCACAATTATTCCATTTACTTGGAAAAGGAAACTTCCAGCTATAAAACCTCTCACTTTGAGTGGAGACATAATAAGCTGCAAGGCTGAAGTCAAATATCTGGGATTAACACTAGATAGCAAGCTTCTGTGGAACAAGCATATTGAGGCTACTGCTAGCAAAGCAATAAAGGCCTTAATGGCGTGCAGAAATCTGACTGGTAAGACTTGGGGATGTAACCCAAAAATACTGCGATGGATGTACGTCATGATTGTCAGACCGATAATATCATATGGGTCAATAGCCTGGCAAGGCAAGTCAGAGCAATACGAGGAAAACCCTCGATAGAATACAAAGACTAGCCTGTGTCTGTATCACTGGAGCCATGAGAACTTGCCCGACCAGGGCACTAGAGATCATCACAGATCTCACACCTCTCCATCTAGTGATAGATAGATTGGCCCATGAGGCCATTCTAAGACTATCTAGGGATGGTTCAGACATTGTGGGAATTCGGAATCAGAGAGCTTGGTCCTCTCTGTCCAAACACATCCCATCAGCAAACATTCCCAGTGATGTAATGACAAAGAAAAGTAGCATCGAGAGAACTTTTACCACGGTGCTAAGTAGCAGAGAAGATTGGGACAGGGGGCTCACAACCCAAGCTCTCAAAAAGAATACCATTAAATGGTACACTGATGGTTCTAAGACCACGACGGGGACAGGCGCTGATGTGTTTGGGAATCGTACCAAATGCTCACTTGCGCTAGGCCGCTGCCCAAGCGTCTTTCAAGCAGAATTGCTTGCAATTGAGAGATGCGTGGAGGTGAACCTTGAAAGAAACTATCAGAAATGTGACATTGCAATACATTCTGATAGTCAAGCTGCAATTAAAGCACTGAACTCTCATACCATTGAATCTAAAATGGTATGGGAGTGTCGAAGGAAGCTCAATGAGCTAGGCAAGAACAACAGGGTCTTCTTAGTCTGGGTTCCCGGCCACACGGGAATCAAAGGCAACGAGGAGGCCAACACACTTGCCAGGAAAGGAGCACAAACTCCATTTACTGGCCCAGAACCCTTCTGTGGCACAGATAAAAGCACCTACAAGAAGTAGTTTCTGGAGAGGGAAAAAACCGTAAGAGAAAGACTCTTGCGGGATACCCCTGGATTGGATCATTCCAAAAAGTTTCTAAAAAACTTTGATACTGCAAGATCCAAAAGGTATTTTGATCTCAGCAAGAACAAGCTACATCTACTCACTGGATTTCTCACAGGACACTGTCGCCTCAAGAAGCATCTAATGAGATTAGGTCTAGCAGAGGATGACGAGTGCAGATTCTGCGGGGAAGAGGAGGAAACTCCGGATCACCTGGTGACGGAATGCCTCGCCATTGCTAGCCAACGCAAACAGTGAGGAAGTATACTCCTTGAAGCCAACCCAGATACTGGAGTTCATTAGAACTCTGGAACTGGAAGGAGAGTTGTAGACAGCGTATAGGCGAGTGCAACTCAGGTAGGGGGCACAATAGACCTTATGGTCGCAGTGCAATGTAACCCTCTCTTAAATCTAAATCTAAATCTAAATCTACCTTAAGTAAATCCGATGTTGTATATTCATTGAAATGTCTTCAATGTGAAAAATTTTACATTGGTCAAACTTCACAAATTTTAAAAAATAGATTGATTCAACATCGTAGTGTTATAAGATTAAGACCAAACAGATGTGCATTAGCTTCCCACGTTAAAAATACCAAAAATAACATTGATTTTGAAAATGTAAAAGTTCTTGAAACAGAAAAAAATACAGAAAAACGAGTTTTCCTAGAAATGTGTCACATTCAACAGAAACCTACGATGAACAATAAAACAGATATCGATGGTCTTGGTAATATTTACTGCTATCTGATAGAAAAAGACAAAAGAAATTGAAATAGATATTGCTCTATGTTTTTGGTTTTTCTTGTATATGTTTCATCCCTTATTCAGAGTCAAAGTTATTTTGATAACATAATACATATTTTTCTATACAAATAGAAAATAATAATTTTATTATAATAGATCTCAAGAACAAAAATTTTCAAATTCCTCAAATTACTTGAAAATTTTGGTATCTATAACAATATAAAATAAAAATTTAGAAATGTCTAATTATTTTGTTTTATAAGTCAAATTGAAAGTATCAAAAATATGAATGTTTGAGATTGCATTTGTATAATATTAGATTTTATAAATAATATTATTTTCCTGTGAATATGGACATTTTGAACTTTACTATATATAAATAGATCCATGTTGTAAGTACTTAATATTTATTGATAGAAATATCATATACATTGTGGTTTTTTAATATTTTTTAGTTTCGCTGATGAAGGCTGAAATTTAAACTAAGTCGAAATATACGATTTTACATGAAGATCTTTCATTGAATGCCCTTTTAGGCCGTATAACCTGAATTATTCTAACCAACATAGTTACTGTCGGCTGTGACTACCCTTTCAAATATATATATATATATATATATATATATATATATATATATATATATATATATATATATATATATATATATATATATCTAATATAAAAATAGGAAGAAGCTCTACACCTTTATGCTTTTATTCAGTCGGATACAACCACCCACTAGAAGCGGATCACGTGATTTCAAGCTTGTTAGCTTTCATCAGCGCCACATAAGTGGAAACTGTATCCAACTATACAAAAGCTAACAAGCTTGAAATCACGTGATCCGCTTCTAGTGGGTGGTTGTATCCGACTGAATAAAAGCATAAAGGTGTAGAGCTTCTTCCTATTTTTATATTTTATATCTCATTCATTAATGAACTAATAGATTTCTTTAATTATATATATATATATATATATATATATATATATATATATATATATATATTTGGAAGTACGGCAGTATTTGTTAGAACACACTAAACTCTATGATTGGGTAATCTGCCGAAGAATTTTATGGGGCTTAAAGAAAGAATACTCTTCTTGCTAACCAAGCTTTCGAAAAATATATTTTCATCTTCAGGGCTGAAAAATATACAATAAGGGTGGAGTTTGATTATCACCAAGGAAAAGAAACAAATCAACATACAAAATATTAAAAACTTACTTTTGCAAACGAGGTTACAAAATAAAAATGAGCAAAGACAAAGTTAGGACTTCCTTCGCCCATATGGACGGAAAACAATTAACACTTAAGATATTTGACAAAATTAAAATTTCTTAAAATTAAATGATCCTCCTCTATTTTATAGTTCTATTTACAAAATTACTGAAATGTTTGTTCTAAAAACATCATGATTTATATTAATAATGATTTTAAGAGACGCCAAACTATTAGTTATAACAAGATTTATCATAGTTATTACAATAAAACAAAAGTCAAATTAAATCAATTAATCAATTCGCAAGTTAACTTGAACATAAAGACCAAACATAATTGGATAAGAAATTTAACGGACGTTGCAGTCCCGGAGAAGATAGTCAATTTACTCGCCTTGGGGCCCAAATTTAGCCTTCCACCCAGACTTGATAATAGGTTGGTCCAGAGTGTACTTGCAGATCTTGAAACGGAGCTCATTAACGTAGTAGATATAAATATAAGAAACATCACCACCGCAAGAGTCACCAACTGTTAAACAAATTTTTGCGCTAGCCCAATTACCCGTATCAATCATTATGAAAAGTTAGTCTCGGAAACTAGAAGATTTCTGAATAACCATAGAGATTTGTTGGTTTTAAAGGCTGACAAAGGTAATGTTACGGTTATCATGTACCAACAAGAGTATACTAATCTTTGTAAAAGGCTATTAGATGACGTCAAATACTATAAGAGAGTACCGAGAGATCCATAACTTACATTACAGGGCAAAGCAAATAAAATCCTAGCTGAGATGTTCAGACATAATTATATTGATAAGGTGACCAGGGCAAAATACACTGTTTATGACTCACTCCCTGCCAGATTTTATGCTTTACCGAAAATTCATAAAGAACCTTTAATGCTTAGACCTATTATCTCTTCTATTGGCACGCCCAACTCGGGCTTATGTAAATTTATTACTGAAATTCTAACGAACGCTTACAACAAGAGTAATGACTATTTTGTCCGGGATTCATTCCATTTTGCAGACTTTATGAATGATTATCAACTACCACCAGAGTATGTATTGATCAGCCTTGACGGTTCATCTTTGTTTACTAACATCCCCTATGAGCTTGCTGAGTCCAGCATTAGAAAACATTGGGATGAAATACAATCCTGTTGTAGTCTTAATCTAGAGTTCTTTCTTTCGGCACAAGTTCATTTTCGACAGCACTGTCTTCACTTTTCAAGGAGAGATAAACCGGCAAGTTTTTGGTACACCTATGGGCTCCACTATCTCACCAATTATTTCAGCTTTTGTCATGGACGACTTGCTGGATAATTGTTTGCCAAAACTACCTTTCAAAATTCTATTCTTGAAAAAGTATGTTGATGATATAATTTGCTCAATTCCTGTGGAATCGGAAAACATTGTCCTACAAGTTTTCAACGGCTATAATGCCAATCTAAATTTTACCATAGAGAAGGAACATAATAACTCTCTGCCCTTTCTTGACACCAGATGTATCTGCACTGAAAATCAAACAGTAATATTAGATTGGTATCAGAAACCAACGAGCAGTGGTAGGTACATCAATTATTATTCATATCACGATGAAAGAGTCAAAACAAATTTGGTTTTGGGGTTAAAGAGTAGGATTAAAAACATATGTCACCCTACTTTAATAAACAAAAACATTGACAAACTATATCAAATATTACTTGATAATTCATATCCCACCAAACTTCTCCGCAAACTTTTGTACAGCAGTCCATCTTCTGACCAAAGCCAAATTTCAATCCAAATAGGGCCATCTCAACAGGTCGGTCCATCACGATATTTCTCAATCCCTTGGATAAGAGAGCTCACTCCCAAGTTAATCGGAATTATAAGGGATGTCCTGGCTAACAGTAAAGTTGCTAAGAGGAATGTGAACTTATTAGGCCATCAGTTCTCTAATATTAAAGACAAAATACCTACCGGGAAAACCTGTAACGCGGTCTACAAAATTCCTTGTAACAACTGTGACCTAGTTTATATTGGTGAAACAAAGAGGCAACTCAATAACATAATTATCTCACACAGGAGCGATTGCAAGCTAAGTAAACTTAATTGTGCTTTGGCCCAACACACACATGATACAAATCACAACCCTTATTTCCAGGAAGCTTCTATTTTAGTAAATGAATCGAATCATACCAAAAGATTGATTCATGAGATGATCGAAATCAGTAAGGAACCCAATGTCATGAATAAATGTTCCAATGTTCGTGGCTTGAGCTCTATTTATTCCTATTTGATATCAAAATATTGTAGCAATCATCAGCAACAAACAATCATTCATAGAGTATTGTAAAATGCCTATTTTTCGGTGTTTATTCTAGTTATTTTTGGTCTTACTTTCTTAAGTGTGTGTGACAGAACAATCACTTGTCTTATTGTCTTGCATTTTGCCGGGATAAATTCGAAAAGTTCATTTATTATTCCCCCACATTCAAATGAGAGAGAAAGATGTATTTTTCATGATGTTTTTAGAACAAACATTTCAGTAATTTTGTAAATAGAACTATAAAATAGAGGAGGATCATTTAATTTTAAGAACTATTAATTTTGTCATATGTCTTAAGTGTTAATTGTTTTCCGTCCATATGGGCGAAGGAAGTCCTAACTTTGTCTTTGCTCATTTTTATTTTGTAACCTCGTTTGCAAAAGTAAGTTTTTAATATTTTGTATGTTGATTTGTTTCTTTTCCTTGGTGATAATCAAACTCCACCCTTATTGTATATTTTTTAGCCCTGAAGATGAAAATATATTTTTCGAAAGCTTGGTTAGCAAGAAGAGTATTCTTTTTTTAAGCCCCATAAAATTCTTCGGCAGATTACCCAATCATAGAGTTTATATATATATATATATATATATATATATATATAAATATATATATATATAAATTTTATCAAAATAATAATTTCATAAGAATCGCAAAATAATAATATATTATCAAACGTTAATTTCTGTGCTGAGAAGCGAGCACCATCTTGCCCCAACGTTCTTCGACGTTTCTTGGGGCACCATGAGTCGATGAGTATTACGAAATTACTTTTACCAAAAATACAACTCTTCCCAGATATTTACAAAAAAATTAAATGAGAATCGGTCAATAATTAGCGCTGTAAATGAATTAAAAAAAAATAAGAAGCCGATTTTTGCGGTTGCGACGTTTGCGGTGGCGGCGAAAAACGGCCGAAAATGAGTAAGCGGTATAAAATCACGCGCGCAAAAAAAAGGTTGTATTTCAGCGAGTTTTCATCGTTTTCTAATGATTTTTTTTGTGTTGGGTAGCGCAAACTGATAGTTTTAATGAAGCCATCAAAAATAACTTTTATTGTAGACGAATGCGAACATTTTTCATTTTCACAAATACGTCGATTTTCCTTATTTTCTTCAAAGGTCTTCCGACCTGTAAAACTTCTGGCGTTATCACACCGCTCTTAGTTAAGACCCCAAATGTCAGGTAAAAAAGTTTGACGCGTGTACCACATGAGGTTTTTCGAATGAATTTTCCGGCACTCTCGGTCGCTTCTGGCAAGGGTTTTTCGACCCCCAAAACTTCTGGCGCTATTACGCCGCTACAAGTTGAGAGTTCGGCCCCATGTTCCACAAGGTTTCACTCGTGTACCAAATAGGAATTTTAAGAGGAATTTTCCGGTACATTGAATCGCTTCTGGCGAGGGTTTTCCGACTTGCAAAACTTCTGGCGTTATTACACCCTTCTTGTTTGAGGTTCGGACCCCGCGATCAAAGAGTTTTCACTCGTGTACCATATGGGGTTTTTCCGCCCTTTTTTTCGCCCGTGAAAACCGGCTGGCATTTTCATATCCGATCTGTACAGAATGCCAGAAATTTGGGTTTGGTGATGAACTAATTACGGGCGCCCCATTTCCAAGCGCAAATGTCGTGTACCTTATCGATGCTGTTTTATGTAGCCAGCTCTCCGACTAATACCATGCCTGGATACGCTTGGGATGCAATGTTAAAGGTTACTCAATTCAAACTGGAATTACTGAATGATGTGGTTAAAATCATGTTTATAGAAAAGGCGATACGTGGTGGTATTTCACTTTGTAATGGTAGATACTCGGAAGCCAACAACAAATACATGCCGGAATACGATCCTAAAAATCCGTCGAAATATTTAATGTATTCCGAAGTAAATCATTTGTACGGCTGGGCAATGTCGGAATATTTGACCTATGACGGGTTTGCGTGGTTGGATTAAGATGTGGAACACTACAATGTTATGAATTTCGTAGACGACGCACCTGAGGGATACATTTTAAAACTAGATCTGGAATATCCTCGCGACTTACATCATCAACATAAATATTTTCCATTTGCTGCTGAACACCGCATACCAACCGGATCAAAATTACCAAAATTAATGGCAACTCTTTACAACAAAAAAGAATATGTAATCCACTACAGAAACTTGAAACAATGTTTGGTCAACGGGTTAAAAGTAAACAAAATACTTAAAAAAATTAAATTCAAGCAATTGGCGTGGCTGCGACCTTATATTGAACTAAACACTGCTCTGAGGACAGTAGCCACAATCGAATTTAAAAACAAAATGTTTAAATTGATGAATAATGCGGTTTTCGGCAAAACAATGGAGAATATTCGAAAACACAGAGTGGTGAAACTTTTAAGATCATGGGAGGGCCGCTATGGAGCTAAAAATTTGATATCAAGTCCACAATTCCGAAACCGAACAATTTTCGATGAAAACTTGGTAGCTATAGAATTACAGAAAACTGAAGTTGTATTCAACAAGCCACTGTATGTTGGAACGGCAATTTTAGATTTATCAACATTATGCATGTATAATTTTCATTGTGGATTCATGCTACCAAAAATTTGTGTTGAAAAATGTAAACTGTTGTATATGGATAGTGATAGCTTCATTTATGACTTAAAGTGTGATGATGTATATGAAGAAGTTGTGAATGCTAGTCCTTGCAAATTTGACACATCAGATTATAGTGTTGTTAATGTCTATAAAATTCCTTTGGTTAATAAGAAAACGTTGGGTTCAATGAAGGATGAAGCAAACGGTAAAATAATCACACATTTTATTGGTTTACGTTCGAAAATGTATACATATAAAGTTCAGTGTGGAAAAGTAGTTAAAATATCCAAAGGTATTAAATACAACATTGTGAAAAAAAAAAAAATATTTTAACCCTATTTGAATTGTTTGTAGGAATTGATTGAGAAAACCATGAGCCAACGTTGTATCCGTTCGTACGCCCACAACGTTTTCAGCATTACGATAACAGAAACGCTACCGTGGGGACACCAGGATGCTAAATAATCAAATTTTCTTTTTTTAGTTTATTATTTCAAAGTTAATATCTGATTTTTTGTAAAATGTCCATTCAAGAAATATTTGAAAAAAATATGATATTTCTTTCTAGTTTAAGCAATTTTATGTATATTAAGAAATTTTTTTTAACTTTATATCTAAAATTTATACTAATAAATGTGTAGGTTGTCTTATCAGTTGCACATTTCCTGTAAAAATATTTTAATCGCAACTATGTTTAGAATGTAGAAGATCAGGATGAAACAAGTAACTATGAACATTTTATTTTAAATAAAAACACATATTGATAAGATATAAGTTTTTTATTTCTTTCAAAAATTGGTTTTTACACAAATCTTTACTTCAATTTTACTACGATAATAATTGAAATACGCTCTCAAGGTATTGTTACGTGGATAGTTTATCATGTACTTACTGTTATTATTTCCTTTAGTTTGTATTTGTTCTGATTCCTTGCTTACAATAGTTATTGCATGTATATTTCATTATGTAGTTCTAGAATTATAGTAGATTTATTCTCGATCCTTCCAAAAACAATTTGTGAGGTACAATTTGTCATACTATTGTCAGTTTGACAAGGATATAGAACATTAATTATGTGGGTCTAGATAATCATAGAACATTCTCGAAGAATGTCATATCATGATTCAGATGTATAAAGTCGTGACGATCACGGAATAGAGTCAGTTTATGGTATCAGTCAATTGGAGACATAACTCGAAAGTAGTTGGAACGCGATAGTCAAAGTGACAAGTAGTGACAGTTGTACTACAACAGAATGCCGTGTACAGTTTGTTTGAAAATAAATCATTGGAAGCAATCTGCGAATTTTGAATATTACGCAAGTGAACTCACCCCACAACGTTTAGCACAGGGTTAAACGTTACAATTGGTGTCAGAAAAAGGGATCTTCGCATTTTGTTAAGAATATATGGTGAATACCAGATCGAAAGATACGACGAAATGGCAAATTTTGCAGAAATAATGAAGTTCCTAGAAAATCAAGAAAGAAGTAGACAAGAACAAGAAGCAAAAATAACAAAAATTCCAGAAAATCAAGAAAGAGGCAGACAACAAGATAAAAAAGAACAAGAGAAAAAATAAGTAAAATTCTAGAAAATCAAGAAAGAATTAGAAAGGAAGACCAAACAAAAATAAGTCAAATTCTAGAAAATCAAGAAAGAAGTAGACAAGAACAAGAAAGAATTAGGCAGGAAGACCAAGCAAAAATAAGACAAATCTTAGAAGAACAAGAAAGAGTGCGACAAGAAGATAAACAGGAAGTTGACCAGAAATTAGAGAAAGTTGACCAAAAAGTAGAGAAAGTTCAAGAAGAAGTTGAACAGAAATTAGAGAAAGTTCAAGAAAGCTTTGATCTAAAATTTCAATTAATAGAAGAAATGATGTTGCATACGAAAGCTGAAGTGCCTCTAAGAAGATCGTCCAATGAAATTCAAAATGGTGTAGTTAATCCAGTAAAAATTGAAGCCCCAAAATTCGATGGTAAAGAGTCTTGGTCTACATATAAAAAGCAATTTGATGCTGCTGCTTTGGCTAGTGGTTGGTCAGATGAAGAGAAGGCCACTGCATTGATCTTGGCTCTACGTGGTGATGCATTGGAAATCATAAATACTGGGGGCGAACATTCGTTTGAGATTTTAGTGGATCAACTTGAAATGCGTTACGGTGACCAACATCTACAAAAAGTTTACCAACCACAGTTAAAGAATAAGCAGCAAAGGTATGGAGAAAAACTACAACAATATGAAATTGACGTTGCCCGGCTCGTTCGACTGGCATATCCTACAGCACCAAAATACTTTCTTGATAGGTTAACGGTACAAACATTTATTGATGGTATAAGAGATATTGAAATGCAACAAACCCTTCGGTTAAGTAGTCCTACAAGAATTGAAGATGCCCTCGCACGTGCACTTGAATACGAAGCTGCTAAACAGGCGTCCAGAAGTCATCTCAGACATCGACAGACACGATGGGTCAATTCAACAAAAGAGAAGTCGTATGGCAATGGTAACTCCATAAAGCACATTATTAGAATGTTACAAAAATTTGATGGGCAAACAAATGAACAAAGAACTAAGACTTTGTATTGGAGTGGAGAAGAAGGACATATAAGGAAGAATTGTCCACAGCCTCAAAAAAGCAATGTGCAGGAAAACTCCAGTTAGCCAGTTTTGCGGGGCGAAGAATGGCTTACTCCAACCAACATCATTAGAAATCAAAATTTCCCGACTGAGTTATGAAGGATCCAGCTTTGTTGTGATAGGAAGAATATGCGGTCGGGATTGTAATATTGTTATTGATACTCGTTCATGTTCTACCATTGTGCGAGCTGATGTTATTCCTGCTTGCAAAATTGACCAACCCAATAGAAGTTATATATTTTAAACTGCAAATGGAGTGACAATACCCGTCATTGGTACTCACGAGGCAGATATTCAGCTGGGAAAATCAAAATTCAGTCATAAAGAGAGATTGCCGAGATTTTGGATGAAGTTTTATTTGGGCTATACATCATGAATAAATTTGGTTTCAATCTGAACCTCCAAGACCGTATACTCAAAGTTAATGAAGAAGAGTTGTTTATGTCAACATCTGAATCTAGAATAAGAAAAATTTAGGTGAACTGGACCATTACGATACCTGGATGGTCTGATAATCTCATCCATGTTAAAATAGAAGGTTCTAAGTGCAAGGAGGCACTGGTATTGGAAAGTAATCCAGAATGTCTGTCAAAGGAAATGATTATAGAAAACGCATTAATAAATCCATCAATTGAGCATCCAATTAAGGTGAGAGTTTTAAATCTGTCCGAATAACCTAGAGTTTTAATGAAAGATGAAGTAATTGCCTGTGCGGAGCCTATAGTATCTGTCAAAATCTCAAGCAGTCAAGGGAAAACCATGTGCCAGAAAGGAAGAGAGCTGAAAGAGAGAATAATTGCTCAAGTTACAAACCAACAGAAGGAGAAATTTGGTGATTTATGGCATTAATACAAAGAACTATTTTCTTTTTCGGAAACAGATCTAGGACGAACTAATATAGTACAACATCGCATTAACACAGGCAACCAACAACCAATAAAACAAATTGCAAGAAGGGTACCATTAGCAAAATAAAGTGAAATGGAAATACTTATAGATAACATGAGGAAACAAAATGTAATTGAACCTTCGAACAGTCCTTGGTTCTCACCGGTTGTCTTAGTCACAAAAAAAATAGCTCGGCTAGGTTTTGTGTTAATTATAGAAAATTAAATGAAATCACAAAAAAGACAGTTATCCTCTTCCCAGAATAGACGATACACTGGATTGGTTGTCAGGAGCGAAATGGTTTTCTACATTGGACTTGAAAAGTGGATATTGGCAAGTCGAAATGCATCCTGAGGATGAAGAAAAGACAGCATTTTCAGCCAATACTGGTCTATGGCAATTCACTGTAATGCCATTTAGATTGTGCAACGCTTCAGCGACTTTTGAGAGATTGTTGGAAAGAGTACTACGTGGACTCATCGGAAAGAAATGTTTAGTATACCTTGATGATGTAATCGTTTTCAGTAAAACATTTGAGGAACACTTGAAAAATCTAGAAGAGGTATTTCAACGATTCTCACAAGCAAATCTTAAACTTAGTCCCGAGAAATGTGCTTTCCTAACAACTGAGGTGAAGTATTTGGGACACATAATATCCGCAAATGGTGTAAGAACAGATCCGGAAGAGACAGAAGTGGTTCATAATTGGCCTGTACCAAGGAACAAAACAGAACTGCGAAGTTTCTTAGGCCTGTGTTCATATTACAGACGGTTCGTAAAGAATTTTGCTAGTATTGCCCGTCCATTGCATCGACTAACTGAGAAGGAAATACCTTACAATTGGACTCCAGAATTTAAGAATGCTTTCGAATATCTGAAAGGTGCTTTGTGCTCTTCTATTGTTCTGGCTTATCTCCAGAGATAAGGAGAATTTATCCTAGATACTGATGCCAGTAAAACAGGAATTGGGGCAATTTTGTCCCAAAGAATAGAAGGAGTGGATTATGTACTAGCATATTACAGTAAGAGTTTATCAAAGGCTGAATAAACTTACTGTGTGACGCGGCAAGAGTTACTAGCTGTAGTCAAGGCAATAAGACATTTCCACAAATATTTATACGATCAGACATTTGTTCTACGGACCGATCACGCATCACTTAAATAGCTGTTCCAGTTCAAGAGCCCAGAAGGTCAGATAGGGCGCTGGCATAAAACAACAAAAATTGACTTCAAAATTGAACATCGTCCTGGTAATAACCACAAAAACGCTGATGCACTGTCAACACGGCCTTGTGCAGAGGACTGTAAAAAACTGTTCAAGACTTGAAAATAATTTGCCAGAAATTCTTAAAGTCAAACGAACTTTGATAAATGGCGACCCAAACTGGAGTTCGCAAGTACTCAAACAAGACCAACTGGATGATAATGATATTGGACCAGTTATGAGGTGGAAAATGGATGGAGCAAGACCTACTTGGCAGAAGATATCAGATTTGTTTCCTGTGATAAAAGAATAAGTAATAATAATAATAATAATAATATTTATTCATAGAAACTCATCATCAATCAACAATACAGATATATATATATATATATATATATATATATATATATATATATATATATATATATATATATATATATAAATTACAAATATAGACTTTGTGTGGATCTGTACGGTTAAAAGGAACGAGTGTAGATTCAGTAATGTGAACTTTTTTTTAGTGATTCCTTGAATTATTACATTCTCTGGAAATCGCTGGGGAAATTTTTGACAAACGTGAGGTATATATATATATATATATGTTATATCAACCAATATTGCTGACTCTGCTAAACCCATGAACTCGACTTCACAACAGTATGATGACAATACAGTACCAGGAATATCATATTTCAACATATCGTACTTCAACTGATAACATATCCAGAAACTCTTCTGATTACACCGTCCCGAGTATGCTGACTATGGAATCCGTGAATATGACGCAATTAGTGGCATTTTCCTATGAGAACATTATATTGCATATTTTACATATATATATATTTACACTTTATAATTTTAATCATTCTGAAATGTAAATCTAAAGTAAGACGAATCTATGTCAGTTTTCATAATCATCCTAACCTTACAGTTAATTTAACTTGTACAATAATTATAATTTAATTCTTATAATTAAATCATTAATAATAAGTGGTGTCAGAAGTAAATAAATAAAATAATTGTTTTAAAAAGCCAATTAGATAAAACGAAATCTAAAAATTGGTGTCAGAAGTGGGATCTCATCTCCACATTCAGCAAGAAGATTGTGGTGGTTTCCAAACCTTCAAGAAGTAAGAAAACACGCAACAGACAACACAAGTGGCATATCCTCTACGCACACAGAACAAGGCAACTAACTCGGTGTGGTCAACCCAGATCTCCAGTAGAAGACATTGCAACGCATACGAAGACGGTCTTTCCGACGCCAGGAATACGTACATACTCACCTGACGGAGCAAGCTTCACGGAACCGGATTTCATCTTATATGTGGAAATTACTGTAAGTCATTTCAGAATCATCTCGTCTTTTAATAATTAAATTCTATTTATATTTTAAATAAGAAACCAACAGTTCTTAATTCAATAATAAAAGGAAACATATAGAATATAAATTGCAACAAATTTTTATGATATTAAGATCCAAGAAAATCAAAATGAGTCAACAAGGCAATAACTCTGTTAATGATAACGCTAGTGTTAATGCTAACGCTAATGTAGATAATATTGAACCATACAAGTTGAGTGAAATTTTCTCAATAATTCCTGAATTTGATGGTAATCAAATATTTCTAAATACTTTTATTCTGTCATGTACAACTGCATTTGGAATGGCTATAGGTAATCAAAGAATTCTCCTTAGCTTACATATCAAAAACAAACTTCGCGGTCGCGCTGCTGAATTAATAAATTCACGCAACCCTGCTACATGGCATGATATAAAAACGCTACCAGAAAGTCATTTTGGAGATACGAGAGACTTATCATCTCTTATCCAAGATCTACAGAGAATTAGGCAACTACCTAATGAATCTCCGTTAACCTTCATCACCAGGTTACAAACCAATGAAGCTAAAATGTACGCTTCAATAAATAAACAAAATTTATCTATCGAAGAAAAGAACGCGCAGACACGACTAGCGGAAACTGTGGCCCTTAATACACTCATGACAGGCTTAGAACCTAAGCTAGGTCAAATTGTAAGAGCTAGTGACCCTGTAGACATACTGACAGCAACAAATAGAATTAGGAGAGAACTTCAATTAGATTATTTCGAAAATTAGAAACATCAGAATACAAACAAGAATACGGCTTTACAACAACGCAAACCAATTAATCTCCCTCCTAAACATTGTTCAAATTGCAAACGAATTGGTCATGCAACTAATGAATGCAGACAGAGACCATTCCAACAAAACTTCAATCAAAACTTCCAAGCTTTCCAAGCCAGACCACAATTTCAGTCAAACATTCACCAAAAACCAAATCCTCCAGATAATTTCCAGCAAAATCAATCTTTTACAAATAGACCTTCTGTCATACGTCCAAATCCCAATATAGGTAATATCAGACCAAGCGTCGTCCAACAAAATCCGAACTTCAGTAGATTCCAACAAAACCCTACTTACCATATCAATCAATCCGATAACTATTATGACGAATCATATCAATACGAACCTGAAGATTACTCATATAGTAATTACAATCCGCAAGACAACTTCTACAATTATCAACAAGAAGAAATTAATCAATGTGAAAACCAGGATTTTCACGTAAGCCCAATAGTTCCAACAGATCCTCCTCCAGAGAAGAAGTCAGATATAGATCAGCTTCAAACCCAAATTCAAGCAATCAATCTTCAAGATTACAACCCCAATCTGAACTTCCCCGAACAGAGCTACTTATAAATCCTCTGCTCGCTGTGAAATCACAAAATTTATTTTACATTACAGACTCGACAAATACTCACAAATTTCTCATTGATTCCGGAGCTGGACTTTCTATCTTTAAACCTCACGTTTGTCAAAAATTTCCCCAGCGATTTCCAGAGAATGTAATAATTCAAGGAATCACTAATCAAAAAGTTCACATTACTGAATCTACACTCGTTCCTTTTAACCGTACAGATCCACACAAAGTCTATATTTGTAATTTAGATATAGAATTTGATGGACTTCTAGGCTCAGACTTCCTCGAACAAGAGAATTAGAAACAAATTTTAAAACCGTCCAACTTCACAAAGCTTCAGATAATATACAAAACATCGAAACCAAGGACACAGAAAGAACAAATAACATAATTAGAATAGAACCAAGAATCGAACAAGTTTATAAATTGAAATGCAATTTATCAAACACTGACGCATTATTAACAGGTATAGAAATAGAAAAAGTACGCCTTCCGCATGCTTTAGTAAAAGTTAATGAAAATGACGAATTTATAACAATAATTCTTAACGCAAACGCAATTCCTAAAGAAATAAATTTTTCAGATATTAACATAGTACCTATACAACATTTTTCTATTAACAATCTTAGCGAATACGAACACGACATACAACAAGACAGAATTCCCGAAATACGTAACCAACTTGAATTCTCAGATATATTTTACCTCGAAGGAGACAAATTGACTTTTACCAACGAAATTAAACATTCCATTAAAATTAATTCCGACAAACCAACATTCACCAAGTCTTATAGGTATCCGCAAATACACAAAGATGAAGTTAAATCCCAGATCAATAAAATGCTTGATCAAGGCATTATTAGACCTTCATGTTCACCTTTTTCATCTCCAGTTTGGGTCGTCCCTAAGAAAATGGACGCATCAGGCAAACAAAAGTGGATAGTAGTTGTAGATTATCGTAAGCTCAACGAAATCACAATTAACGATAAATATCCGCTGCCAAATATTTCAGACCTCTTAGATCAACTTGGCAAGTGTCAGTATTTCTCTACTCTAGACTTAGCTTCTGGATTTCACCAGATCGAAATTGATCCACAAGATATTCAGAAGACCGCATTTCTGTCGAGAATGGACATTTCGAGTTCGTCCGAATGCCTTTAGGTCTCAAAAATGCCCCTTCAACTTTTCAGTGAGTAATGTACAATATATTACTCGATATACAAAATGAGCGTTGTCTAGTTTATATGGATGACATTATTGTATATTCCCCATCAATAAATGAACATATTAACAGACTGACTGACGTTTTTACGAAACTCAGACATGCAAATATGAAAATCCAACCGGATAAGTGTGAATTCCTCCGCAAGGAAGTAGCCTATCTATGACATCTTGTTACTAAGGATGGTGTCAAACCAAACCCATCTAAGGTTGAATGTATCATAAATTTTCCAACACCTAAGAACCAAAAAGACATAAAATCTTTTCTAAGTTTAGCCGGTTACTACCGAAGATTTATCGAAAACTTCGCTAGAATTTCAAAACCACTAACCAGACTTCTCAAAAAAGACGTTCCATTCGATTTTGATGCCGATTGTAAACAATCATTTGACGAATTAAAGCAAGCCCTTATCTCTACCCCAGTGCTCATATATCCAAACTTCGAAGAGCCTTTCATTCTCACAACAGACGCAAGCGCTTTTGCGATTGGTGCAGTACTCTCTCAAGGAATAATTGGTAAAGATCTTCCGATAGCTTATGCATCAAGAACTCTTTGCAAAGCAGAAACAAAATACTCCACCATTGAAAGAGAATTACTTGCGATCGTTTGGGCAGTAAAACACTTTAGACCCTACATCTTTGGAAGAAAATTCACTTTAATCACAGACCATCGTCCCTTAACTTGGCTCTTTTCAGTAAAAGATACAGGTAGTCGATTAGCAAGATGGAGACTAAAGCTGGAAGAATATGACTACGAGATTAAATACAAACCCGGAAAGATAAACAAAAATGCAGATGCACTTTCCCGCATTAAAGTTAATCATATCCAAAATTTATCAAAATTCTAATCTGAATACAATCTAACACCTTATTCAACTTTTGCTTATAATGAGAACATAGATGAAAATATTCCCGAAGATCAAAAGAACAACCCTGAATTTCTAGAAAACATGTATAAAGAATTTGATACATTTGTAAAATTATACAAGACTAAATCCCTTTTGGACTATTCGAAAATAGAATCAAGTAACGGACAATTACTAGATAAGAATAATAAAAATATTCTTACATTTCTTAGACAAAACCAACTGAACGAAATTCAAGAAAAAATTATTGATGATATTTTTGAAGAGAACTACGACTTCGAACATCTTAAAATTAATGTATTATCTAGCAAAACTGTGAAAAATAAAAAATATTTTATAATAGCATTACCATATAATCCAGATACAGTAACTGAATATTTATTTGGAGCCCTTTTCAAAGATCAAGACCTTTTTCAGGACAACCAGACATACTGTGTTGAAACTAGTATTGATTTACCCATACTAGAAATTTTATCATTTATTACTTCAGAAAAACAACTCAAATTTAAAATGTTTCAAAACCAGACCAAAACTCCAGATACAGACGAAATTCGCCTTATCATTGACTAAAATCATAATGGAAAGATGAATTTACACAAAGGAATAAACGAGACTATTCGTCGAATAAGAGAAAGATATAACTGGAACGGACTGACAAAAGACGTTGAGAACTTTATAAAAACTTGTGAAATATGCCAGAAAAATAAAGCATATAGGAAAAATCTCGACAGACCACTCGTAATCACAGAAACTCCAAAAACACCGTTCAAACGTATTAGTATAGACATATTAGAAGTTCCTAACAGAAATTATGCCTTAACAATACGCGATGAACTCACAAAATTCAGTCAGGCTTACCCTATCAAAGACAAATCTGCAAAATCAGTAGTTGATACCCTTCTCTTATATTTTCAACACTATGGCACTCCCCTTCGAATACATTCCGATTATGGCCGAGAGTTTGATAATTCTCTACTTAGAGACCTCTGTACATTGTATAACATAAAGATGACATTTTCCAGCGTAGGACATCCGCAGTCTAACGGATCTCTCGAATGATTTCATTCGACTCTGTTAGAAATGATTAGAGTCATTCTCGCCGAATATCCTAACGAACATCCCTTTAATGTTTTACCGTACGCAGTTATTTGCTACAACAATTCAGCAAATAAAACTCATGGTTTCACTCCTTATGAGTTAGTCTTCGGACATACTTCAAGTAGACCGCCGGAGCAGCTATACAATGAAAAATAATTAATAACAAAATATGTTAGAGATCTGAATAACAGACTTTCACATTTTTTCAAAATAGCCAGAGAACGCACTGAAAGCAAGAAACAGAAAGCGAAAGATCGTTTCGATAAGCATGTACACGAAAATACTCCAAATTTTCAAGTAGGAGATAAAGTATTTATTAAAGAGTCACAACTAAAAAACAAGTTACAGAATAAATTTAATGGTCCATACGATATTTTAGAAATTTTCAATAATTCAGCTATTTTACTTAATTCTAATACTAATCAATAAACAAAAGTTAATTTCGACCGTATGAAACCATATTCTGAAAACTAAAATGTTTTCAGGTACCCCCTATTGGTCAATATGGCCTTTTGCCAATTTAAAATTGATCCTATAAACAACACGATAGGAGTCTTCTATCACGATGAAACAAGAATTATCATCTCCAACGACAAGTGGACTCTACTAGTACACAAGAACATTACAGGACTTTTAGCTGCATATGAAAACAACAACAAAATTTTGGACACTATACGTAATACTTTAAAACCGGATTATCACGCTATGAATATTTTTCGTTCCGACGTACAGACACACCTAGATTTACTAACACAAATATCTAAATCCATACAAGAGAAATTCAACAAAATCATCATAGATACAAAACGCGTTAAAAGAGGTTTAGTGAACATTATAGGAAGCGTATTTAAAACCATAACAGGCAACTTAGATGCTACAGATGGTGAATTTTATACAAAAAATATAGAAAAATTAAACAATGATCAACATTACACTGAAAACCTTCTTAAGAATCAGATTTCAGTATCATCCTCTCTAATTAGAACTTTCAACGAAACAATACAAAATTTAACAATTGATAGAAAAACATTTAATGACGATATTTATAAAATTGAAAGAGCAATTCATGATATTAACAACCAAGTTAAAACTGTTGAAGCCAAACTAAACTTTTTGGAAATATGCGAAAAATTAATGGAGAGTTATTTGATTATTGAAGATAATTTAAATGAAATTATAAATACAGTAACATTTGCAGGATTGAAAATAATTCACTCTTCAATTATTTCACCACAAAACATGGTATCAGCCCTTCAAGAGATATCACAAAACCTTGTGAGAAATAATCTCCCTTTACCAGTAAAAATCTCTAAAATTGCACAATATCTTCAATTAATAGAGCTTGAAGCATATCAAAAAGATAACCAAATTGTCTTCATTTTGAAAATACCTTTAGTTGAACAACAACTTTATACTCTATATCATCTATTTCCTATTCCAATCTTGAATAAAAGAACTGGCCATCATCATATTCTTTCAATTAGTCATAAATACATTGCGCGAAATGATGATTCTTTAATGTATATTCCTGTAAAGGAGCCTAATAATTGTAAAGAAATAGGTCCACATAAGAAGTTGTGTCCCAACTTGTACGCTTACCCCATAGACAACGATGCAGTGTGTGAAGCGCAGTTATTGAAAAACCGTCAAAATGTGCCCAAAACCTGTGAAAGTTCCGTAATCTACAGTCAATTCGTAGGAATAACAAAAATCCAAGCAGAAAGCCGAACATCTACCGACTATGCCGACAATTCTCATCCAGTAATAATACCTTACGAATATTGTGATCATTTAGTTGAAAGTATCAACATTCCTAAACTAGAACCACTAAAGCTAAATGAAATAAACATGGAAGAATTGGATATTGCAAACCACAAACTAGAGCAATATTCAAAAGAATTAGAAAATCTAATGAACGAACCATTCTTGACCAAAAATATATCTTGGTTCACTTACATTTCTATAGGATCCATTCTATGCATCATTACTATTTATATCATAATGAAAATTTTGAAAAAACTCAAAGGACAAAAGGAAGAAAATGAAGAAAAATCATCCACCTTCAAAAGAATTACAAGTCTACTTCCAAGAAGAAGACCTAACATTGAAAATAATGAAGTAATTGAAATTCCTACCATTGGAATATCCAATCTACCTTAAAAGTTACTGCATAGCACCAATTTTTTATAAATGATGGGAGCTGTTATATCAACCAATATTGCTGACTCTGCTAAACCCATGAACTCGACTTCACAACACAAAAGCAACTGGAAGTGTGTCCCGCTGGTAGATCTGGTCTGGTAAATTCCGACTATCTTCCAGTTGCTTTTGTCTAGTTGGATACAGCTTCCACTTATGTGGCGCTGATGAAAGCTAACAAGCTTGAAATCACGTGATCCGCTTCTAGTGGTGGTTGTGTCCAACTAAATAAAAGCACAAAGGTGTAGAGCATCTATCATTATTATATATATTATATATACTCTTTCATTTATGAAATATAGATATCTTCATTTACACATATCCTTACGTTAAACGTAATTAGGCTCTCAATACCTAGGTGGCGCGAAGTGTGTCCCGCTGGTAGATCTGGTCTGGTAAATTCCGACTATCTTCCAGTTGCTTTTGTCTAGTTGGATACAGCTTCCACTTATGTGGCGCTGCTAAAGCTAACAAGCTTGAAATCACGTGATCCGCTTCTAGTGGTGGTTGTCCAACTAAATAAAAGCACAAAGGTGTAGAGCATCTATCGTTATTATATATATATATATATATATATATATATATATATATATATATATATATATATATAAATAAAAAGATGTTCTTGGGGATGCAGTCATATATTCAATAATAAATAAATTTATAAATTAATTTATTCTAAATTCACGATTTTTGCCCTGAAGAAGAGAATAAACATTCTCGAAAGCTCGGCTTCAGTCAAAGAATTTTATAGAATATGTGACTGCATCCCCAAGAACATCTTTTTATTTATTATAAATCCAGTCAAGAATACAAAATCAAAATATATATATATATATATATATATATATATATATATATATATATATAAGCGCACACACACGCATGTATTAAGCTAATATATTTCTTGAGAATAAATACAGGTGACACACAAAGGAAATCCTGTGCGTGGGAATTGTAACACAAACTAGATAAATTAATTATACACTACTTTAATACAATTAATATCTTATATATTCTTCCTAATCCTAGATATTAGAAAATAATACATAAATTTACCTACTTACTATAACATTTGACGATTTACAAGGTATGGATTTTTTTTATAATTTAATTGTTTTTCAGATCAACTGGTTTTTGCATTTCTTGACGAGATTTGTTTAATAACCAGTTTTTGAGCTTAGATTTGAACATTGTGAGAGAGTTAGTTGTTTTAAAGAATTAGGAATTTCACCGTATATTTTTGGAGCAAGATATAGGTGGCTTCGCTGTCCTATTGTTTTCAACATTCGAGGCACGACAATAGTCTGGTTTCCATACCTAGTTTGATATCTATGATTTGACATTATGGACTTGGCAATATTTTTACGCTGCTGCAAGGCGAGAGACAGGACACACATCTGTCTCATATCAAGAACATTTGCTTCCCTGTACAAGTCATCGCTAGGGTACCTATAATTCTTACCTAATATTATTTTCAAGATCCATTTCTGCATCGTTTCCAAATGTTTCAGATGGTTGTTCAGAACACCGCCCCACGATATTATTCCATAAAGTAAGTAAGATTGTATCAAAGCAAAACACATTATTATCAAATGTTTTCTTTCGAGAAACTTTTTCATGTATTTAAATTTGCCTAGATAGTACCTCAAAGTTTTCAAGGTGGACATTCCATTTGAGATTTGAATCTAGATAGATTCCTAAAAATCTGACCTATGAACTTGATGCGATCCTCATTGTGTCTCGGTTGTATTGGATGTCAATTGATGTGTATTCGGGTAGGTTGGAGTTGTAACTCATAAAGGGAAGATAAGTGGTTTTTTGAGATTAATTGTAAGAAGTTTACTGGTAAAGAACTCTATTATCACGGGAAAAGATCTTGTAATTTTCTCTTTGACGTTGGTCCAAGAAACGTCTTTGAAAAAGATGACCGTATCGTCAGCAAAACTACTTATTTCCCCTTCGACAGGTAGGTCAAATATAGCGTTCAGGTATAAGTAGATATACTAAGAGAGTTCTACATCATCATAGTCAGCATGATTTTTCAGAGGGGTCCAGAATAATGAAATAATAATTTCTTTGGCGCGCGTGGGGGCGAGCGTGCAGAGTTTTTTTTCCAAGGGGGTCTCAATTTTAATAAATCGTAGAATCCTTCTTTTTAAACAACTAGAGGCGGTAACTGCATTAGTTATTATAATTTTAATTAAATTCCTACTTTTTAAACATGAGCGTGCGCGCCATCTAGCAGAGAGTGATTAATTACTTTTATTATATTTAATATTGCTGTGAAAAAATAGTTCATGAATCGCCGTTTCGAACCCACATCCATAAATCCACACGCTTCCCATACCAGGCGTCTTAACACAGCGTGCTATTCGGTCCCATTTGAAACATAGGAGATTGTTGAATAGAACGGTGATTTCTTGCGGTCAGTGGAATAATTAAATTCCTTATCAATTATTTTCATGTTTATACATAATGATTATATGGATGAATATAGATGAATTTCTAATATTAATTTTTATATATTAATTATCTCAAACGAGTCTTCGTCAGATACAACGGTGATTTCTTGCAGTATGGGAAAATGTATGATTAAATTCATTCTTAATCAATTATATTTATTTTTATACATAATGATCATATGAGAAAATATTGATGCATTTCTAATATTAATTAATTAATTAATTTGACAAAAATTCAGTTTTTGTTTAAATCGACCAAGATTTTTGTATTTAACCGTTGCCACCGAAATATATCTCGGTGGCAACGATTTAACACACAGATTTAAGAAAAATCTTCAATATGGTACACTACATAAAATTAAAAAAATAATAGGGTATGGAGTAATTCTTCTTGATGGTTCGTGTGTGTGGAGGGGACAAGGTATAAATAACATGTGATAGTGTTTAAAATTATTAGTAATCAGTCATGTCTCAACCACTTAGTTTCTTCGCTAACTATGTATCCCAAATAGATGGGCAGTCAGACTGGTGTCGATGAAATATATAAATGTGTTGTAATCGGTAATCGGATACAATTCTGATGATGGATTTTCCTTGTGTATAAAATTGAGTGGAAAAGGGAATCAAGAAGTCATTTTAACTGAGTCAGAATGGCAAAAGCTTTTGATATATCAAGGTATTGTGAGTAGCTATCTATATTTTAACGAAGCAACAGATCGAATTCAAGAACAAAGTTTCTCCTTGGATTTTGATCATGTAGAAAATGAACCAGTTGTTATAATTTTTAAGGATAGTAACCACATTAATTTGGGATATGAGACGGTGTGCGGTCTATGGAATTTATTACTGCTAATAGACTACCAAGTGGAATTACGGAAGAGTCATCATTTTCCAAGTTTCTTCAAGATTTTAAAAAGAGGCCTACAGCATTGCTATGGTGATGAAATTGAAAACGTTTTAAATTTACTAGAGCCTCATAACAGTCCAAATATTGAAAATATATATTTGATGCTAGAGTTAGTGTATTTATATCCAAAAGTGCTTGAACAGGAAATTAATCAGTCATGATGAGTGAAAGAAAATGTGTTATGTTTATGTGTTAGTGGATCATGATGGAGGTTGCGGAGAAGTAAGAAAAGGAGAATGGATGCAAATTGCTAGAGACCGGTTGCGGTTTCAAAGGCGCATTTTGCTTTTGTCGAATATTATTAATAATGTGTTAGATAGCAATCATAGACATTGTATTTATCAAACAAGGTTTTTTGAATAAAAACATTATAATTTACATTTGCTTTATCTTACTTTAAATAATTTACATAACTATCATTTTTTACCATGCAACCGCACATGAATTGTTTTGTTGCAACAAGTCAGATATTATTTCCTTTAAACTCACTTCTTCAATATCCAATCTGTTTTTCTGTCAGCTATACTTTTAATTGGAACTTGGCAGTCTTTTGCGGTATGGGAGAATGCAAATTATGATAAAATATGCCTTCAATTTAGCCATCTTTTACTCTGTGTTTCTTCCCTTTTTTACACGTAGACACCAAATGAAAGTTATTAGACATCGCCTCATCTTATATTTGTCTCTCGATTGACAATGACATATGCAGTATCCGAAAAAGTTGCATCGTTTACATGCGCGACCGTCAACTTGGGTTACTGGTATTTGAAAACATTTTTTAATCCAACAATATTGTTCTTCGGAATTTTGTTGTGATGCTGCTGCTGCTGCTGTTGACATTGTATCTATTGAATAATTTTCATATTTAACTCGTATATATTCTTCATAAATCTTGATCGATATAGAAAATTACTGTGACGCCTGTTGCAAAAAGATTTTTCACATCACTATATTCCATAAAGAAGGAAATAAACTACACAGGAAGTGGGTAAAGGTGCCTATATATACAACGCTGAGTTTCAAACTCACAGTCATTATAATTCAGCAAGCGTCTACAGAACTAATACTGTCTTTCTCTCTCAACCTTTAAAATACACACTAAGTATTTTTCATTATTTTCAATTTACTCATAATGCTTTTACAATATTTTTTTGTTACATATGGCTTTTTTACAAGATCTAAACAAAGCTACCATCATCATACAAAAGTCTCACACCAAAATTTCTGATCTCCAAATAGGAACAAAATATAAGATAATAGGTGCAAAGGCAGTCTCCAGCAAATTTGGTGAGACAATTTTGTTGGAGTTGGAAGAAACGGTTGTGTTCCTCCCAAAGAGATTCGTTGAGAAATGTCTACCCCATCTGGAGGAAATCAGAAGCGGCAAATATTCTTTAATTTTCCGTGGCAGGTGTCGACTGGCAAGGCAAACCAAGCTTCTTCTTTTGAATTGATAGAAAATTAAGTAAGTTTCTTTTAGAACATTTTTTATGATGGAGAATATCAACATTATTAAGAAATCTGATAATTCAGTTGTAGCTATAAGAAAATTAAGTAAAATTTTATTCGATAAATTCACTAGTGTAGACGAAAAGATTAGGTTAAATAGGATGAAACGATATATAGGATTATGTAATAAAGAAATGAAACAAACAGATCTACCCATTGGAATTAGGAGAAAATTACAGACAAACATTGGACATTTCAAAAATTTCCAAAATTTAATTAAAAGTAGAAATCACAATAGAGGAGGTGGGAGTGGTTGTAGCATGATTGGACTTAGATGTAAAGAAATAATTCAATGGAGGGATATAGCATCGAGTTTTATGAGTCGAATTCAGAGGGGCATCATAATTATTTTTGTTCATATTGACTTGGAACAATTTTTTGCAGATTGTTTTGGTATCTTGAAGCTAAAGCTTGCGAAAATTAACACTACTTTCTGCGGTGAATTCATAAAAGAGTCAAAACATGATGATGACGATATAGTTAGAGATTAAAAATACTTCAATACAAAAAATTCAATTGTGGATGGCTCGACGGATCTGCAACGCTGGTTCATTGATAATGTTTATAGCAAAATTCAAAATGAAATTTCAAGAACGTGATAGTGGTTGGGCATTGAAGAAAATAATTTCATTAGAAGTTAATATTAACAAAGTTGACATGGGAAATGGTTCATCCTTTATTAAAGTGCCTTGGGAAATTTTCAATAAACGTGCATGTCTGAATGTTCAGAATAATGATAAATTTTGTTTTTATTGGTCCATCGTTAGTGCTTTATACCCAGCGAAAATTAACAATAATCGAACTTCTTCATATCCACACTTTAGAAATGTTTTAAAAACTGAAAATATAGATGATCCCATACCTCTCAATCATATTGGAAAATTTGAAAGAGCAAATAATATTTCAGTTAACGTCTATGCATTAGAGCTTAATGTTATGAAGAAAAAATCATTTTATACTGTAGTGCCAGCTCGATTAACACCTAATAAATTAGATAAACATGTAAATTTACTTTTGATTTAAAATATATTTTTTTCAAAATTGAATGATTATGATGCTCCATCGTTGATGAGAATGAGACTGTAAATATTAAATATCATTATTGTCTTATTCGAAATTTATCGCGATTAATATCACATCAGACCTATAATCATAATGGCAAAAAATTAATTTGCTATGGATGTCTCAATTATTTTCAGTGTAAAGAAAAATTTGAGGATCATCAAAAACTTTGCTCTCAACTAAATCAATGTAAATTTTTTTTTCCAAAATTTACTCATGTTGAATTTAAAAATTTCACATACAAACAAACAACTCCTTTTGTTATTTATTCAGATTTTGAGTGTCAAATAGAAAAAGTAGATGATTTAGTGTCTTCTAAAACAGCTAAATACCAAGAACATACACCATACAGCGCCGCTTACTATGTGAAATGTTCATTTGACGACTCTTTATCGTTTTTCAATAGCTATCGCGGTGCAGATTGCATGGACTGGTATGCAAACGAAATATCCAACGTGGCAGAGATTGTCCAATCAAAAATCAAAACTATCATACCGATGACTGAAAATCCCCCCAACAAGTGTAATGCAACAACATCTTGTCATATTTGTGAGAAAATATTCATGTTAAAAGATATTATTGTACGTGATCATGATCATCTTACTGGAAAGTTTAGAGGATTTGCACACCAATCCTTCAATCTTAATTATCGAAAATTGTTCGTAGTTCCAATAGTATTTCACAATCTGTCCGGCTACGATAGCCATTTTATGATCAAGCAATTAAGTAGAAAGGGACGCATGAGCATACTGCCAATTAATATGGAAAAATATATTTCATTTACTCTTTATAATGATAAAACAGACATAGAATTTAGATTTATCGACTCTCTTCGCTTTCTCGGCACCTCATTAGACAAACTAGCTTCAATAATGGATCGACGACAAGACTTGAAAATTATGAAACGCGAGTTCAATACATTGAACGAAGAGGCATTTACTTTTCTCACCAAAAAAGGAATATTTCCCTATGATTATGTTGATTGTTTGCAAAAACTTGAGGAAACTGAATTACCGGCGAAAGAACACTCTTACAATAAACTCAACAATGAAGATATATCTGACGACCAGTATGCTCATGCTCAAAGCGTATGGGAAGTTTTCAAAATTTCTGATTTGGGGTTGTACTTGGATCTGTATTTAAAGACAGACGTTTTGTTGTTGGCTGATGTGTTTGAAAATTTTCGGAAAAAATGTTTAGCAACCTACAAGTTAGATCCAGCTTGGTACAATACCATGCCTGGATACACTTGGGACGCGATGTTAAAACTCACACAATGTAAACTGGAATTACTGAATGATGTGGACAAAATCATGTTTATAGAAAACGCGATTCGTGGCGGTATTTCGGTTTGTAGCGGTAGATATTCGAAAGCCAACAACAAATACCTGCCGGAATATGATTTCACAAAACTATCGAATTATATAATGTATTTAGATGTTAATAATTTATATGGTTTCCTTACGGCGGGTTTTCGTGGCTAGAAATTGTGGAGAATTTGGATGTGACGGCTATCCCAGACGATGCTCCTGAGGGATATGTGGTACAAGTGGATCTGGAATATCCTCGCAACCTACACCACCAACATAAAAACTTACCAAAATTAATGACAACCCCTTACAATAAAAAAGCATACACTAGAGAAATTTGAAACAATGTCTGGCAAATGGTTTGAATGTCGCGAAAATTCATAAAATTGTGAAATTTAAGCAGTCAGCGTGGCTGCGATCTTACATTGAGCTAAACACTACTTTGAGGACCGCAGCCACAAACTAATTTGGGAAGAACTTGTTTAAATTAATGAATAATCCGGTGTTTGGTAAGACAATGGAAAATATTAGGAAACACAGAGTGGTGAAGCTTATAAGATCATGGGAGGGAAGATACGGAGCGAAAAATTTAATGGCAAGTCCGCAATTCCGAAACCGAACAATTTTAGATGAAAACTTGGTAGCCATCGAATTACAGAAAACCGAAGTTGTATTCAACAAACCGCTATTTGTTGGAATGGCTATTTTAGATATATCAAAATTATGCATGTAAAATTTTCATTATGATTTCATGTTACCAAAATTAGGCATACTTTCATACATGGATACGGATAGCTTCATTTATGAATTAAAGTGTAATGATGCATATGAAGAAGTCATAAAAGCAAATATTTCTAAATTTGATACATCAGATTATAATGTTGATAACATTTATAAAATACCTTTGGCCAATAAAAAAAAGCAAATGGTAATATAATCACTCATTTCATTGGTTTGCGTTCTAAAATGTATACATTTAAAGTTCAGGGGGGTAAGGTGGTGAAAAAATCTAAGGGAGTGAAATATAACGTTGTAAAAAGTAAAATAACTTTTGATGATTATTTTAATTGTTTGAAATAATTTAATCAAAAATCGATAAGTCAGCGTTGCATCCGTTCATATGCACACAATGTTTTTAGTATAGAACAATCAAAAATTGCTCCATACGACGATAAACGATTTTTAATTCCAAACTCTTTCGATACGTTGCCGTGGGGTCATCATGATGCCCAATAAAATTTTATTTGTTTTAGGTAAAATCATGTCATCACCACCACAAATGAAGGCTTTATGTATAAGAAGGGTTTGCGAAAATGTTTCAAGTATTTTAAGTTTTGTTAGCTATTGTCTTCTTTATCATGCACTACCTTGGATAGTCCTTGAAGAAATTTTCAAGAAATTCGCTTATTACCGCTAGGAACAGCAAGCAGCAGCAAGTTTCAGTTACCGAAAAAGCATATGAACTTATATCATTAAGAAATATTTTATACACAAAAGAGATTAATCGGTCTATAACAAGGAGTGCAATTTTAAATAAAGATGATTGGACCGAAGAATATTGCGAAAATCAGTACTGTGTATGGGTTTATTTTTATAAAGTTAAAGGACTAAATTTAATATTTTGTGAAAATAGTTTTAAACTTTTTGAATTTATCATGAGGAATTACAATAAAAATGTAGTAGCAATTTGTGAACATTATCATTTGAATTTTGAATCTGAAAATTCATATAAGATATATCGGAATAAAACTATGTGGTGTCAAAGTGAATTCAAAGAATTATTATTTGTATTAAAAGAAAAAAGTGAGTGTGATTATGATTTACACAATGGCGGATGTATTAGATTTAACGATTTGTGGTAAAAAAACTCCATCATAACAATGTTTGAAGAGGTATTTAACTTTATGTATGTTTTAGATTTAATATTTTCTGTATATTAATAAAAACTATATAGATAGATATACTGAGCTTTATATTTCACAAAATTCATTGGTTGTAGTTCTTTCTTTAATTTAATAAACCTTGAAATGATATGTGATTTTAACGTTTTTTATTCATTACATTGCATCATAAAATTGTTTAATCATTAATTTTTTGTAGCTATATATCTCTATAATTCGCCTTAATTCTTCAAGTTTTCTCTGATGTTCAATGATTCTTGCTTGGAGCTGAGTGCTCAACATATTGTAAAGTCTTCTTCAAGTTCAAGTTCAAAAATCGTTTATTTCCTATTTGTACATTGCTAATTTCTTATATATATATATATATATATATATACAGAAAAGAGGCCTGGCTTAGGGGGATAGCCCCCTCTGCAGGCAGAAATGATTATAAGTTTCAATGGTGGTAGATAGAGCTGTGGGTATCTACCTGAGGCGAAGTGCATTTCATGGCAGTGGGGCGAGAAAAAACCCGCCCCAAGTCTTCTTTGGAAAGGCTCACATTTATACTTTATATGAGGCATGCGCACTAAATTTGACGAACTATTTTTGTAAGAGGGTTATAACTAAACAGTTTGTCATGTAATATCAGACAGTTTGCTGTAGTGTCTTTTTTTCGTTTTCACTGGTCTCAAATTCGATACGCATAACAACTGACCCACTTTGAATCGACTCTTTTTGTCGACTACAATCTATGTGATTAATCGGACAAATTTTTAAAAATTCTTCAGGTGTATGAACTGGTTCGTTGTTAGTTTCGTAGTAAGATTGTTGGAAATGGGAAAACATCTCATACAGAGAAGCATATTTCTTATCTTTGAAATTTAAATATTGATCCTGATAAGGGTATATTGGTTAAGTTTATATGATCAAACCAACTCATATCAGATGTAACTTTTTTATCAATCTGGAATGCTACTATAACATGCCTAGGAGTTTCTACCTGACTAGTGGTCCTTACACTCCACGAGTGTTGAGTTGATTCAGTTAAAGTTGGATATTCAATTAATTCCCATGAACGGAAACCAATTGCTAAATCTGTATTTTTTTTCTATAATTTTGGTTAAGGCAAGTTGCTGTGGTATGTCCACGGAAACATGTGGAACTCTATAATAGATTTTGGTAATTGTAAGTCTTGGTTTTTCAGTATCATCTTCACTTATAACCGCTTCCAAATCTTTACTAGAGCGGATCAATATCAACTCTTGCTTCATATTCATAATAATATTGCGATAATGTTCAAAAAATCCCATCAAAATATTTAGTGGTATACAAACGTTGAAATTTCCATTAGTGTCTGTAATTCTCTCACCCACTAAATCCACTCTTGGTCTATATCCAGCATTATGAAGTTTAACACTTTCATTATCGTTGTAAGACAAATATGCTTTTAGAGTGGATGTTAATCCCACGTTTCTGTTTGTATCGATTGTGACCCCATTTAATTCATAGCGAATTTCTCTAAATAAGAAAGCTACACCATTGATAATAAATTTAAGTTTGGATGCCTTAGTTCCATCATCTTTTGTTAATTTTCCCTCGATATATAAATGACACGGTAATGTACACAGATCTACTTCTTGAATAGGTATTCTTATCTCATCATTGTATTCAAATGTTCCAGATACTGAGGGTTGGTAAGAGCGCAATTCAAAATTTGTGAGGTCTTGCTGTTACGTTCAATGTATCCATTATATTTGTAATTTGAAACCAAGTGAAGTCAAAAATTTTCGATTCTGTGATGTTAACGCTTTCGTTGTGTGAGATACACTAACTTTGTTTTTTTTGCTGTTCCTTTTTTTTATATGAAATATCTACAACTCTGCTATATCTAACCACCATTACTGATCTTTCTCAAGTGTAATCTAATGGTTATGGTTTCTTCTCTGAAATTTATAAGTCGACTGTCTTGATCCAATACTTTTATAGTAATATTGGTTACTGTTTGAACACTAATTGGAAAAAACAAAATTGGTAATGATGATTCTACTATCTTATATCCCGTAGGAACGTTTGGAAAGGACTGATGGATAATGTGGACAGGTTTCCCATTTAAATAGGAGTTTGTACATATATTACAGTCAATGCAAATTGAGTTAACTCTCAAAATTTTTACTGTAGAGTCTGATTTATGATCCTTGTTTGCAGATAGTATTTTCTTACCAAATCCAAAAACATCTCGCAAAGTATTGTCTGATTTGAAATTTATTCGTTTTGAGCAGTTAATTTTGCATTTTAAGGTATCTTTGTTGATAGTTATGTTTAATGTGACTCCATTACTTTTGATAGTGTCTATTAAAAGTTTACTCATATCTTCAAATTCATATGATCCTGTTGGAACTAAAATCTCCTTATCATCATTATCATAAATAAATTTATTGTTTACTCCCTCTTCTATGTTTGGTATCGTCATAGAAGTTTCAAAGTCGGCTAATCCAAGTTCGTACTGATTGTCTTCTAAGTAAATTGATGGATTGAAATCTGCGTTTAAGTGGATTTGTTCCCAGAAAGTGTTATCGTTAGACTCATTGTTGTCGTTGTAAAGCACCACAAACTACTGTTGAAAGTTATGTGCAGAAGAAGTAATTATATAGAAATTTTAGACAAAGCTGTCGCAATTGTATGTAAGAGTTTGTATTGTGTTGTAATTATGTTTTAATATTCGAGCTACCATCACTTTGAAAGTATATTATCAGTTCTTTTGCTGGTCTCAAATCACCATAGCTATCAAAATAGATGATGCAATTGTTGTCTTTAACATATGCTATCCAATGACTCCCCACATTTTTTTCATCATCCAAATTCACGATACCGCATTCAGTTATGAATCTTCATAGGTAGAGCATCTCGCATAAAGACCCCTCTGAAATGTGGTATTTTCAACAGTTTAGCGTATTGTTCAAGTTCTTTATTGGTCATGGCATGGTGTGGTAGCTTCACCGGGAGTTTTTTTTATATGGTGCCAAATATAGTCCACGTCCGCGATATGGCTTCAGATAGAGACCTTTTTCTTTGACCTCCATCGCTTTGTTGTGACGCTGTTGTTCCTCCAGCTGCTGTTTGTTAGCCTTGGCATCATTAACAGCTTTCGCGATACTAGCTGCCCCACCTCCGAGAGCTCCAATAGCGCCGAGAAGTGGTAAAAAAGGGGGAGGAACTCGTTTCTTGCTTTTTCATTTACCTTTCTGCTGTAATCCTTTACCACGTTTCAGACCCATTCCAAGTTTGCGTTTAATCTTCACTGCACCAGTTATTCCCAAAGCAGCAGATTTCTCCCCAAAACTAGCGGCAGCTGATTTAAACCTTTGCCAAGCTTTATTTGCTAAAATTTTATCCGCCTGATGTCTCTGTTCAAGAACTTTATTTTGAGAATAGGCAATATCGTGCTCAAGACAAGCCTCGTCTAAACTATTGATTCCACGATCTCCTCTTTTATGTCGTTTAGCAAGCTTCGTCTCTGGTCCACAATAATTATACTCTGGTATATGTAATTCGAAAAGTAATTTATTAATAAGCGTATTAATTAGTCCACGACCTCTCTTTATACGTCTGCGTTTCTTAATAATCTTTGATGTGTAAGTTAACATTTTTATACGTTTTGACTAAGACTTTTTTCCATCAACATCTTCTTATATATATACGTAATGACTGGTAGTAGGGTTAGTATACACCGGACTCATAATGAGAATAGTAAAACAAAAATTTTCCTTTCCGATATCAAACCATGAAATTAATCAATTACAAAGCAATTACTCAAAGCATGCTGGTCTATTTGGTGGGGGATCAAAAAGAGGTTTAATTGTTGGACCTTCTGGGAGTGGTAAAACTAATGTAATGATCTCATTGTTAGAACATCCTAAAGGGTTGAGGTTTGAAAATGTATACGTTTATTCCAAGTCACTCTACCAACTAAAATATGATTACTTAAGAAAACTGTTTGAACCTTTGAAAAACATTGGATATCATGAATTTAGTGAAGGAGAGGATATAATTCCACCTAGTCAAGTAAAAGCCGACTCTATCATAATTTTTGATGATATAGTTTGTTGTAACCAGAGTCCGATGAGAGATTATTTTAGTTTTCGACGACACAAAAATTCTGACTGCTTTTATCTCTCTCAAACATACTCATCAATACCAAAGCAGCTTATAAGGGATAATGCCGGTATCTTCGTAATTTTCAAACAAGACAATACCAATTTGAAACTTATCTTTTTGGATCATGTAGGTACTGATATGAAATTTGAACAATTTAAAGATTTATGTGCGAGGTGCTGGGAAGACAAATTTGGATTTGTTGTAATGGACAAAGATAGTGAAATAAAATCTGGGAGGTATAGGAAAAATTTTTACTCTAATATTTACATATAAAAGGCTGCGGCGAGATTGTTAAAGTATATTCAAAGCTATTATGGACAAAAGGTTAGCACGAGAACTAATCAGAAGCCGTAAAGCGGTAAAGGAAAAATTCCAAAATTTAAAATATGACATGGCGAGAAGCCAAGCTCAGTTGAAGCAAACATATCGACCAGTAACACAACCACTGCAAACCCTTATATCCACGATTGGGCAAACTGATAGGTTTCAACCCAAAATTGAACAAAAAGAAGAGTCTTCAAGTTTTCTTGAATCGACACCAAAAAAGAAACTACCCATTGATCAACATAGAAAACAACAACTTGATTTTGATGTAGGTTTCACTCAACCGCAGAGAACTGGTTTAACTCCTGTATTACCTACCACAATTCCATTTGAAGAATCGTATGCAACTCTACACAGAAGTACGATGGAAAAATCGAAATCCTTAAATTTATCTGATCAATCTCGACAAGCAATTCAGCATATGGTAGGCACTCCTTTATATCAAACTTATTTAGAAAATTTTGAATCGCTCCCAAGACAATACATCGATGCTGGTATTAGACATACTGAGGATAAATTCGATCATCATTACGGAATAATAAATGATATTGAGACAAATAAATTTTACTTGGGTCTCACTCAAAAACCTGTAGACATCTTAGGAAAAGATATTCGCGTGGCAGGTGTCACTTACTTCGGCACACCTGGTCTATATGAATTATTATTTAAAAAAGAACCAGTCGGTTACAAGGATAGTGACCTTGACAACTATATGGATATATTGAAACGTACAAATGCATATCGCAAAAATTTTGATCCAAACGAAAAAGTAGTGAGAAATGGTTCCATAAAATACATCAGCATAATTGGACCTTACTTACAAAAGGTTGGAATTACAAAAGTAAAAAAGGCAGCAGCAGCAACATCATCGACTATAGTGAGACCATTAGCCCCATACAGGCTAACAAGAAAAACAACTAAAAGAGGTGGAAATTTGTTACTTAAATCCCTAAGAAACCAGACAGACTATGTATACTGGGACAATGTAAACTGGTGGATCGACTAAGGTTACTAATGGCATCTCAGATCGCAGGGCATTCTGGGCATGAAAACGAAATCATCTCAATAATTCAGGAGTTAAGAGAAGCCAAAATAATTCTATAAATTGAATCACCAGCAATTCAAAGTAATCAGTCTTATACAATATGCCTATGAACAAACTCGGAAAACATTTTTTAGATAAACCCAATAACTACTTCTCATCTTGAACCTTATCGGTACAAGCGGCGGACCCGTTTACCATATTTATGGTACAAGCTATAATATTAATTATCATAATAACGTATATTACTATGGTATATTATTTTCCACTACCATCAGCTGTTGTCGAATCTGTAGAGAATCAACCCCACAATCAAATTGTAGTTAATGGTAACCCAATCGTAGATTTCAAAGGACTAATATTGAGAAAAAATGATAAAATATCCATTATAGAACCTAACAAATTTATTCCTAATAATCCTGATTTACATTGCTTTGTCTAAATTGTGTTACTCTGTGAACAATGAGCATCAAAGAAGAAGTTGTAAAAGAAATACATAAGCCAGCTAGAAGAAATTGCCGGAGAGGACATGTTGTGGTCAAAGGCTTAAACAATTTATGGCAAGTTGACTTGGTTGAAATGATCCCTTATTCAAAAGTTAACAAAGGATACAAGAATATCTCAACAGTTGTTAATGTATTCTCCAAGTTTGCTTGGGCTAGACCGGTTAAAAATAAAACTGGTACAGAAGTTACTAAAGCAATGAAACAAATATTATCGACAACAACGCCTCCAAAAAATTTGCAGACTGATATGGGTAAGGAGTTTTATAACAGAGAGTTTCAAGCTCTTATGACAGATTTTAATATTAATCACTACTCTACCTACTCGAACATGAAAGCTAGTATAATAGAGAGATTCAATAGAACTGCAAAGAATATGATGTGGAAAGAGTTTTCGCTACAGGGTAATTACAAGTGGTTGCAATTATTACCTATTATTGTTAACAAATATAATAATCAAAAACATAAAACGATTGGTATGAAACCTACGGATGTCAGAAAGAAACATGAGAAACACCTCCTCTCAATAGCATACAATCATCTAAAAACATTGGACCCAAAACCAAATAAATTTAAAGCTGGAGACTATGTAAGAATAAACAAATATCGAGAAGCTTTTATCAAAGGATATACACCTAATTGGAGCAATGAAATATTTAAAATTTATAAAGTTCAACTCATTAACCCTACTACCTATCTACTAGAAGACCAAAATAATGATCAAATTAAGGGTGGATTTTATGAGTATGAACTACAAAAAGCCAAGTATCCTGATGTTTACCTGATTGAAAAAATTATACGACGGAATGGAAACCTACTTTATGTTAAATGGCTTGGCCTTCACAGCAAACTCAATTCATGGATTCCAAATAATCTAATTGTTTGACAAATAAAAATTATATATTAAATAAATCGAATGTATAAAGTTTTTTTATATCCACAAAACCTTTTTATGTATAATAAATGTGATTGATAAGGAATTCAATCATGCATTTTTCTCCCAGACCGCAAGAAATCACCGTTCTATTCAACAATCTCCAATGTTTCAAATGGGACTGAATATCACGTTGGGTTAAGACGCCTAGTATGGGATGCGTGTGGATTTATGGATGTGGGTTAGAATTGGCGATGCATGAACTTTTTTTCACAGCAATATTAAATATAATAAAAGTAATTAATAACTCTCCACGCTAGATGGCGCTCTAGTTGTTTGAAAAGATGGAATCTATGATTTATTAAAATTGAGACCCCCTTGGAAAAAATATTCTGCACGCTCGCCCCCCACGCGCGCCCCACCTATGAAATTATTATTTCATTATTCTGGACCCCTCTGAAAAATTATGCTGACTATGATGATGTAGAACTCTCTTAGTATATCTACTGGTATATCAAAAATAGTATAGGACCCATTACTGTTCCTTGCGGGACTCCAAAAAGGACTTTTCTCTTTTTACTTAGAGTGTTATTGATTTTAACACAGTGTACTCTATCTTTCAGATAACTTTCCAATAGTTTATAAGCGATGCCCCTGAAACCGTAATTTTCCAAAGTTTGTAGTAGATCAGGATGGCTCACCGTGTCGAAGGCTTTCGCGAGGTCGACAAAGATACAAATTGCTGGTTCATTCGAATCCATGGCTTCGTATAATTTCGCTGTTAACTCTGCAATTGCATCATGTGTCGATGTCCCCTCCATAAATCCATATTGTCGGTTTGAGATGAGTTGTTATTTTTTAAGGTAATCTAATATTCTTAATTTGATCAATTTTTCTATAATTTTGCTGAGTGCTGGGAGTATTGATATGGGCCTATAATTTGACACAATTGTCCTGTCCCCTGATTTGAACAAGGGTTTGATTATAGCAATTTTGAAAGGATTGGGAAAAATACCAGTTTGTAAAACTTTTTTTGCGATGAATGTTATCGGTCTAGTTAAATATTCGCAGCATTCTTTTATTGTTTGAACATTTATGTCATCTATACCTGTAGACTTATTTGATTTTAATTCCATTATTATTTTCTTGACCTCAACTTCATCTATCTCAGAGAGATAGAGCTCTCAACCCCGACTGTTTTGAATTTCCTGATTGGTTTATTTATTTCACTGGCCAGCTCTGTACCAATTTCTGAGAAGTATTTGTTACATTCTTCGGTAATTACATTATCTTCTTGGGTTTTAAGATCATCTATTTTGATCTCTAGTTAGTTCTGCCCAATTTTCCGTACTCAATTTATTTTTCAAAATATAATAATTTATATAACTTTTGGAATGTTTATTTCTATCTATTGTTCTAATTGGAGATAGTAGATCATATTGGAGAATTTGAGAGAAGTGATCAGTAAGACAAATTTTTAAAATAGTTGGGCGTATGCTATGATAGTTATCATTTGTATTAGAAAAAAATGTGATCAATACATGATTTGCTATCACCTTGAACACGTGTTTCTGTGTTGATGAATGAGACATAATATTGCGGTACTCATTACTAATTTCATTTACTTCAAGAATGTTGATATTTATGTCCCCAATTATCAGTTTTGCATTTGCTTGATACTTGTCCCTTTCAAGATATGATTGAAGTTCTCTGTTGAAAGCGACAGGACATGCAGCAGGCGTCCTATATATTGCGCTTATTTTGAAAGATTTTCCGTGTATCATTAAATACAATTCGATTGATTTGATATTACCAAATTCTATTATACTGTAGTTGACTGCGGGATCATTTCTTGCATAAACAACTACCCCATCTGTCTTGTTCAAGTCTCCCTCCAAATAAATCATTTCAAAGCCTGGTATATTGAACATCTCCGGGTTATTTATTTTCCAAGACACTGTCAACAAAATGATATCGAACTTTGTTTCGAATGATTCTAACATAACTTGCATTTCGTCAAAGTTCTTTTGCAAAGCTCCTAATATTATTGTGAAAAATATTCAGGCTAAAATTTTTACGTTTACTGACGGGATTATTACATTCTTGTATAGATTCAACCACCCAACTAGCGTAGGATTGAAATTTTGTATGTAATCGTGCATGTTATGAATTATTGTTATTTTTGTTTGTTGATACCGAACGATTTTGTATATTTATTACCTTATGATGACGTCCATTATCCACCTTGATTCCTACTGTACTGATATATCTGGATAATGAGGGCTGCTCTGGGTAATCTATTTCATCCAATAACTTTCTTACTCTACGCTTAAGGAAGTCGTATTTTTGTGTGTCCCTAACCATATGGTTTGTATTGTTTTTCTGACCCCAACGATTATTACTGTCTTCACAATTCACACATTTCAATTGATCCCTCTTGTTACACTCACTTGTTTTATGGTTATACGCACAAATAGCACATAATGTTTGTCCTTTACAGTTTTTCCACTATGACCGTATCTACTAAATTTTACACAAGGTTTAAGATTAACATCATCATAGACATGACAGCACTGATGACCAATAAAAATTTTTGAGCTTGTCTTTATTTGCTTATATAAATTTTTTGGTACTTCGATAATGGCAGAGGTTGTGTTTTTCAAAGTTGTATAAGAGTGGACCACCAAGCACTTTTCATCAATGTTTGAAAAGTTCCTGTTATTGATGTCGTCTTGGATTTCCTCATTTGTCATTTTGCCTTTAATTCCTATGATTTGGATTCTAGGGTTTTGTAATTTTTGCACACTAATATTATAGTTAGGATTTTCTTGTTTTAATTTATCCATAGTTTTCAAGACATCTTCTTCATTTGTACATTTAACTATAGCATCCTTCTTTGTTTTGTACACATTTTTTATTGGAATAATTATGTTATTTTGAATGTTTTTAGTGACATTCTATATAATGTTTTCAGCGCTTTCATTATCATCTACTTTTGGTATATGACCTCTTTTTATTATTTCATTTTTACTGCTAAGTACGGTTGCATAGGTGCTTTTAAATTGTTCTTTTTCTTGTAGCTTTTGTTTAAATAATTGATTGTTGTTTTCAAGGACGTCATTTAATCTTTTGAGTAGTTTATTTTCAGCTTTATATACATGCATCATACACTCTTCATCATCTTCGTCTGGTATTATTACATCTTTTATCATTTCATTTTCAGCTTGTTTGTTCTCACTTTTCTTCAGAAGCTTAACATTTTCTAATTTAAGTGCTACTATTTTTTTCTGTAGTTGTATATTTTCTTCCTTGAATTTATTGTTTTGATTCAATCTTACTTGTGCTATTACTTTGTTTGCAGAGTCACTTAGCGTGCTTTCATCAACTTTTGTATTTCATTTTGAATGATCATGATCGGGACATATTACGTGCACTGGCGATTTTATTACTTAATTCCTCAAAATCAAAACTAGTGTGATGGATTTGTTCACAAAAGAGACAAATAACTGTTGTAACTGTTAGTTTACAATGGCATCTAAGAAAACGTCAGATGTCTTGTCTGGCGGCTCTTCATTTTCCGCCATTTTTCAATAAATCAATAACTATCTTTATTTAATTTTCATTTGTAATTTAATTAAATAATTTAATAATAATTTGAATGCTGTTACCCTAAAGATTTAGAAGCTGGAACTGCTCATGAATGAACGTGTCACGCTAGACTTGAGGTCCATACGATATGGTATAGCTGTTGTTAATCTCAAATTTTTCATCCAAAACAGGAAAAATATATCTTCAATTTTTGATGAGTTTGATCAATTTGTAGCTCTTTATCAAACTAATATAATCGATATTAAAATTCCATACATTCACCACACAATACTGAAGATTTTGATACCAAATGCAACTTTTTTGTAGCTTTTTATCTAATTAAAATGAGACAAAATTAATGGGAAAACCATGTTAACCACAGACACTTAATATCTTCTCTCATCAATTGATGATAACGTTTTAAAAAGAAAATGGGAAAGTAATGACGGTAAGACTGTTCATTTGCAAATAATTCTTCCACGGAAAAGAATTGCACAAGTACTGCAAGAGATTCATTGTGGAGCAAGTGGTATTCATTTAGGGATCAATAAAACTTTATCGAAGATTAGAGAGAGGCTCTACTGGCTAGGAAGCCGTGCTGACGTAGAGGACTGGTGTCGGTGATGCGTTACCTGCTTTACCAGTAGAGGCCCAAATACCAGAAGCCGCCATAGGATGCAGCAGTACAATGTGGGTGCCCCATTTGAGCGAATAGCCATCGATATTACGGGGCCATTTCCAATAAGCAGCTCTGGAAATAAATATCTCTTGGTCATCATGGATTATTACAGTAAATGGCCAGAGGTAGTCGCAATTCCAAATCAGGAGGCAAAAACAGTGGCCGATGCCCTAATTGAACATTGGATAAGTTGGTTTGGTGTGCCGTTAGAGATTCACTCGGACCAAGGTCGAAATTTTGAGTAGGAAATCTTTCAGATTGTGTGTAACATAATGGGGATTAAGAAAACTCGTACAACTTCACTGCATCCACAATCCGATGGAATGGTAGAGAGATTTAACAGAACACTAAAAAATTATCTGAGGTCAGCAATCAATGAACACCAATCAAACTGGGATAAGTGTATACCGCTCTTCCTACTGGCCTATAGATCTTCCACTCATGAATCGACCAAAGAATCCCCAGCAGGCATTGTGCTTGGTAGAAATCTGAAACTTCCGTCTGACATCTTGTTTGGTTCACCAAGCGAACCTCCCACATCTGTAGATGCCTACATTCAGAGTTAAAGTTTGGTTGTACAATCCACAAAGACGAAAAGGTCGTTCTCCAAAGTTTGACAAACAATGGGAGGGACCATATACCGTTATGAAGAGGATAAACTATGTGGTATATAGAATTCAGAAATCCCCACGTAGTAAAATGAAAATGGTTCATATCAACAGACTTTCACTGTACAAAGGGACTGAGGTGACATTTTATCTGGACGATCAAAGCTAAGAAGGGGGTAGTGTTACGTGGGTAGTTTATCATGTACTTATTGTTATTATTTCTTTTAGTTTGTATTTGTTCTGATTCCTTGTTTACAATAGTTACTGCATGTATATTTCATTATGTAGTTATATTATTATAGCAGATTTATTCTCGATCCTTCCAGAAACAATTTGTGAGGTACAGTTTATCATACTATTGTCAGTTTGACAAGGATCTAGAATATTAATTATGTGCGTCTAAATAATCATAGAACATTCTCGATGAATGTCATATCATGATTCAGATATATAAAGCCGTGACGATCACAGAACAGAGTCAGTTTATTATAGCAGTCAATTGGAGACATAACTCGAAAGTAGTTGGAACGCGATAGTCAAAGTGACAAGTAGTGACAATTGTACTACAACAGAAAGCCGTGTACTGTGTGTTTGAAAATTAACCATTGGAAGCAATCTGCGAACTTTGAGTTTTACGCAAGTGAACTCACCCCACAACGTTTAGCACAGGGTTAAACGTTACAACTGGTGTCAGAAGTGGGATCTTCGCATTTTGCTGAGAATATATGGTGAATACCAGATCCAAAGATTACGAATAAATGGCAAATTTTGCAGAAATAATGGAGTTCTTGAAAAATAATAAAGAAGGACAAGAAAGAATTAGACAACAAGAAAAAGAAGATTAAGAAAGAATTAGACACCAAGAAAAAGAAGAACGAGAAAGAATTAGACAGGAAGACCAAACAAAAATGAATCAATTCCTAGAAAATCAAGAAAAGAGTAGACAAGAACAAGAAAGAATTAGGCAGGAAGATCAAGCAAAAATAAGACAAATTTTAGAAGAACAAACAGAAATAAGACAAATCTTAGAAGAACAAGAAAGAGTGCCACAAGAAGATAAACAGGAAGTTGACCAGAAATTAGAGAAAGTTGACCAAAATTTAGAGAAAGTTCAAGAAGAAGTTGAACAGAAATTAGAGAAAGTTCAAGAAAGCTTTGATCAAAAATTTCAATTAATAGAACAAACGATGTTGCATACGAAAGCTGAAGTGCCTCTAAGAAGATCGTCCAATGAAATTCAAAATGGTGTAGTTAATCCAGTAAGAATTGAAGCCCCAAAATTCGATGGTAAATAGTCTTGGTCTACATATAAAAAGCAATTTGATGCTGCTGCTTTGGCTAGTGGTTGGTCAGATGAAGAGAAGGCCACTGCATTGATCTTGGCTCTACGTGGTGATGCATTGGAAATCTTAAACACCCTAACTGATGGTGAACATTCGTATGAGATTTTAGTAGATCAACTTGAAAGGCGATATGGTGACCAACATCTACAACAAGTTTACCAAGCAAACTGATGTTGTCCGGCTCGTTCGACTGGCATACCCTACAGCTCCGAGATACTTTATTGACAGGCTAACAGTGCGGACATTCATTGATGGTCTAAGAGATTTTGAGATTCAGCAGGCTATACGGCTGAGTGGTCTAGCAAGAACTGAAGATGCCCTTGCACGTGCACTTGAGCATGAAGCTGCTAAGAAGGCATCCAGAACTCATCTCCATCGGGGCAGATTCGACGAGTTAGCTTGATAAAAGAGGGGAACTACAGCAAAAGTAGCATCATTAAGCAAATTATTGAAATTTAGCGAAAACTTGATGGGCAAACAACTGGTTATAGTACTCAGAGGGTGTGTTGGAATTGTGGACAAGGAGGACACATGAAGAAGAATTGTTCACACTTTCAATCTAGCAATGTGCCAGGAAATTTCAATATCCGAGGGTGTGTTGGAATGGTGGACAAGAAGGGCACATGAAGAAGAACTGTTCACAATTTCTAACTGGTCATGTACAAGAAAATTTCGAAATCTGGAAGAAAGAAAATTGCGCCCTACAGAAATGTCATTATTGCTCTAACCAAAGACAGCTCAGATATCTAGCCTGGTGTTAAGAGGGAAGATGTCATACCTAGTTCGAAGGAGAGCAGAATCTCTAGAGAGAGATCAAGCAGTAGAAGAAAGAGTCTAGTTAAAAGGCGCAGTATATCCAGATGTCGAAGAAGTACCAGGCAATGTGTAGGCACTAGTGTTCGCGGGAAAAGCAATTCACGTTGCAGTAGTCCACAAAGAGGCGCAGGAGGTAGAAGGTGCTTCGATCGCAATAAAAGGAAGCGCATGAGGCGACGCAATGACCGAGATAGTAGGCGCAATCGCAGTAGTTCAAACAAAATTAATGATAATGCGATGTACTGTAGTGAATTGACGTCTATATACCTAGTTTGCGTGATCGTGGTTCAAGCTCACGTAGTGGTGAAGGTTGTGTAGCCGCCAAGGATCGTGTTGGCTTGTGTAGAAGCAGATCACCTGTTCGAGTATGTTCACCTGGAGATTATCATAGTCCAGTGAAACATTTCTATGATCACCGAGGATCAGGATCAGGAGCACCCAGTTATATGTCTTCTTCGAAAAGTGAGAATAAGAACTGGGACAAGAGGATCCAAGTAGCTTCCCCAGATGAGATTGTAGAATGTATTGGAATGATGTTTGATCGGGACGATCAAATCTAAGAAGGGGGCAGTGTAACGTGGATAGGTATTCATGTACTTACGGTTAATATTCGTTTATTAGTTATTTATGCTACTACGTTGCTTACAGTAGTTATTGCATGTATATTTCCTTATGTAGTTCTAGAATTATAGAAGATTTATTCTGGATCCTTCCAGAAACTATACGTGAGGTACAATTTGTCATACTATTGTCAGTTTGACAAGGATCTAGAACATTAATTATGTGCATTTAGATAATCATAGAACATTCTCGATAAATGTCATGTCATGATTCGGGTATATAAAGCCGTGTCGATCTCGGGACAGACTCAGTCTTATGAAGGCAGTGAGTCTTATAAAGTCAGTTGTTAACAGTCAGTCTGTGAAATGAGAGGTTAATAGTAGTTCTGTCGGTGAAGACAGTATAGATTTTCAAGGTGACAAGTGGTGACATTTGTACCATAATAGAAGCTCGTGAACTGAGTGTTTGGAAATAAACCATTGGAAGCAATCTGCGAACTTTGAGTTTTACGCAAATGAACTCACCCCACAACGTTTAGCACAGGGTTAAACGTTACAATATTTTCACATTTCTAATAAGCTAACTGTTTATCTTTTCAATGAATCTCTTGATAGTAGTGGCAGCTCACTTTTCTCCATAGCTCTGTCCTTCTTACGACGCTCGGCCGCTGAATAATTTAATACAGATATGTCAAGGGTTTGGGGATAACTATTGAACTTTTTGATAATTAACAGGTGGGAAGCCGCGTGGCTGAATAGGAATAATATATACGTTGTAAACCAGAGATTGTAGGTTTGAGCCCCGCTGCCAGTAAGCTTTTTTCCTAAAATTATTATTTAATAAATGTAATAAAATGTGTCGCCATTTGACACCAACAATTGTTTGTATTCTCTGGATGACTATTTTCCTTGGATGCCTATGCACGGATGACAAATTCTTTGTAGTCCATGTCAGCTGTCAAATGTTAGCTATCAGATATCAATTGTCAAATTGCTGACTTAGTATTTCCCACGCTTCCAAGATGGCGCTGTTATCTGTCATTTGTCACAGTTCAGAAGTTTGTGTTCCGTGTCGATTGTCAGAAGTTTGTGTCCTATGGTTGACAGATCAGCTGTCAAGTTGCCATCTGTCATGTCAACTGTTATCTATCATTTTATATGTCAACTGTCATCTGTCATGTCACATGCCAACTGCCACGTGTCAACTCTCAAATTTGAATTTTCTGCCAAAATAATGTCACTTCCGCTCCGGAACCCCCTGAATTTCTATAGGGTCAGCTGATATTAGATAATCTCATTCCCTTTCAAAATTCTGTTTACATTTTACAACAGATATATAGTAAAACGTACAAAGTTCGTTCACTACAATTTTAAAAATATCATGGTCTATACAGGAGAACCTTATTGATACTATATTATTCACACTATATGACAAACCTGGGGTAAAATATAATATTCGTAATATTTCATTGAATATACAATCTGTTTTTTGTTTCGTTGAAAAAAAAATTAAAAACATTACCCTTCTATTCATTCTATCCCGTGGTCGTACACAATTCGCAAAAATCACAATCCAGATAACATCACTGCCTTCTTCAGCAAAATTTTAAAACAGCACAGAAGAACATTAAACCTATCAGTCGATTATATACTAGAACAAAAGACAAAGTTATAACCAGCAACATATCTCATTGTGTAATATAGTATTCAATGCTCAGACAGAAAACAGAAATATATTGAACAAACCATCCAACATCTCAAAAATCGAATAATAGGCCACCTCAATGATATAATCATAAAGAAACGTTCTGTTCATTGGCAGAGCATGCAACTTCAACCAAATATCTACCTGACCTTGATAACCCTCGAATTGCCCACATAGAAAAGACCATAGAAAAGTATAAGCGCATCTTTCTTGAAATGGTAGAAATAGACAAGAAGTTCAACAGCCTGAACAAAACAACTGACATTCTGAGTCAGGCTTACACCTATTATTTATCTTTTCATAGAAGGCCACAAACACAATGAATTGCAAATTCACTAGAAGTGAATGAAAATGCATAAGCAATTATGATAAATACGCTGACCTCCTGAACTAACTTGTTGAAGGTAACGCGATTTTTTTATCATTGGCAACTCTTTTTGCAGAGGGTTACAAATTACATGTATTTCATTATAAAAACCTGCTTGATTTGGTATTGTTTTTAAAAGTAGCATTATTTTGTTTTTCTAGAAATGAGAAAGTGACTTAAAATAAGAATTCCTTCCGTAAATTTCGAATAATATTTGTCAAATTGGGCGATTAACGAGGAATGAGCTAAAAAAATGTGATTTTGTGGGTTATTTTGTGACTACTGAGATCAATAATTAGGTATGTTTCTGAAATGGAAAATATGTATTAGGTGGTAAAATATATTTACAACTTTCAGATAAGTTTTATCAGGCAATAGAATCAAAATTTCGCAGTATATTTCTAGCTTGAGCTTGATATGGATAACGAACACCCGATCAACAGGTGGATTAAGGCCCTAAATCAGGAGTGGTTATTCGTCTTCACTACTCATCTTCGTCCATATCCGAACCGTCGTCTTCACCAGTGTTGATAACGAGTGGCGATATCTCATCCAGAACGGAAATCCAGGTTTCATCCAAAAAGACAACTTGCCTTTTGAACGGTGACGTGTCTCGACGTGCCAGCTCTTCGATCAGGGTGTGGAGTGTAACATGCTTTCCTGTTAAGTGATATCATTAAGCAATGGCCCTTAAAATACGGCGTTAAAGCCTTACCGGCTCAAACATATCTTATAACATAATCCGTGTTTCCATTTTTGCACCTTCAGACAAGTCCGTACTCTTCCACTTTCTGCGTGGCGTGTATTCAAATTTCGAGTTATATTTACGTGCCTCCTACTGATGAGGAGGATCTGCGACATGTATAGCATGCTTCTTCATAATTGCCCCGTTGTCCCTACCGTCTTAACGGAAATGCCCAGCCCATTAGCTTCCCGCTGTAATACAAATTTACAAATCATAATCTAACTCATAATTTCGTGAAAAACATATTTATCTCCTTGATACAGTTCAATGGGATAATGAGCTCCTATTTTCAAGCTTACGCTGGAAATAAACTCTAAATTGGCCACCATCTGCTCCTCGCTTAGTCGTTTGCCTGGCATTTTGACGTTTGTGTCAAACAAACGTAAATTAATAAAATACTTATACAATTAACTTACGAACGGCAATGGCGACACGGGACAAACTGCAGTAAAGTGTAACCAACTGGACACGGCTGCTCTTGTTTAACGCACATCGCGATAGAGTGAAAGCGAAATGCACTGGTGAACTGAATAGAAAAGCGTTGAAATACACATCGATTCTGATAAAAAATATGTTATTTTCGTAAAGGAAATCTATGGTTCTTACATTTGAAATCGAATATACTTTAGGACTTGGTTATAATAATGATGAGTTATATGTTGACGTCATCCGATGCATTAAGAGCAATGAGAGATAGAAACACGGAAGTAAGCGACTACTTTGTCACCGGGTTGGTTGATTTTTGCACCAAAGGCTTGTTTTTCTATAGAGATCTCATAAAATTATTAATTAACTACAATTAACTGATTACGATATACTGTGAGAAAAATCTGGAACAGATGCATTGTTCATAGAAAAAATAATTTCTCCTTAAATAATTTAAGCGGATTGTGCTCACTAATTTGGTTTTAGTAGGTAGTTTTAGTCTATATAAATAACCTACGCATAACATATACCGTCGCTTCCTCGAACTGGATAGAAAAGTGTTGAAATACACATCGATCCTGATAAAAAATATGTTAGGAAATCTATGGTTCTTACATTTGAAATCGAATATATTTTAGGACTTGGTTATAGTAATGATGATTTATCAGATATGTATTCAGCTATGAGACTGGGCTTAAACAAGACTATATATTTGATTAATACACGATTTGATATTGTTGTATTTGTGTTATAGCAAAACATAATTCCTCATAATTTTATTATGACAAATTATTTGGGTTTTATAGTGGTACATATCAACTAAATGTGGTAAACTACATCATACTGAATGTGTATAGTGTATATAACCTACATTCACGAGGTGTTCCTGAATACATCACGGAACGATTATATCTATCAGCTGTTGATAGACGGTAGCGAGTAAATTTCTTGCTGAGTTTGCATTTATGTTTTGGTAATGTCCCAGCAGAGTTCAATATATTTTTCATTGTATTTGTGATTCATTTTGTATGCAAATCTTTGAACAACATACATAATTCATTTCAGAACTGGTATCTATATATTACGGTCTCATTCACAGTTTTGCAAATTATGGCATTTTCGCATGGGAGAAACATATATTAAAATATATTAAAAAAATAATTAACCTTCAAAATAAAGTATTACAAATAGTTTTTAACATCAATGAAATATCAAAACCCGTCAACATTAGGCAATCTTTCTTTTTGCAATCAGTGATTCGTCAATGAAACAAGCTTATAAAAATATAAATATTATTATTCGAGAGAGAACAAAATGGAAGTACCAAAACCAAAAAGAGAAGTAGGATGAAAAAATTATAAATATATTGCATGCAAAGTTTTCAATGAAATGCTCTCTGAAATTAATTACCTTCAAAGATTCAGAGAATTACTCAAAGACCATATAAAGAATGGATTCAGGACAATTTTAATATCGAGAAAAAGATTGATCCAGACACAAAATAATTTGACATTTCTGACTTTTTCATGCATGACTGTTTCTGATTTCCGGTAATTCATTCAATTTTCAAGTAAATTTTTGTTGAGAGACAATTGCTATTTGTAGGAATAATGTAATTGTTTATCCGCAAGTCGTCATCGTATCTCTGATGAGTTGCTCGAATTATTATTAGGTAATATATATAACGCAGGATGTAATAAGAATTAGATTAACTAAAATGGAAAGTGTTAAAGATAAAGTTGGTTCTTTGTTAAATTATAATGTTTATTTATCTTGTCGAATGTTTAATTATATTTAATTGTGTCGATGTAAATTGTATATATATTTTTACGTATAGTCAAAACATGTTATTGTTAGATATTTTATATTATGTATAAGTAATTATTATTGTGTTCATATTTTTAAATAGTAATACAATTATTATAATCATTTGACGAAAAATCGAAAATTATAAAGATATTAGATTTTTTTCTAAGGAAGGGGTGTGTGATGGACCAATGTACTAGGTCATCGCCCTAACTTAGGTTATTAATCTACAATACGTAGACTATGTGAAGACGTGATGATTATGTGTGGAAAATATCACGCAGTGTGTAGTTGACCGTAACGGTAACTCCACACATATATCTAGCATACTAGTATTTTGCGTTTCCTCCTTCTTATGTTTTCTAGCGTGGCTGTATTGTTCTCGGGAAATACGTGAAAGTGATGTGACAACAAGTGAAAATTATGTTTGTGAAACTATGTAAGTACACTTTGTTTACCTATTCGCTTCCTTGTATTTTTCTCAGCTTGATATTTGTACCCCGGCCATAATCTTATTGAAATTCTGCGCTCCACATCGTCCTCTTTCTGATAGAGAGAAATAAATAGACAAAGAGAGAGAGACAGAGTCTGGAATGATTTATCATTGAATGAACGTATCCGCATTAATAGATGAACATATCGGAAATTTTAGATAAAGTAAAATCGAGTTTGAACTCTCGAGCAATTGTATCCGGAAGTACAATACGTAGACTAGGTGAAGATGTGATGTTTATGTGTGGAAAATATCACGCAGTGTGTAGTTGACCGCAACGGTAACTCGACACATATACCTAGCATACTAGTATTTTGCGTTTCCTCCTTCTTATGTTTTCTTATGTGGCTATGGTGTTCTCGGGAAATACATGAAAGTGATGTGACAACAAATGAAAATTATGTTTGCGAAACTATGTAAGTACACTTTATATACCTATTCGCTTCCTTGTATTTTTCTCAGCTTGATATTTGTACCATTTTTCTCTCTCATTTCATGTATTTATGCATTTCTTTCTGTCATTTTTCACCTCTTACATAGCTATTTTGTAGTTACTTGTATCATTTTTCTTGATATTTTACCATTTTTCTCTCATTTTCAGTAATTTTTTGAGTTACTTGCCTAATTTTTTTGATATTTGTACCTTTTTCACAGTTATGAGAAATATACATATTAATTTAAATCAATGGCGATACATCTTGTATACTGAAATTATAAAATTAATTCATTATTACAGCATGTGTGATAAACAAATGATAAGAAATATATGAACCTTATGTACCATATAAATAAACTATAATGTTGATATTGTAAGTAAAATTCCATGATCTCAAAGTGGAGTAGAATATAAGTTGAAAAAGAAGAAACTCCAAGTCATCTCCACATTTTATTTTATTTTAAATTAAGTTGTGAGACATGTTTCGGTGTTGTACAACACCATTATCAATCACATTAAGGTTCTGTAAAAACAGTTTAATGTAAATTCTAATTTAACTTAAAAATGTTATTAAATCATAAGATATCAGAATGTTGTAACAAATGGTGAAAAGAATGTTAAAAACTATAAAAAACAAAACAAAAAAAATATTGTTTTTTCAGATGCTCACATGAATTAATGTTTTTTTTAAATTTTAATCCATATACCAGAGATTCCTCATTAAAATGCAAATATTAAATTAACGTTTGTCCATAATAGCCAAAAATACCCAAATTAAGTAATTAAATAATTGAAAATAAAATAAAATTCTATAAAACTATAAATAAAAATTAAAAATAAAAATGTGTTGATCGTCACACTACATCTTGTTTTCGTTGGTGAAAATGAAAAGGATTAATTTCTGGCAATGGATCGTTTAAATAGATTCCTGATTACATGTGAGCACTGACACCTATTGTTGACATGTGTAAGTTTATAACCGATAATCTATAAATTGATGAAATCTACATATAACTTAAGGATAAGAGAAGCACAACAACCAACAATAATATGTTTATAAGTAAATTCAAAAGTTTTGGGTGTTGAAGAATTGTATACAATCATAAATAGTCTCTTCGTTGAGTGAAGTAATAAATGGGTTATTGACGTTCGAGTTAATCTCGAAAATTTCTAAAATGTTCAAAAGACGGCCTTTTGATGCATGATGTAATATTCTGGCATAAAATCAGGCATACCTATAAAACCAGTTGAATCATAATGTAATTCACCCACATCTAAATTAGCATCTAGGCTTAATAAACTCATTAGAGAATTAACTGATTTCAATAACGCATATGCCATCAAAAACACTAAAGATTTAATCGATAAAATCTCAAATATGACTATACCCACTAATTCTATCCTAGAGTCCTTTGACGTTGTTAATCTCTACCCGAGTATACCACCAGATAACTGTATCCAATTGGTCAGAAATCTTCTCTTTGAATCAGGAACCAATTTTCATAACTGCCTTAATAATTGCCAACTTCTGGACACAGTACTGAAACAAAACTTTTTAAAATTCAAGAATGAACATTTCGCTCAATTATCAGGCCTAGCCATGGGCAGTAACCTCTCCCCACTGTTAGCTGAAATCTTTCTGAATAATTTAGAGACAAAATTTAAGAACTTCAATGACTATGACAAAATAATATTTTACTACTGATACGTGGATGACTATTTAGTAATTTTCAACGAGAACATAAACCAATTAACTCTATTCCTGACTTTCTTGAACTCATTACACCCAGCAATCTCGTTTACAATGGAAATAGAAGCTCACAATTGCTTACTTTTTCTTGATATCCTCATTAATAAAGACAACAACTTGAGTTTTTCAATTTATAGAAAACCTACACATACCGACAACATCATCATTTTCTCATCTTGCCACCCGATCTCGCATAAACTGAGCTCTTTTAATTCACTATTTCATAGACTCATCTCCAACCCGATGAATGTTAGAGATTTCAGCAATGAATTTAACATCATTAAACAAATTGGCATCAATAATGATTGCCCTATTCAATTCATAGATAGAATATATCAGAGACACTTGGTGAAATACATCAACAGAAATCTAATCACACCTACCCTATTATCGAAATACTGCTCACTGCCTTTCATTGGCATGGTATCACAAGAAATCAAAAACATCTTCCAATGGCACAGCTAAGAATTAAAGGTTTGTTTTTATACTTATAACTCGATTTATAAGATGCTTGTCAACGTTAAGGATAAGGTGGACCCAAAGGATACATCGAGCGTCTATGAATTCTCGTGCTCCACTCCTAATTGCCCAGCCAAACCGGTAGAAAAATAAGGACCAGAATAGAAGAACATACTATGGTGATTGAAAAATATAAGACTTTGCTTCTTACCACACCATTCCATGAAATTAACTCGAACAGATCGCTCGCTAATCATATAATCAACTATAAACATATCTTTGATATCAACTCTGATGCCAGAATAATTCATCACGCATCAAAAGGCCGTCTGTTGAACATTTTAGAAATTTTCGAGATTAACTCGAACGTCAATAACCCATTAATTACTTTACTCAACGAACAGACTAATTATGATTGTATACACTTCTTCAACACTCTAAACTTTTGAATTTATTTATAAACATATTATTGTTGGTTGCTGTGCTTCTTATCCTTAAGTTATATGTATTTTTCATCAATTTATAGATTATCGGTTATAAACTTACACAAGTCAACAATAGGTGTCAGTGCTCACATGTAATCAAGAATCTATTTAAGCGATCCATTGCCAGAAGATCAACACATTTTTTTTTTAGTTTTTTAGAATATTATTTTATTTTCAATTATTTAATTTCTTAATTTGTGTATTTTTGGGGTATTATGGACAAACGTTAATTTAGTATTTGCATTTTAATAAGGAATTTCTGGTATATGGATTAAAATTATAAAAAAACATTAATTCATGTGAGTATCTGAATAAACCATTTTGTTTTATTTTGTTTTGTTTTTGATAATTTTTAACATTATTTTCACAATTTTTTACAACATTCTGATATCTTATGATTTAATAACATTTTTAAGTTAAATTAGAATGTACATTAAACTGTTTTTACAGAATCTTTATGTGATTGATAATGGTGTTGTACAACACCAAACATGTCTCACAACTTAATTTAAAATACAATAAAATGTGGAGATGACTTGGAGTTTCTTCTCTTTCAACGTATAATGTTGATTTTGTAGAAATAATTATTGTGTTGTATAAATTTTATGATTTTAAAAGACAGAACAGCTTCTTGAACCATTGTCTACAATCATGAAAGACGGTCTTTACGTTGAATCAGCTGAGTAGTTTTGACAACAATTAGCGCAGGTTGCGGTCTAGCATTCATTCCACCTCTTATCACAACAGCTGACTGATATCACCGGAGCATGTCGTTGTAATATTTGGTTTATTGATAATTCATTGAGATTGGTGAGAACATTTCATTGGATCCTGCCAGCATGACGTCATCCTCAATCCAACTGCTCAGCGATGTTGACACTACCAGCTACTGTTTTTTTCTGCATGACTATGTTCCTTGGATGCCTGTGCACAGATGACAAATATTTTGTATCCCATGCCAGCTGTCATTTGTCAATTTGAATTTCCCGCTTTCAACATATCTCTGTGAACTGCCGGTATTTCCCCCGCTACCAAAATGGCGCAGTCAGCTGTCAAATTTGAATTTCCCGCCAAGGGGGCATGTCTTGGCTGACCAATCAGAGAGCAGCGAAGAAGGAAGTGGTGGCGGTCTGCCAAAGTTCAAGGTCAAATAGCGCCAATTTTGCTATTTTTGACCTTAGAATTCCTTATGGGAAATTACACCTAAAACTGATCAGTTTTGCGCCCGAACTCTTATAGCTCATTTAATTATGTTACTTGATTGAATTTCCTTTTTATCTACAGTATTTTTCAGCATTTTGTATTATTTTGTTTTGTTTTTTTAATTTTTAATCAATAATAATCAAATTTGTTACAATCACCTTCACAGGCTCTACCTAATATAAAATCGCGGTTTCTTTTACTAGCTCGTACTCCATAGAGAAGATCCCGTTCAATATTAAAGACAAAATATAATCAGGCTTATACAAACTTACCTGTTGTTCATGCCCGTCTATATAAAGGGTGCGGCAGAGAGGACGGACGTTTATGAAATGGGTAGTACTCTCCCTCTCCATCTACGAGAGAGTTCCTAGCATTGTTGTACCAGTTGTCGTCATGGAGCCTTGGACGGTGGAGTACCGCGTGTTCGCCTATGATTGTTTCGTCCGAAATAATGAGTCAGTCACCGTTGTAGTGCGTGAGTTTCCTCGCCACTTCAACATTCATCGGAATGGAGCTGTTCCCTCTCGAAACACCATTCTTCGTTGGGTTGAAACACTTCGCCTGCACGGTGAACTGATCAACAAAAAACCAAGAGGAGCTCCGCGAACAGTTCAAACTTCGGAAAATATTGAAATCGTTCGACAAGCCTTTCTTCGCAGTCCGACTACGTATGGATCTCCGCTTTCACCCCTACAAATTGGCCATTGTAGAACAGTTACAGCCTGGAGATTATGCACAACAAATGAAATTCGCACGTGAGACAGAAGAACTGATCGATCAAAATGAGAACCCAAGATTTATCCATATCCGATTTTTTCATATGGGGACACCTCAAGGCTAGAGTATATGAGAACAACCCCGAACTCTAAACGAATTGAACTACGCAATTCGCGCGGAAGTCGCCCAAGTTGAGAGAGCGATGTTGGAGAGAGTCCACGCGAACTTCCAAGAACGCCTCCAGCACCGCATCAACGATCTCGGCCACCACATGCCTGATGTGATTTTCCACACTTGACTATCTCAAATGCTATTTCGTTGCGAACCTGATTGCATCAATAAATTTGTTTTTGAGTAAAAGTTAACTATTTTATGATTTTTTTTAAACCGTCCTCACTGCCACACCCTGTATATTGGACGAACCTATTGAAATTTTAAAAAAGTATAAGAGAGCACAACTATAGAGATATTTCAGTAACTAGCACACTTAGTAGACTATACGGCAGAATCATGCGAGACCTTACAGAGGAAGATTTCCAAGCCAAGGAGGAGGAAGAATAAAGTGGGTCTAGAGCCGGAAGATCATACACCGACAACGTGTTTTGTCTCAAACAGGTTATAGAGAAAAGAACGGCAAGAAATCTTGAAACGCATGTAACATTAATTTACCTTCAAAAATTCTATGATAATATCCCTATACCCAAACTCTGGCAAATACTAGAGGAATCGAATATAAACGTCACCTTGATAAAATAACTCAAAGAGCTCTATAGAAATTCAATATCGAAAATAAAAATCGGAAAACAAATATATGATGTATTCGAAGTAACAAAGGGATTAAGACAAGGACGCTGCATCTCACCCACCCTATTCAAATATCTATGTTGCCGCAGCATTTAAACATTGAAAGAGAAAAGTGCAGGGAATGGGTATAGAACTAGGAGATACATGTCTGTATACACTACAATTTGCAGATGACCAAATGGTGAAAGCTAACGACATTAAAAACATGGTCTCAAAGTAAATATTGATAAGACAAAGTATATCTGCATAAAAGGAGAACAAAATACCTTAACCTAGATGACAATAAACAAATACTTCAATGTCAAGTATGTATCTACTTAGGAGTAACTTTCGACCAAAAAAGGAACCGACTACAAAGAAATCGAGAAAAGAATCGCAAAGGCAAAGAGAGTTATCAGATGTCTTAACGGCATACTCTGGAGTAAAGATATATTAAAAAGAAGAAAATATAACATTTACGAAACAATGATAAAAAGTACACTCTTATATGGTTCTGAAATATGGAGAATAAACGTAAGACAAAAACGAAAAATAGAAGCAGTCGAGATGGATGTAATGCGGCGCTCTCTGGGAATTTCAAGGCGAGATAGAATTCCACATACGACAGTAAAAGAGAGATTTGACATAGAGGGAAACACGCTACAAGATGTAAACATAAAAGAGCTTACATGGTATGGACATGTGAGAAGAATGCCAGATTTAAGGTTACCCAAAAAACTGATAGAATGGGTACCAGAGGGCAGACTTAAAAAAAAATAACAGAGAACACCATATTCAAAGGGCTTCTCGCAATATTCGGAATAACTCCTATCATCTAAACACACCTATCATGAAGACTGGTCTAAATGTACTACACTATGGTACTAAAGGAGATAATCTTATTATGTTGGAACAACCTGAGATACAATCATACCCACCGCAATATTTTAATAAATTATCAAATCAGCTTCGCCACTCTACCTTTTTTATAATTTATTTTTGAAAACCCACAAAATCCCTCATCGAGGATAAATTAATGGGTTGTATCGAGTTGACCGATTGCAGCCGGGATTAATGTTAATAGACAAAAATACATATTTGAAATTTTAAGTTGAAGCGACGCCACTTTATAACGTTAACTGTCTACTGTCTCAACAACAATAACAAGGCCATATGACTTTCTGTCAAACATAGAACACAATCAAATATTTTAAATTTGCTAACGAAACTATAACATCACTTAAGTACCAATTCACCTTTAGCTGCCCATTATTGGATGTTATACAAATTAATATTTTACTATTAACGGGTAATGTTATATAATCATCTTGATTAGTTAGTTGAATGCAGTTGATTCATATTCAGAAATATCATAATATGACTGGTACAGGATAATCTTGAATTAAATAATTCTACTTACCGGGTGTTTATATCCATCCCACTATATGTGTTCAATGCATCGCTCATATTAGTCTTCACCGTTTGCGCCACGCTGAAGATTGATACTAATATGAGTTCAAAATAAGAATTGATTATCAGACACGGCTCGACGCTCTGCAGCAAACTGAAGATAGGCAACAACCTTGAAATCATGTTATATGTCTGGGTGGCGGTGCTTTGTTTGGTAATCAATGTGACTGAACATTTATAATGGTATTATGCAATATTGTGACAATCTTGATTGGTTTTATAATAAATAAAAAGATGTTCTTTGGGGTGCAGTCATATATTCAATAAAATTCTTTGATTGAAGCCGAGGTTTCGAGAAAGTTTATTTTCATCTTCAGGGCAAACTACAAATCGTTACAAAATTATTTCAACAACAACTTAATAGTATTATAAAAATACTTACAATCGTGATTTTAAAATAAATTAGCCAAAAACAAGAATGATTTCATAGCCATCTATTACAAATGTCATTATTTATATTTGTCCACTTAACACAATAAGTAAGAAAGAATCTAGATTTTGTTGATAAAAATGAATATTACTGAATGATCTTTATATGTTTGTGGCTATTTGAACAAGGAGCACAATTAAATTAAAGTTATTACTAAGGCAGTTAGATGTTCAGATAAAAAAAATGTAATTTAAGAATATTGCATAAATACTTACATATATACCCATACATAGACTAAATTACTTTTATTCTGGGCTTGAACTGACAGTTAAAAGAAAAAGATACATAATATTATTTAAAATTTCTATATAAGTGTAATCATATTCTCTCACAATACGAAACATATAAACATGATTATTATTATTGTGCTCCTTGTTCAAATATATAAAGATCATTCGGTAATATTCATTTTTATCAACAAAATCTAGATACTTTATTACTTATTGTGTTACCATGACAAATATAAATAATGACATTTGTAATTGCTGGCTATGAAATCTTTCCTGTTTTGGTTAATTTATTTTAAATTCACGATCGTAAGTATTTTTATAATACTATTAAGTTGTTGCTGAAATAGTTTTGTAACGATTTGTAGTTTGCCCTGAAGAAGAGAATAAACATTCTCGAAAGCTCGGCTTCAATCAAAGAATTTTATTGAATATATGACTGCATCCCCAAGAACATATTTTTATTATATATATATATATATATATATATATATATATATATATATATATATATATATATATATATATATATATATATATATATATATATATATATATATGTGTAAACCACCATTACAAAGCCCAAGCCACATCTGTTGACTTTAGAAAATATTATAAGACTCCCTCAGTTGTCAGTCTTTCATAAAATGGATCTAGGTTTAAAATATATCTCATAGATGGCCTGGAATTAAAATGTATTTGAAATTTATGTGGTCCTCCTAAGGTGGCCATACATCTGCAAATATACACCAGAATTTTCTCAAAATCAACTGTAGAGGGCTTCTTTTTATACACTTCAGTGTATATTGCCTCAGTATGTTGTGAGGCCCAATCGTTTGGCAACAATGTATATAATGAATCCTTCAATTCTCTGAAGTTTGGGATATACCATGATATATATGTATGAGCATCGTGGGGTATATATGAAAACTTCAAGTGAGAAAGAGCGGAGATCGAAGCAAAAATATCAATAATCAGAGAAAAAGGTATTTTAAAGTTTTCATAGGGCTTCAATTTTATAAAACTAAATAAAACATTTTATGATTCTGCAAACATAATATTGAGAATAATGACACTCTTTTTGTGAAATGAGTATCAAATAGGTAGAGAATACGCGTAGAAAGAGTTAAAAATATCAATGAGGATGCAGGACCTTATATTATACGACCGTGGTACCGACTGAACTACTATGAACATCTCATTCCACAGACTCACTCAATAAATTGATTGTTATAAACTGACTGTGACCCGTGATGCTATGGATATTTCGAGATACAAAACACAACTAGCGTTGTGTTCAGCGAAACCAATCGAAACCTGTCAAACTTTCAAGCGCACCAACCAGGTATCAGAAGTTTGAAATTCGGTCATCAAAACACGTCGTGTGTTTTCATCTCAAAAACACCACTACTAAGGCGTTATATATCTGAATCTTGACACGACATGCATCGAGAATGTTCTGATTATCTATTATTATTCTGATTATCTAGACGCACATAATAATATTCTAGAGGCTTGTCAAATTGACTATAATGTGACAATCTGTACCTCAGATAAAATTTCTGGAAGGATCGAGAATAAATCGACTAATTCTAGAACTACATAATGAAATATATAAGCATCATCTATTATAAACAAGGTAGTAGATTAAATAGCTAAAAAACGAATAACAACCGTACATGACTACCTATCCACGTTAAAATACACATACCTATTTGAGAACCTAACTGCCTCTATCTCAAAAACCTTAACTCTTTTGAAAAAAAATTCAATTTAAACGCTTCCAGATATTGCCCTATCTTTAATTAAACCACCTCAGATTTTCGAAAAAATACGGCCCCTCCACACTCTTCGGGGGTGGTTTTCGGTGGTAAGGAGATTTCGGATTTGTGTTTTTGTGAATATGGGACCATTTCTCAGGTCTCCTCTTTTAATTGAACCGGCCGTCATCAAAATCAGAGTAGGATTCATATTTGAAACGGGTGTTCAAACAAAAAAAAAGCAGACAGTCGAATTGTATACCTCCTCCGTTCGGGGTTCGACGGTCAAAAATGCAGTTAAATGAAGATATACTCAGAGTTTTTGATATTATTCAAAATGCAAGATACAGATAGTAACACGTGGTTATCTGACAAGTAAATTATATTTTATGCTATTTTTTTCACAGCCTACTGAACATGACTATTGTTCGAGCATTTTCAACAATCATATTAAAATTAGCTATTTTAATAATTTATCAAGTATTCAGTTGATATAGCAGTGACTTGGATTCCTATTGGATATAAGATAGTTAGAACTGATTTTAGAATGATTTTTAATAGTTCTATATTTTTTTTCCAATATAATATCTTATTTTCATTTAAACAAACTAAAGGTTGTAAGAACACTTTAAGAAATATATATGATATAAAATACAGGGTGCTAAATTTAAAAATTTTGAGCAAATATGTTAGTTGATTTCTTACATACGCTGTAAATAATTTACGCAATAATGTGAAAATGGGTCATTATTACAATAATAAATAAATAATAACAATATTGATTTGTCACCTTGTTAGAGAACATTCTTTGCATTTCTAATTAATTTCAAAATACGAATTGAACGTGGACACAATTAAAACTCACCTTGTATATAATTATATCACACGGAAAATGTTGATAAGAAATATTCAATAGATTTCTATTGAATCTATATTTTGATGCACCGTTTTGATTCTATGTTTTCGCTGCCGAAAATGTATAACCAAGGAGTTAACAATCATAGGGTTGCGGCAATTATTGCCCCAACCTTATGATGTTTGGAAAATAGAGAGAATCCAGTGCTACCCTCATGCTTGAAATTGGTATGATCTCTAATTCTCGTTTTGAGATTACGACTTGTTTCGCCAATATAGAAAGCAGGGCAAGAGTCACATGTAATTTTATATTCACCAGTCTTATTGAGAATCTCTAGTTTATCTTTAATATTAAACAATATTGTTTTAAGTGAGTCAGAGCTATTATAAGACACTTTAAAGTAATATTTAAATAGTCTAGCAAGTTTGTAAGTGGTGTTGCCGATAAATTTGAGTATTTGAAGTTGAGCAGTTGCAGGTAGATTAATAACTTTTGGCACCAAATTCACAAGTACCAGCACCAATAGAATTAATATTATTTTATACTTTTCAGTGCACCAACTAATAACGTCGGTCCAATTTTTTGTAAAAAATATTTATTTCACACTTTTGTGTATAACATTAGTCACGAAAATCGTTGAACGTTCACTAATACCAATGAATATAGTACTTATCCTATTACCCACGTATATTCCTTGCTTGTAGTTGTTATAATTGAGATCTCAGAACATCGCTGCGGAAATACGCTTGAATTTTAGTTGTTATTCATACCAACTCCGATTTTACTCGAAAACCGTAACTGTAAGGGAAAAATAATTATTATAAAAGTTGCTACAAATAATTATGTCCTTCATGTACAGCCCACAGATTTTCAATTGTCGACAGAAATCGCGTCTCCACATTGCAGATTTGAGAATCTAACATGCGTCTATCGCGAAAACCGTTACTATTTTGAAAAAAATGTTCAATTTAAACTTTCCGGATACCCATTGTTCTATCTTTATTTATACCACCTCAGATTTTCAATTTTCGAGAAAATTTGCCGAGTCCATCCCATTCGGGGGCGGTTTTCGGAGGGAAGAATATGTCGGATTTCCATTTTTATGAATACGGGAACATTTCTCAAGGCTCCTCTTTCAAATGAATCAAAAATCATCAAAATCGGATTACGATTACTATATGAAAGGCGCGCACAAACCTAAAAAAGCACACTGTCGAATTGTATACCTCCTCCGTTTGGGGTTCGTCGGTCAAAAAATAAGATCAGACCTTACAGAAATACAAATCAATCAGTTAAAATCTCTACGGGCTTGTAGTTGTTATAACTGAGATCTCAGATTTTCAATTTTCGAGAAAATTTGCCGAATCCACCCCCTTCGGGGGCGGTTTTTTTTATTTAATATATAAATAAGATACCGCAAATCATACCGAAAAATGAATTAAGGAACATAAGGCAAAGAGATGCATCAGAGGATTCTCAAAGTAAACAAGCAGGATCAAGTTCCAGGTTTACAGTCAGCTTCAACAGTATCAACACGAGAGCAAGAGCAACCATTCTCAATTATTTTCTGGAACTCCGATGCTTCTCTAATATAAATTTATAACAATCAGTTTTCTGTTTTATGTATTAGCAAAACATGGTTACCTATCTCATGAACTAGTAGAGTCGCCTACTTGCCATTCCTCTTATACGGTTGTTAGCGCATATGCCATTAAAGAAAAATCACGAGGCAGGGCAAGCGGGGGCCTCTCTATGTTCTTGAATAAGCGTCTTTCTCATCGCGTCCTGTATAAATCGCCATGGTGGATTATGACTCTATTGTCATATCATAAATATAGTCTAATTGTCTGTTTTATATATTTTAAGCCTGACTGTAACCTAAATATTTTACGTGACTCCTTCCAGGACTATCTGTCGGAATTGGCGGAAAATTTTGGAAACATACCATGTGTCATAGGTGGAGATTTGAATAGTAGAATTGCTAATTTCAACACAATTCCGACAGAGGTACTCGCAGGGGTGAACATTTACGAATACAGGATTTCGCTAGATCAAATTGCTATTACTAGGGGTGGTACAATTAATGAATTCATGACTAACAACTCATTTTACGTTTTAAATGGCAGATCTCCTTCGGATATGCCTGCACAGTTCACTCACATACCTAAAGATGCGAGCAAGGGATGTACTGTTATTGACCATGCTTGAATTTCAAACACGGCTTTGAATGATTTTGTCGATTTCAAAGTACTAAACAAACAAATTTTTGTATCTGATCATCTCTCAATACTTCTAGAGCTTTAAAAACCTATCGGTTACGGTTACGGTTATTAAATGCTCGTTGTGTATCTACCCAAATAGTTAAATATAGCTGGATGAGTGAGAAATAATATGCTTATAAGCTAGACCTACGCTTGTCTTCAAAAGCTATATTCATTCCAGACATCGACCATGAGTGTTGCAACTTGCACGATGCCATCAGAGAAACGGCTGACAAACTAGGGCTTTTAAAAACTTTAAAATCACTAAAGCGCACAAGAAAACCAGATGCCGTTTGCTTTGACCATGATTGTTTTCTTAAAAAAAATCAATTCAAGAAGCTTTAAAAATGTGCAGGTCTACAAACTTTTCCACTCTATCAAAACATAAATACTTGAACTCCAAACGACAGTATAAAGAATCGAAACAAAAAGAAATCTTTTCAGTCCGACTTGCTTATAAAATTAAGAAATAGCAGAGACCCGAAAACTTTCTGGACAATTGTCAATAAATTCAGGAAACAAAATTCTTGCTTGTTGCTCCCAGCTAACACTTGGGAAACTTTTTATAGCAATATTTATACTCGCAGACTCATTGATAACACCATGTTTTTTGACGGCAAACACCCTTACTTAGACAGCACAATTACCGCAGAAGAAATTTAAAATATCTTTGCAAAGTGTAAAAACAATAAAAGTCCTGTTAAAAATAGTATTCCATACGAAGTTTTCAAGCTCCTTCCAACAAACTGGATAGTTTACATATCATGCCTTTTCAATAGGATTTTTGAAACTCAAACACTTAACATTCACAAAAAAGGCCGACTGACGACCCAGCTAATAACCGCAGTATTGCCTTAATTAATAGTATAACAAAAATCTTCACTCAAGTCTTACTAGTGCGGCTAAATACTTGGATTGACGAACATTCTCTGCTCCCGGAGAGCCAATCGGGTTTTCCGAAGTCAAGATGTTGTATAGACAATGTTTCTTACAAGTGCTATACAGCTTCAGCTAAGGTTACCAAAACGTAAAGTTTTTGCTCTTTTTGTTGACTACAAAAGAGCATTTGACTCATCAAATCAATGTCTGATTTGTCAAAAGCTTCATTCCGTTGGATTGTCTTCTTCCTACATAAATATATTAAGATCCCTCTATCAAAAAGCTTCCATGGAAGTGAAATGCACTGTGGGCCTTACTCGGCCTATTTTCAGAGTATTTTCAGAAAAATGGTACTTCGGGCATAAGCTTAAGCAACACGACCGACCTTTTGCTTTTGCTGTATTGCGATGATCTAGTTATCTTCTCTGACTCGCTAGTTGATTTAAAGAAAATAATCAAAATTTTGGAGAAATACTCAGACACCAACCTGCTCACTGTCAATGTGACCAAAACAAAAATTATGCAATTTTCTAGAGGCTCCTCACATATTCATTCCTTTCTTTACAAAAATAATCCTATGGAACATGTCAATTCGCACACATATTTAGGGATACACTTTTCCTCTTCAGGTCTTTTCAGGCAAATGACTGTCAATTCAACTGACAAAGCTAAACAGGCATCTTGCAGTATACTTTCTATAATTTTTAAATCGAAAATGGACTCATGGACATCCAATACAATTACTAGACTCACTTGTCATTAGCACTCTTTCAAACTACCATCCCATTTGGGGCCAGAATTATTATCACATCATGGAAAGTATGCAAACTAATTTCTTTAAAAGATTGCTGCAATTGCCTTGAAATACCCCCGATTCTGTCGTTAGGTTGGAAGCCAATAGAGTTAAAGTTGTATACTATACTGTATTTAAAAGTACGATAAATTGGCTTATTAAAGTACATGAAATGGAAGACAACTCCAACTCAGCGGCAATGAACTGAGGTACAATTGTGCTAATCAGGTAAAAGAACTGTTCGCATTTCTTGAGATAGAAATACCCTAGTCGATCAATATTTCAAGTACTTTTAAAAAAAATCGAAAAAGATTTATTTTTATCTTCTATAACAAATTAAGAGCTGTAGACACAGCTCAAGCATCAGCTTCCAACTTTCTAACACTTTATCCCTCACTAAAGCAAAATAACGGGGTACAAAACTAACTACTGCTCAAACTGCCCATCGAATTTCAACGAACTATAGCCCAGTTGAGAGTAAGTAGCAAATATATCATAAAATTCAATCACAAGGGCTCAGTATCTCGAATAACTCCTGATTTACATTGTACGGTTTGCAACATGCATGTAAACGAGACATTAAACCATGTTCTTTTTGAGTGTCCAGTGTATGTTGGTAATAGAAACATAGCAAACAATCACTTAATTGCAATTAATGATTTAAAATCGTAACTAAACCATATTACTAATGAAAGTGCAACATTTATATCCAAGCAGGTGTGGAATATCATGATAAACCGATCATTTTGCATGGGAGAATAACAACAATAACTGACCACTTAGAATACATAATGTCATATTCCCCTTTGCTCAATTCGTGAATCATAAAGTTATCTTATTTTTATTCTTGGATTATTAGGAACTCTAATTTAATTGTCATTTAAAATTAATTTCTACTATATTACAATAACTTACTCGGGTAGAAATAAATCTAGATTACGTAGATATATTACTCTAGCTAAAATGTTAATGTTAATGTAGTTAATTTACTCTGTATTTGTTTAAGGCCAAACATATTGTTTCATTTATGAAATAGAAATCTTCAATTATATATATATATATATATATATATATATATATATATATATATATATATATATATATATATATATAATTAAAATGAGGAGCTATCCGTACCAGATGACCAAATTAGAATATGAAGAATAATTTCATTCCTAGCTGGTAAATTGAACCTACATTTCGTAGGTTGCAGCAATAAGAACGAGGTTTGTCGTCTACATATAGCGTTTGTGTGCGTTTTTTGTCTCCGCCGACAGTTCTATACTGAAGATTGATACAAATATGAGTTCCAAATAAGGATTGATTATCAAATATTGCTCTTCGCACTACGACATACTGATGAGATGCAACAACCTCGAAATCATGATATATGTCTGGGAAACTGATGCTATGTTTGCTAATCAATCTGATTGAGCAGTATAGTGGAAAAAACGCACACAAACGCAATATGTAGACGACAAACCTCGTTCTTATTGCGGCACCCTACGAAACGTAGGTTCAATTTACCAGCTAGGCATGAAATTCAGCTCAGACTTCCTCGAACATTATGATTGCGTAATTAACATCAAAACTAGAGAATTAGAAACAAATTTTAAAACCGTCCAACTTCACAAAGCTTCAGATAATGTACAAAACATCGAAACCAAGAACACAGAAAGAACAACTAACATAATTAGAATAGAACCAAGAATCGAACAAGTTTATAAATTGAAATGCAATTTATCAAACACTGACGCATTATTAACAGGTATAGAAATAGAAAAAGTAAGCCTTCCGCATGCTTTAGTAAAAGTTAATGAAAATGGCGAATTTATAACAACAATTCTTAGCGCAAACGCAATTCCTAAAGAAATTAATTTTTCAGATATTAGCATAGAACCTATCCAGCATTTTTCTATTAACAATCTTAGCGAATACGAACACGACATACAACAAGACAGAATTCCCGAAATACGTAACCAATTTCGATTAGAGCATCTAAACGATGAAGAATCAGAGCTCATAACAAATCTGTGTATTGAACTCTCAGACATATTTTACCTTGAAGGAGACAAATTGACTTTTACGAACTAAAATAAACATTCCGTTAAAACTTATTCCGACAAACCAACATTCACCAAGTCTTATAGGTATCCGCAAATACACAAAGATGAAGTTAAATCCCAGATCAATAAAATGCTTGATCAAGGCATTATTAGACCTTCATGTTCACCTTTTTCATCTACAGTTTGGGTCGTCCCTAAGAAAATGGACGCATCTGGCAAACAAAAGTGGAGAGTAGTTGTAGATTATCTTAAGCTCAATGAAATCACAATTAACGATAAATATCCGTTGCCAAATATTTCAGACCTCTTAGATCAACTTGGCAAATGTCAGTATTTTTCTACTCTAGACTTAGCTTCTGGATTTCACCAGATCGAAATTAATCCACAAGATATTCAGAAGACCGCCTTTTCTGTCAAGATTGGACATTTCGAGTTCGTCCGAATGCCTTTCGGTCTCAAAAATGCACCTTCAACTTTTCAGAGAGTAATGGACAATATTTTACTCTGCATACAAAATGAGCGATGTCTAGTTTATATGGATGACATTATTGTATTCTCCCCATCAATACATGAACATATTAACAGACTGACTGACGTTTTTACGAAACTCAGACATGCAAATATTAAAATCCAACCGGATAAGTGTGAATTCCTCCGCAAGGAAGTAGCCTATCTAGGACATCTTGTTTCTAAAGATGGTGTCAAACCAAACCCATCTAAGGTTGAATGTATCATAAATTTTCCAACACCTAAGAACCAAAAAGACATAAAATCTTTTCTAGGTTTAGCCGGTTACTACCGAAGATTTATCGAAAACTTCGCTAGAATTTCAAAACCACTAACCAGACTTCTAAAAAAAGACGTTCCATTCGATTTTGATTCCGATTGTAAACAATCATTTGCTGAATTAAAGCAAGCCCTTATCTCTACCCCAGTGCTAATATATCCAAACTTCGAAGAGCCTTTCATTCTCACAACAGACACAAGCGCTTTTGCGATTGGTGCAGTACTCTCTCAAGAAATAATCGGTTAAATTCTTCCCATAGCTTATACATCAAGAACTCTGCAAAGCAGCAACAAAATACTCCACCATTGAAAGAGAATTACTTGCGATTGTTTGGGCAGTAAAACACTTTAGACCCTAAATCTTTGGAACAAAATTCACTTTAATCACAGACCGTCGTCCCTTAACTTGGCTTTTTTCAAAAAAAGATACAGGTAGTCGATTAGCACGATGGAGACTAAAGCTCGAAGAATATGACTACGAGATTAAGTACAACAGAAGAAGATATCCCCGAAGATCAAAAGAACAACCCTGAATTTCTAGAAAACATGTATAAAGAATTTGATACATTTGTAAATTTATACAAGACTAAATCCCTTTTGGACTATTCGAAAATAGAATCGAGTAACGGACAATTACTAGATAAGAATAATAAAAATACTCTTACATTTCTTAGACAAAACCAACTGAACGAAATTCAAGAAAAAAATATTGATGATATTTTTAAAGAGAACTACGACTTCGAACATCTTAAAATTAATGTATTATCTAGCAAAACTGTGAAGAATAGAAAATATTTTATAATAGCAATACCATATAATCCAGATACAGTAACTGAATATTTATTTGGAGCCCTTTTCAAAGATCAAGACCTTTTTCAGGACAACCAGACATACTGTGTTGAAACTAGTATTGATTTACATACACTAGAATTTTTATCATTTATTACTTCAGAGAAACAACTCAAATTTAAAATCTTTCAAAACCACACCAAAACTCCAGATACAGACGAAATTCCCCTAATCATTGACCAAAATCATAATGGCAACATGAATTTACACAGAGGAATAAACGAGACTATTCGTCGAATAAGAGAAAGATATAACTGGAACAAACTGACAAAAGACGTTGAGAACTTTATAAAAATTTGCGAAATATGCCAGAAAAATAAAGCATATAGGAAAAATCTCGACAGACCACTCGTAATCACAGAAACTCCAAAAACACCATTCGAACTTATTAATATAGACATATTAGGAGTTCCTAACAGAAATTATGCCTTAACAATACGCGATGAACTCACAAAATTCAGTCAGGCTTACCCTATCAAAGCCAAATCTGCAAAGTCAGTAGTTAATACCCTTCTCTTATATTTTCAACATTATGGCCCTCCCCTTCGAATACCTTCCGATTATGGCCGAGAGTTTGATAATTCTCTACTTAGAGACCTCTGTACATTGTATGACATAAAGATGGCATTTTCCAGCGTAGGACATCCGCAGTCTAACGGATCTCTCGAACGATTTCATTCGACTCTGTTAGAAATGATTAGAGTCAATCTCGCCAAATATCCTAACGAACATCCCTTTAATGTTTTACCGTACGCAGTTATTTGCTACAACAATTCAGCAAATAAAACTCATGGTTTCACGCCTTATGAGTTAGTCTTCGGACATACTTCAAGTAGACCGCCAGAGCATTATACAATGAAAAAGAATTAATAACAAAGTATGTTAGAGATCTGAATAACAGACTTGCACATTTTTATAAAATAGCCAGAGAACGCACTGAAAGTAAGAAACAGAAAGTTGAAGATCGTTTCGATAAGCATGTACACGAAAATACTCCAAATTTTCAAGTAGGAGATAAAGTACTTATTAAAGAGTCACAACTAAAGAACAAGTTACAGAATAAATTTAATGATCCATACGAAATTTTAGAAATTCTCAATAATTCAGCTATTTTACTTAATTCTAATACTAATCAAAAAACAAAAGTTGGTCAATATGGCCCTTTGCCAATATCAAATTGATCCTATAAACAACACGATAGGAGTCTTCTATCACGATGAAACCAGAATTATCATCTCCAACGACAAGTGGACTCAACTAGTACACAAGAACATTACAGGACTTTTAGCTGCATATGAAAACAACAACAAAATTTTGGACACTATACGTAATACTTTGAAACCAGATTATCACGCTATGAATATTTTTCGCTCCGACGTACAGACACACGTAAATTTACTAACACAAATATCTAAATCCATACAAGAGAAATTCAACGAAATCATCATAGATACAAAACGCGTTAAAAGAGGTTTAGTGAACATTATAGGAAGCGTATTTAAAACCATAACAGGCAACGTAGATGCTACAGATGGTGAATTTTATACAAAAAATATAAAAAATACTAAACAATGATCAACATCACATTGAAAACCATCTTAAGAATCAGATTTCAGTATCATCCTTTCTAAATGGAACTTTCAACGAAACAATACAAAATTTAACAATTGATAGAAAAACATTTAATGACGATATTTATAAAATTGAAAGAACAATCCATGATATTAACAACCAAGTTAAAAATGTTGAAGCCAAACTTAACTTTTTGGAAATATGCGAAAAATTAATGGAGAGTTATTTGATTATTGAAGATAATTTCAATGACATTATAAATGCAGTAACATTTGCAAGATTGAAAATAATTCACTCTTCAATTATTTCACCACAAAACTTGGTATCAGCTCTTCAAGAAATATCACACAACCTTGTGAGAAATAATCTCCCTTTACCAGTAAAAATCTCTAAAATTGCACAATATCTTCAATTAATAGAGCTTGAAGCATATCAACAAGATAACCAAATTGTCTTCATTTTGAAAATGCCTTTAGTTGAACAACAACTTTATACTCTATATCATCTGTTTCCTATTCCAATTTTGGATAAAAGAACTGGCCTTCATCATATTCTCTCAATTAGTCATAAATACATTGCGCGAAATGATGATTCTTTAATGTATATTCCTATAAAGGAGCCTAATAATTGTAAAGAAATAGGTCCACATAAGAAGTTGTGTCCCAACTTGTACGCTTACCCCATCGACAACAATCCATTGTGTGAAGCGCAGTTATTGAAAAACCGTCAAAAGGTGCCCAAAACCTGGGAAAGTTCTGTAATCTACAGCCAAGGTTACAATGTGTTCAAACTCAAAGACAATGTTTGGCTAGTTATCGTAGCAGAACCACTTCAAATAACCATGAACTGTCCTGAACATAAAACGAAAATTGTAACAATAATGCAGAACTCAATTGTGAAGTTTACCTCCGAATGTCATGCCTTCGCAGGAATAACAAAAATCCAAGCAGAAAGTCGAAAATCTACCGACTATGCCGACAATTCTCATCCAGTAATAATAGCTTACGAATGTTGTGATCATTTAGTTGAAAGTATCAACATTCCTAAACTAGAACCACTAAAGCTAAATAAAATATACATGGAAGAATTGGATATTGCAAACCACAAACTAGAGCAATATTCAGAAGAACTAGAAAATAATGAACGAACCATTCGTGACCAAAAATATATCTTGGTTCACTTACATTTCTATAGGATCTATTCTATGCATCATTACTATTTATATCTTAATGAAAATTTTGAAAAAACTCAAAGGACAAAAAGAAGAGAATGAAGAAAAATCATCCACCTTCAAAAGAATTACAAGTCTACTTCCAAGAAGAAGACCTAACATTGAATATAATGAAGTAATTGAAATTCCTACGATTGGAATATCCAATCTACCTTAAAAGTTACAGCATAGCACCAACTTTTTATAAATGATGGGAGCTGTTATATCAACCAATATTGCTGACTCTGCTAAACCCATGAACTTGACTTCACAACAATATGATGACAATGCAGTACCAGGATTATCATATTTCAACATATCGTACTTCAACTGAACATATCCAGAAACTCTTCTGATTACACTGTCCCGAGAATGCTGACTATGGAATCCGTCAATAGGACGCAATTAGTGACATTTTCCCATGAGAATATTATATTGCATAATGTACATTTTTTCACTATAAATAAGGAACATTTTATAATTTTAATCATTAAATTCCTTAATGACTGATGTGGTTACTGAAATTTGATTTTTCAAAAGATTATGGATGTCATGTTCATCCATTTTCAAATTATTGATACTATCAGAATAATATTGGCCATCATTCGCGTCATGTAAAGTACTTCCAAACGGTACCTACTTCGTCGAGTAAACCATGTTTCTTACGATGATATGGTTCGGTATCATAATATATTTCATGCTATTTCATACTAACATCATTAGCTAGTTTCTTCAATAAACTAATATGTATTTTAACATTCGAATAAAAATATTGCATTCTTTGATAAGGTTTTGTCATTAGTGCTTCTAAAGATTCGATAAATTTTTCATTCTTTTCAAGAATTGTACTTAGCTGTTCCAAAGCATTATATACTAATATTGTCCATTTATTGTTAGATGTTTTCAAATGATTAAGTTGGATTTAATATATACCTACAGTATTATTCACATGCACTAAGCTATACTGACTATTTGTGAAATCAAATAATAATATAATATTGATTAAAATAATTAATTTGTTTACTGCCATCCTGCAACAAAATTAATTTATGTCAATATATGGTTTCATTCGATCAAAATTTATAAGAGAAGTTTGATTTATTTCAAGATTGTTGACTATCGCTGAGTTTCTTTTTAGTTCAATAATTTCAAAAGGTCCAATAAATGTATTTCTTAATTTGAGATCTATCTGAGATTATTTAACATACACATTATCTCCTACTTGATAATTGTGTTGTGAAAGTTCTACAGTTTCATCAAAACGTTCTTTAGATTTTTCTTTTGCTTGTAGGGTTCTATTCCTTGCAGTTTCATAATAAAATTTTATTCTTGCATTTAAATCTCTCATATACTTTGAAGTGATGTCCTTCTCATTGTACAAAACTTCAGGTGGTCTTACAGAAGTATGTCCAAAAATTAATTAGTTTGGTGTGTATTATTATAACATATAATAGCACATGGTAAACAGTTAAGAGGGTGTTTATTTTGATTTTCACTCATGTGTGCTCTAATCATCTCTAAGAGAGTTGAGTGAAATCTTTCAATCGATCCGTGCTTCCAATGATTCGATAAATTTTTCATTCTTTTCAAGAATTGTACTTAGCTGTTCCAAAGCATTATATACCAATATTGTCCATTTATTGTTAGATGTTTTCAAATGATTAAGTTGGATTTAATATATACCTACAGTATTATTCACATGCACTAAGCGATACTGACTATTTGTGAAATTAAATAATAATATAATATTGATTAAAATAATTAAATTGTATACTGCCATCCTGCAACAAAATTAATTTATGTCAATGTATGGTTTCATTCGATCAAAATTTATAAGAGAAGTTTGATTTATTTCAAGATTTTTGACTATCGCTGAGTTTTTTTTTAGTTCAATAATTTCAAAAGGTCCAATAAATGTATTTCTTAATTTGAGATCTATCTGAGATTATTTAACATACACATTATCTCCTACTTGATAATTGTGTTGTGAAAGTTCTACAGTTTCATCAAAACGTTCTTTAGATTTTTCTTTTGCTTGTAGGGTTCTATTCCTTGCAGTTTCATAATAAAATTTTATTCTTGCATTTAAATCTCTCGTATACTTTGAAGTGATGTCCTTCTCATTGTACAAAACTTCAGGTGGTCTTACAGAAGTATGTCCAAAAATTAATTAGTTTGGTGTGTATTATTATAACATATAATAGCATATGGTAAACAATTAAGAGGGTGTTCATTTTGATTTTCACTCATGTGTGCTCTAATCATCTCTAAGAGAGTTGAGTGAAATCTTTCAATCGATCCGTTTGATTGGGATGTCCAGCACTTGAAAATGTTAGCTTTATATTATAAAGAGTACATAAATCTCTCATTATTGTATTATTGAACTCTCTTCCGGAATCACAACGGATTCTTAATGGAGTTCCATAATGTTAAAAATATAATAATAGAGTGTTACTTATATTTTTCGCTGATTTATCTTTAATTCAAAAGCTTTGTTAGTTCATCTCGTATTGTAAGTATGTACTTCGAAGGTATCTCTAATACACTGAGATTTATTCTTTCAAATGGTGTCTTTGGTGTTTCTGTGATAACTAAATGAGAACTGAGGTTTTTCCTACAGACTTTTGTTTTTTGAGAAATTTCACATTTTTGAATAAAGTTTTCAACATCTTTATTCATATTTTTTCAAGTATATTTTTCTTTAGTTCTTCGTGGGGTTTCATTTATACTTCTATGCATATTTCGTTTTCCAGAATGATATTCATCCAAAATTATTATTACCTTCTTCCTTACTAGGTTTTATAATATTTTGACAAATAATAAATTTGAAATTTTCTTCAGCGAATATATAACATAACATTTGTAATGTTTGTAAATCAACATTATTCTCAACAAAATATGTTTTCGGTTTAAAATTTTTTTTTTTACTCATATAATGATATGTGTATTATCCGTAGGAGTTTCCAATAAAACAACTAGCCAGCATACATTCCAATATGTATTTTCATTTACATTACAATCAACACAGCCAGCCCGGGCCATAGAGTATATAACAAGATGGAGCTGGCCCGTGCGTCTCACACATAGCAACTCAATACCCAGTACCCCTCTAGGCACTAATACCCCAGGTACATTGTCTGTCCACCGCTAGGTGATGGCGCCACAGTCCTGACGTACTTAAGGCCAGTACACACGGGCTACAACTGTTACACTTTATGATACATCTTCCCTTTTTTTTTTTTTTATAGCTACAAAAATAAACTAAACAAAGGTTTCTTCTGAAACTTAAACTAAATAATAGCTGATTCTATTAGCAACATGGTTTAACTATAAATCTAGTCTTATGGGGGTTCTAATTGCTCGACCAGACTTGGTCTTCATTTGAGGAACACTGGGTTCACTGCTGGACTGAACACTGACACTGTCACTTTCATCATTTTTGTTATCATTCGCACCACGGCAATCTTCTAATTTATTGGTTTCCAACTCTTGCTTTTGAGGGACAAATTCATTATCTGATAACTTAAAATCTAACCTATTTCTACGTAAAACATCACCTGAACTGTTCAAAACTTGATATGATCTGGGTGAGCTATGTTGTTGTACAATTTTTCCTGGCTCCCAATATTTGTCAACATGATTATATATCATAACATTTTGGTCATCCTTTAATGGTTTAAGATCCGTTGCAGTTTTATTAAAGTAATTTTCATTGATTTTCTGTCTCTGTAACAATCCTTCTTTAACATTTTGGCATAGAGCCGGCTTTAATAAATCTGCACAGATGGGCAACTTTGTTTTACAAATACGATTTAAAAATAGTTGAGAAGGTGAGTAATTCAGATATTTTAAGGGGGAATTCCGATATTGCAATAAACTTTCAAATATATCTTTCCCTTCTTCAAGAGATTTTTGAAGCAATTTTTTTGCGATTCCAACAGCTTTTTCGGCAAGTCCATTTGATCTAGGGTAATAAGGGCTTCGGGTTACAATATTGAAATTCCAATCCCTTGAAAATTCTTTACAACTATAGCTACCAAAAGGTACATTGTCACAGACGAGTTCATCTGGACTGCCAAATTTAGAGAAAATAATTTTAAACTTTTGAATTACCTCTGAGGCAGATTTATTTTTTATAAATAGTACTTCTAGCCAGTTTGAAAACGCGTCCATTAAAACCAGGTAAGATTTATTCTGATAAGTAAATATGTCTGCACCCACTCTTTCCCATGGCCGATCAGGAATTGGGTAAGGTAAAAGGGTTTGCTTTTTATTTTTTTTGGCAAAACGCTCACAGATCTTGCATTTCTTTATGAATTTCTCAATGTCACCATTTATTCCTGGCCAGTAGAAAATTTCTCTAGCTCGCCTTTTTACCTTTTCCATTCCAATATGGCCTTCATGGAGTTTGGTTAACATTTTATGTCTGAGGCTTTGTGGTACTATAAGCCTGTGATTGAAGAATAGGAATGAGTCAGATAAATATAGAGAATCTTTAATTTTGTAATAATGGCGTATACATTCAGGGACAGTTTGCCTTTTTGAAGGCCAATCCGATACTACAAACCCAATTATAGTTTGTAGTTCTGTGTCACTTTCATAAGCCTTCTTGAATTCATCGTTTATGTTAGCTGAGATTGGCAAATGCCTGGAAACTGAATGATTAACATGTTCCAGTTCAATATGCAAATTAGGATTATTCTCATTCAAAAAAGCTCTAGAAAGGGCATCAGAAATATGTAAATACTTTCCTGGTTTATAAGTGACCTTAATATCATAGTGGATTATTTTAAGAAGCAAACGCTGTAATCTTGGGGGAACCTGTTGCAAATCTTTTTTGAAAATGGATTCCAAAGGCTTATGGTCCGAGAAGATTGTAACATTTTGAACTCCATATATTAAATAATGGAATTTTTGGCAGCTGAAAACAATGGCTAGCAGCTCTTTCTCTATTTGAGCGTACTTTATTTCTGCACTGGATAAACTTCTGGATGCATATGCCACTGGGTGTCCATTTTGCAGCAAACAGGTGCCAAGCCCATCTTTCGAGACATCAGTCTCTATTTCAATGAGGACACTAGGATTAAAAAATGTTAGAACTGGTGCATTAGTGATCAAGTGTTTTAAATGATTTAAAGACTGTTCATGGTCATTACTCCAGTTCCAATCTACATCATTACGAGTGAGGTTTCGCAATGGTGCAGATATTTTCGACAGATTAGGTATGAATTTGTTTAAATATTTGGCCATGCCCAGTATTCTCAATAATTCTTGCTTATTTTGCGGTGTTGGCATTTCTACAATCGCTTTTATATAATCAGTACTAGGCTCAATACCTTTTTCTGAAAATATATGCCCCATAAACTTTACTTTATTAGCTTTTAGTTGAATTTTGTCTTTATTGAACTTTATATTAAATTTTTCAGCTCGATCTAGCACAAGTTTTAGATTTTTGTCATGTTCTACTTCAGATGATCCTGTGATAATAATATCATCAAAATAAATTTCAACACCTTTAATGTCTCCAAATAACTCGAAATTTAGTTTTTGGAAAACCTCAGGGGCTGAGCTTATGCCAAATGGCATGCGGCAAAACTTATATCTCCCAAATGGAGTTGCAAATGCACAATAGTCTGCTGATTGCTTATCTAACATAACCTGGAAATACCCGTCTTTCATGTCCAACACCGTAAAATATTTCTTATTGCTTAACTTGCTCGCAATCTCGTCTGCAGTGGGGATTAAAAATGGTTCTCTTTTGATGGCTTTATTTAAAAATTTTGGATCAAGGCATAGCCTTAGATCACCATTTTTCTTCTCCACTATAACAAGGGGGTTGAGCCAGTCTGTAGGTTTTTCCACTTTTTTAATAATATTTGATGCCTGAAGCTCATCTAATTTGCTTTTAAGCTTTTCATAAATGGCCTGTGGCACACGTCTTAAAGGCTGCCTGTGTGGCACTACATTTTCTTTTACTATGATTTTATATTTCCTCGGAAATTGACCTAAACCGGAGAAAACTTTCGGATACCTAGAAACCATATTATTTATGTTATCAAATGACAGTGCCACATTATCAACACGCTGCACAAGATTTAGTTTGACACATGCACTTAAACCTAAGAGAGCCATCTGATTCTTACAATCAACAACTAAAAAGTCAATTAGAGCCACTTGACCCTTAACTGAACACTTGAGTGATATTTTTCCAATAGGCTTAATCCTGAATTCAGAGCTACCATAAGATATTAACGTTACATTAGTGGTCTTTAATTGCTTTTTTGTTTTAAGAGACTTGAATAAAACTACAGGAATTATGCTAACTTCTGCCCCTGTGTCCAACTTAAATTCTATCACGGTACCTTCGACACATACCTTTTTTTCCATATTTCTTCAACTGAGCCCACATTCTTTCTGATGGAGCTTACAAAGAACTCACTATTTCCTGAGCAGTCACTTCCTGAGCTATCATCATCGCTTTCGTCACTCGTTCCACATCCTTCTTTCACCTCGTACACCTTTTTCCTTGGCTTATTCTTTGTCTCATCCTTCTTCATACACACAGCAGCAAAATGATGCTTGGCTCCACACCCATCACATTTTTTCCCGTATGCTGGGCAACGCCCTCTTTTGTGGATATAGCCACAGAATTTACATTCCGCGCCCTTGCTATAACCCTTATTTCTTGGTTTCTCATGGCTCCTGATGGCATGCACACCTGCGGCTTCTCCCTTCAGGACATTTGCTTGACTTTTGCTCGCTTCGATACTCCTACAAAAAGTTATAGCTTTCTCAAGGGTAAAACTACATTCTCTTAGAAGCCGTTCCTGGGTTCCTTTGTCACAAATTCCAATCACAATGCGATCCCTCACCATTTCATCTGGATTTGTGTACTCAGTTGTCTTAACACCTGTCCTTAACTCCGTCAAGAAATTATCGAAAGACTGACCTTCTTTTTGTATCACAGAGTTGAATTTGAATCTCTCAAAAATTATGTTCTTTCTTGGCGAACAGTATTCATCAAATTTATCTTTGATGGCATCCAGTGACTTCTGTTCCTCGGACGTCAGCGTGAAAGAATTATATAATTCCAGCCCATCCTCACCAATAATGGTCAGAAAAGTAGCGACCTGCTGCTCTTTGCTTTTCGTTTCTAAACCCGTCGCCACTGCGAACAATTCAAACCTTTGTTTAAAACGCTTCCACTGTTCCGCCAAATTTCCATCACTCACAACGAGCTGTTCCGGTGGCTTGAACATGGCCTCCATTTTTCACTTTCTCAGCACCTCCTTGATCAAATTTCACCATCAGCATGGGCAGTGTTCAGCCAGTCACCTGACACCATGTATTATCCGTAGGAGTTTCCAATAAAACAACTAGCCAGCATACATTCCAATATGTATTTTCATTTACATTACAATCAACACAGCCAGCCCGGGCCATAGAGTATATAACAAGATGGAGCTGGCCCGTGCGTCTCACACATAGCAACTCAATACCCAGTACCCCTCTAGGCACTAATACCCCAGGTACATTGTCTGTCCACCGCTAGGTGATGGCGCCACAGTCCTGACGTACTTAAGGCCAGTACACACGGGCTACAACTGTTACACTTTATGATACAATATGAACAGTCGGTCATTTATTTCATCAGGTTGAAATAGTATAAAAATAGTATAATAAGTTCTATTTCTAACAGTTGAACTAGTACTAATATTTAATTTATTAAACTGAATATCAGGATTTTCATCATCCTTATCTTCTAAAATTTTCTCATGCAAATCCGTTGTTTTTGATTCCCAAAATACGGCAATAATATCTTTATTTTTTTTATCGAGTAATTGCTCATCAGTATATTCTATTCGAGAATAATCGATTAATGAAGTGATTTAATATAGTTGAACAAAATTATTGAACCTCATTGTTCATAATATAGAAGTCTTCTTCTATCTCTACTTTTTCTGAATTTTCATTTCTTAAAAATAGTTCACCTTAATTCGTGATAATGTATCGGCATTTTTATTAATTTTGCCAAGCTTATAAATTATTTCGTAATCATATTCTACTAATTTTAATCGTCAGCGTGCTAGACGACTGATTGAGTATAACCAGGTTATTGGTCTATGATCTGTTATTATTCTAAACTTTCTTCCCTACAGATACGGTCTGAAAAATTTGACCGCCCAAACAATAGGTAATAATTCTCATTCTATAACTGAATATTTCGTTCCTGAATTACATAAAATTGGTGATGCATAGGCAATAGGTAAATCTTTATTAATGGGTCCTTGACTTAATACTACGCCAATAGCAAATGAACTAGCATTTGTTGTTAAAATGAATTCTTCTTAAAAATTTGGATATATCAAAATTGGACTTGAAGTCAATAAATCCTCCAAAGTTTCAAATGATTTATCACACTCTTTACTGAGATCAAATGTTTGATCTTTTTTCAATAGTCTAGTTAATGGTTTGCATATTTTAGCAAAATTGGGAATGAATCTTCTATTATATCCTGCTAACCTCAAAAATGATTTAATTTCCTTTGGTGACCGTGGTTGTGGAAAATTTTGAATACATTTAATTTTTTCAGGATTTGGATTTACTCAATCTTTTATTATAATGAGTTCTAAATAAATGAATTCATGTCTTAGGAATTCACATTTATCAGGTTGTATTTTTAAATTAGCGGCTCGTAATCTATCAAATACTTTAAACCAAATGGCATTCGAAAAAAATCATAATGACCATTTTCTACGCTAAAAGCAGTTTTAGGTATATCTTATTCATTTATCTCTATTTGTATGATTATGATTTGGCAGATGAGTAAACACTCTTGCCTGGTTTCGGTAGGAAGACTACCATGGCTAGCCTCCATTTCTCGGGTACGTGTGCAAATGCAAGGCACGCCCTGAGGATAACCACCAGTTCGTCCAGTACAGTTCCCAGTCCCTACTGAAGGAAACCCGGGAAAATCCCATCCGTGCCTGGCGACTTATATGGGGAGAACGTCTTGACCGCCTGTATTGTTCCGGTTCGACTTACGACTTCTCTCGCCAATTGCCAGTCCTCCGCACAGGGACATCCCGAATTGTGAGGAAGTTCCGTGACGTTCCCTAGGAATATTGACCCTGGGAAATGTGTGGACAGAAGTTCTTTTGCTGTGTCTATAGCAGTGTCTTTCTGACACAGCCCACTTGTCTACGATCTTTGGAGATCTCCTTAAGCAGTCGGGATGCTGCAGGTGTACTTACTGTCTCTTTACAGAAGAGTCTCCATAATTCCCGTTGCTTTGAGCGAATTTACTTCTTATACGACCTTTGGTATAGTTTGTAGACCTCCCAGTCGGACGTATTTCGGGATGACTTGGCTCTGTTCAAAAGTCTTCGTAGGTGGGTCCTTTTGATCTCAAGACTCATGCTCCAACATGTGGCTGAGCCAGGTCTGAGCTGTCCTCTTCTCAAGGACGAGGCGTGCTCATAAGCACCCATAATCTCCCATTGAGTGCGTTGACTCGCTTGTCTAGATCCTTCACAGATGAGATGAGTGGCCGCCCCATCATTGCCCATGGAAGACTCCAGGTGTGCTTCCCAGTCTGTCTTCCTGGTATTCCGGTACGGCTCTTTTGATATCTTGACTGTTAAGAGTCTCATTATTATCCATTTGTGGTCAGAGAGGGTGGCTTCGGAGCTGATCCTCCATTCCACGATTGATTTAGAGATCTCGTGTGTCGCGACTGAGATGTTAATCACCGTCTGACACCGCAAAGTTACGAACGTTGGTTCGCTCCCTCAGTTGAGGCTTTCCAAATTTGTCCCTAACAGGTATTCTAGTAAAGCCCTACCTCTGCTGTTGCAATCTTCGATTCCCCAAGCGTAGTGGTGGGCATTTGCGTCAAATTCTACTAAGAGGTGTTTTCTCCCCTGCTCTGAGGCGTCTATTGGTAGGTAAGATGAGGCTACAATAACCTCTTTTTTGCCCTTTTCGAAGTCCAGTTGCACTTGGACAGCCGTTAGGTCGCGTCCTGAGTGTCCTGTCAGTAGGATGGCTTCTATATGACCTGAAAGGAAAACACATGTCCTTGGTCTTACATTGGTTGCTCCAACAAAGATTTTCCTTTGGGAGGAGTTGTCGCTCCATCCACATACCCGATTGTCTGTGCTCCAGGATTATTGAATAAGAGCTATTGCTCTCTGCTCAGCCTCCAGGTGACGACGTAGGAGAACAGTCGCCCCCTGGAAAAAATAATTTACCTGCTTTTTCGGTTAAGGCGTCTCTCTACTTTCTCAAGAGTCCGAAAACAAGGAGTTTGCCCTGAGGTTCTTCCTTGACGGCATCTTGGTATGCCTGCCCATGGATCTTATGCAGCCAGGCGCCTCCTCAGGACCCCAATCTCGACAGAAGAACCGGGTAAAGGCTGGAAATAGAGGATATTGGAAATATAACAAACTAATAAGAAATAGACAATTGAGTAAAAACACCAAATTCAGATTGTATAGAGCTGCTATATGATCAGGAATGACTTATGCAGCAGAGACAATGTGCTTGACAATTAGAAATGAGGAAAACCTAAGGACAGCGGAAAGAAAAATTCAAAAGAAAATATTTGGGTCCGTCAGTACAGAACAAGGTGACCTTAGAGCTATGATGAATCATGAACTTAGAAAGAAAATGGAATTAGAAGATATAGTGAGGTTCTTAAAAGCTCAACGATTGAAATGGTACGGACATATACTCAGGAATGACACTACAGCAATAATAAGAAGATTAACTGACTGGACGCCGCAAGAAGGAAGATCAAATGAGACCGAAGACAAGATGGAAAGATCAAGTTAAGGAAGATATTAGAAAAATGATTATAAACGAATGGAGAAGAAATATATAGGACAGAACAAAACGGAGGAGGATAACAGAGCAAGCAAAGAGACATAACAACTTATAAACATCACAGATAAATAAAAAAAAACTAAAAAAAAACTAAAAAAAACGGAGTGACGCACCGTAATAAACGAATAAGAAGAGCTCAGATGAGCGGCCACCATTCCGAGTTATACGAAGAAATGACAATTCTATAATTACTTCCTGGCAATTGAAATCTGGTTCTTCGGGTAGATTTCTTCGTTATCAATCTTATCATCCGGCAAAACAAAAGACCATCTTGATACTAGGAATGAAAAACAAAGTAATAAGAACGTCTCATTCTTCTAATAAAGAACAAAATTTAAAAATTCTATATGATAAATTCATAATTTGCGGATATCCATGAAATTTACTCAAGTCCTTACTTTTTAATAGAACATCTATAGATCATAATAATAATACTGATAATCAATTCATCAAATATTTTTCTGTGTCTTTTATACATATAAGCAGTCATAAAATAAAAAAATACTCTTTCTAAGTATACTGATATTAAACTAGCTTTTAGAAACATATTAACAAACAAATCATTATTTTCAAAATTGAAAGATAAAGATCACATATTAAATAACTCTAATGTAATTTATAGAATACCTTGTAGCAGTTGTAATAAAAAATATATAGGAGAAACAAGTAGATGCTTGAAAGACCGTATTACATCACACAAAAGTGATATAAGGCTAAAAAAATCCACTTGTAATTTAGCAAAACATGCTGTAGAATCCGAACACGAAATTAATTTTGACGATTTCAGGATTTTAGATAAGGAAATAAATCTTATGAAAAGATTATTTCTTGAGATGTCTCATATACCAAAAGAACCTAATACATTAAATTCAAAAAAAGACATTGATGGCTTAAGTATAATGTATACCTATTTACTGCAATTTAATCAAAATAATACATAAATTCTTATTAATACCTTGTATGAATCTGTTTCATGACTATTTAGATTTCAATCAAATAAATTTGTCAACTCAATATTATGTCAAAATTTCAGTATTATAATTTAAATTTTCAAAGTATTTCTAGTCTCTAAATTTATTTACATTTTCTATTCCAAAATATTTAATGTTTAATTAAATCTCAACTTCGTAAGTACCATATATTTTTGTAATTTCATAAATTGTACTTATAATTTAAGTAGTCCTGATGAAGAAACAATAAAGATTCGAAAGCTAGACTATAAAAAAGAGTTACTCTTATTTCCACATACAAGACTGCAGAAGCCGTTTTATACCTTTTCTAATCGAAGTATATATATATATAAATGATCAATTAACGACGCTTTATTATAAATTTGATATGTTTAACACCAAAGAATTTACACGTGTGTCCAAGAAGGGTACTCCTCTGTCAGTTTCCGATTCATACGTAAAGACAAGATTTGAATTGTATGAGTTAAATATGTTCAATGTGTAATCGATCTTATTTTCAGGAACAGCGCATATGAGGTCATCAACGTATTGGTAGATAAACGGAAAGTCGAAGTCCACTTGTTGTTTGCAGTAATGAAGTAAGGAGTTCATTGTAATTTCTGCCAATGATGGTGAGATCGCCCCTCCCATTGGAGCTCCTTTGATTTGTCGATAAAACTGGGATTGAAAACAAAAGTAAGTGTTGTTGTATAAGAAGGTAATTAGCTCAATAAACATATTTTTTTGAATCGTAGTGTTTGGTTCAATAAGATGGTAGTTATCTGATATAATGGATACAACCAATTCCAAAGGTATGTTGGTGAAGAGGGAATTAACATCAAAGCTCACCAATTCATAGTTGGGCGGTAATTGCAAATTATTTATCTTTTCAGCAAATTCAAAAGAGTCTTTAACTCTGAAAGAGTTATAGGAGGCGAATGAAACATCTAATATGCCTGCCAAAAAACCAGCTAATGGCTGTGTTGGGGCCTTTTTGCACGAGATGATGGGACGTAAGGGACAACCATCTTTGTGGATTTTTGGTAATCCGTAGTACTTTGGTGCAATGCCCTTGTATCCAGTTAGATCTCTTTTCATATCAAGTGGAATATGCTTAGCATCATAGAGCTTTTTTATCCTCAAATTAGTCTCTTTTTCTACCGAAGGTGTCAGATCTCGATTGATTTTTTTGTAGAATTCCTCGTCACATAGCAATTGTTCTGATTTGAGTAAGTACTCTGCTTTATTCATGACTACCGTTGTGTTACCTTTATCTGCCTTTGTAACTATGACATTTGGATTATCTTTTAGGAATCTTTTTGTCTTCTGTTCGACTGCAAAAGAGGGACTGATGACATGTTTGTTGTTTTTGATGTGATTAGTAATCTTGTTCGTTATGATGGTACGTTGTAAGTCTTGGGATTCTGGTGGTATTCTTTTAATGCAATACTCTATATCTGCAAGGTAAGTGTATATGTTGATATCTTTAACCGTTACAGGTAAAGAAAACTTATGGCCAAGAGATAGAAAAGCCTTCACCTCATTAGGAATAATCACGTCTGTTCTATTTACCAAACAAGAAGAGCTGTTTGCTGTTATACAAGACACTAGTGGATCTCTTAAAAATATCAACAACCTTAACCTACTAAGAGATCCACTAGTGTCTTGTATAACAGCAAACAGCTCTTCTTGGTTGGTAAATAGAACAGACGTGATTATTCCTAATGAGGTGAAGGCTTTTCTATCTCTTGGCCATAAGTTTTCTTTACCTGTAACGGTTAAAGATATCAACATATACACTTACCTTGCAGATATAGAGTATTGCATTAAAAGAATACCACCAGAATCCCAAGACTTACAACGTACCATCATAACGAACAAGATTACTAATCACATCAAAAACAACAAACATGTCATCAGTCCCTCTTTTGCAGTCGAACAGAAGACAAAAAGATTCCTAAAAGATAATCCAAATGTCATAGTTACAAAGGCAGATAAAGGTAACACAACGGTAGTCATGAATAAAGCAGAGTACTTACTCAAATCAGAACAATTGCTATGTGACGAGGAATTCTACAAAAAAATCAATCGAGATCTGACACCTTCGGTAGAAAAAGAGACTAATTTGAGGATAAAAAAGCTCTATGATGCTAAGCATATTCCACTTGATATGAAAAGAGATCTAACTGGATACAAGGGCATTGCACCAAAGTACTACGGATTACCAAAAATCCACAAAGATGGTTGTCCCTTACGTCCCATCATCTCGTGCAAAAAGGCCCCAACACAGCCATTAGCTGGTTTTTTGGCAGGCATATTAGATGTTTCATTCGCCTCCTATAACTCTTTCAGAGTTAAAGACTCTTTTGAATTTGCTGAAAAGATAAATAATTTGCAATTACCGCCCAACTATGAATTGGTGAGCTTTGATGTTAATTCCCTCTTCACCAACATACCTTTAGAATTGGTTGTATCCATTATATCAGATAACTACCATCTTATTGAACCAAACACTACGATTCAAAAAAATATGTTTATTGAGCTAATTACCTTCTTATACAACAACACTTACTTTTGTTTTCAATCCCAGTTTTATCGACAAATCAAAGGAGCTCCAATGGGAGGGGCGATCTCACCATCATTGGCAGAAATTACAATGAACTCCTTACTTCATTACTGCAAACAACAAGTGGACTTCGACTTTCCGTTTATCTACCAATACGTTGATGACCTCATATGCGCTGTTCCTGAAAATAAGATCGATTACACATTGAACATATTTAACTCATACAATTCAAATCTTGTCTTTACGTATGAATCGGAAACTGACAGAGGAGTACCCTTCTTGGACACACGTGTAATTAGACATGGAGACAACACCATTAGACTAGATTGGTACACGAAGAAAACCTACTCTGGGAGATACATACCGTTCCATTCTTACCATCCTTACGAACAAAAAGTGAATATCATTCTGGGTCTAAAAAACAGAATTTTGAAAATTTGTCACCCTTCTTACACGGAAAAAAACCTAAAACTATTATATGGGATACTAAAATCTAACTATTATCCTAAAAAATTACTTACGAAGTTATTGTTTGGCCAATCTCCGCACCTTCCAAGACCTCCAAGACATCCCCTAACAGATGCCCCAGTGGAAGTAGCTTACGCAAAGTTACCGTTCATCGTGGGTTTAACACCCCAGATAACAGGCATGCTACGAAAGTACAACATTGTAGTATCGTCCACAACCTACAACAGATTGAGTAAATATTTCACAAATCTTAAAGACAAGGTTCCTACCCTGTCAAAATCAGACACAGTTTACTCTATCAAGTGTGGCGGATGTGAGAAGGTGTACATCGGTGAATCGTGCCAAAAATTATCCAAACGTATCGCTCTCCACAAAAGTGACACAGTGCATAAACCAACAATAACAGCACTCAGCCAACATGTCAACTCAACATCACATATCATTGACTATGGAAGTGTTAAGGTCCTTGAACAGGTAAACAACCTGTTCAAAAGAAAATTCGTTGAAATGTGTTACATCAATGCTTGTTCAGCTTCAATGAATTTCAAGAAAGACGTAGCAGGTGTGAGTTCCATCTACACATACCTCCTATGCCAGGATATAACAACAAGGAAGCCCCCTTGGCCTATGTAATGTTTTGGTGTCGTAATGTTGACTATTTGTATATTTGTTTATGTTTTCACGATAGGTTAAGAATTTTTGAGACAATGACAACACAGTCTCTCTTCTTTTTCTTTTGTTGTTTATTTAGTAAATGTGTAATATGTCAATCATTAGTCAGTTTGTCGCGTTGTCCGTGTTGTATGGCATCTTTTATTGTTTAATGTTCCAACCGTCTAATCGTTCTATTCTATAAGTCGGTACTTTTATCTAATACATAATTTTTTATTATTTCTATATGTTATGAAGGTCGATTTTTTACTTAATTCAGGTCCATAAGAATACATTTTTATGTAAGTTAATCATACCTATATTTAAACACATTCCATACAATTACTTTTGTTAATCTCTTCAGGCGCTGATGAAGGTGAAAACTGTCACCGAAAATTCCGCATCAAAAAATAAATTTCTAAACATATTGGCTTAGTCATCATTGTTGCCTCACCTGGACGCATTCTTTGGTGTTAAACATATCAAATATATATATATATATATATATATATATATATATATATATATATATATATATATATATATATTGATTTTGTATTCTTGACTGGTTTTATAATAAATAAAAAGATGTTCTTGGGGATGCAGTCATATATTCAATAAAGGGCAAACTACAAATCGTTACAAAATTATTTCAACAACAACTTAATAGTATTACATAAATACTTACAATCGTGAATTTAGAATAAATTAGCCAAAAACAGGAGTCTTTCCGAACCATATTGGCAATGGATTGAATGCTATTGACTCTAAGATCGGGCATACAAGAGGCAGAACAGGTCAGAAAACTCAACACTTTAATTCCAAATTGAGAAAAGTACTATTAAATTTAGAAAACAAAGTGACTTTCAGTGATATTAATTTTTTGACAGAAAATTAAAGTCAGTTATCAATCAAATTAAGCTAACATTGCCTTTAGAAATTGTCAACGAATATAGTCGATGACTTTCTATTAAATATAACCGTAAATTTAAAGAAATAAGACTTAAGAATATAAGAAAACTAGACAAAATATAGATATTCCTCCTGAATTGAAACAGATCCTAGCATTAGGTCCAAAATTCTCAATACCTCCGTCTTTTAAATACATTAATATTCCTTATATTTTATCAGATCTTGAGTTTATTCTACAAAGTATTTATGTAGAGGATAAAGAAAGTGTGCGAGCTAGATATACTAATAACTTAACAAATTTTACCCATAAGAATTATCAAAATTCTCATATAATGTCAAATAAATTCAATAAATGTCATTCTTTTCTAAGAGAACCTCCTGAAATTGTCGTTGTACGAAGTGATAAAGGCAATGTAACAGTTGTAATGTTTAAGGAAGATTATATTAATAAAAGCCAAGAATTATTGAATGACAATAAATATTATATGAAATTGAGAAATAATCCAACTTACACAATACAACTTAAAGCTAATGAAATTTTTTCTAAACTAAAAGATGATGGCGTTATTGATCAAGTCACAAGAAAAACGTTAAATTCCTATCAAACAAAAGCCCCACGATTTTACACATTACCAAAAATACATAAACCAACACTATCAATGAGACCTGTTTTATCTTCAATCGAAGCTCCTAATAATAAGTTGGCATCTTTTATCACTGATATTTTAACAAAAGCCTATGATACCAATAATAATTTCTACATAAAAGATTCTTTTCAATTTAGTAATTTCATAAATGATTATCAAATTCCAGTGTATTATATAATTGTCAGTTTTGATGTTGTGTCCCTTTTTAGAAATTTACCTTTCCCTGTTATTTTGGATTGTCTCACTCGTAAATGGAACAAAATTAAACATTTTTACTCATTGAATTTTGAAACCTTTGAATCGATACTTAAATTCATTTTTGATTCAATTTTTTTTAAATTTTCAATGACGAATATTATAAACAAATATTTGGCACTCCAATGGGATCAACCATATCACCTATTTTAGTAAATTATGTCCTAGATGAATTGATACAAGTTTCAAAAACGAAAATTTCTTTCCCAATTCCATTTATCAAACGATATTTTGATGATCTAATATTGGCTTTACCCTCAAATAAAGTTGATGAAACATTAAATATTTTTAATACTTATAATGAACATCTTCAATTTACAGTTGAATTAGAAAGTAAACAATGTGTTCATTTTTTAGATATGATGGTATGTAGAGATAATGCAGGTATATTACGTACAAAATGGTACAGAAAGCCTATATGCAGTAACAGATATATAAATTTTTTCTCCTATCATCCACAAAAAAAGAAAATTAACTTAATTATGGCTTTAAAAAGTAGAGCTATCAAACTTTCACATAATTTATATAGAAATGAAAGTTTAACTAAATTAAAACAAATGTTACTAGAAAATGCTTTTCCTCTAAAATTGATAAACAAATGTTTGATGCATCCTGAACTTAATCTTGAAATAAATGAAATAGTTCCCAATAACGCACCAAATCCTAGTAATATTTCTAATAATAATATTTTACCTATCTATAGATCTCTACATTCATCAATGAACACACTAGTAAACTTGTTAATATTTTTAAGGGGTATAATGTTATAATTTCGAGAAAGAATGTAAAAACAGTATCTCGTTTATTTTCTAAATTAAAGACTCCTTTAAAAATAACAGAAAAATCTGGAGTAGTATATAAAGTAAATTGCCAAGACTGTGAATTATCATATATTGGTCAAAACATAATTTCAATTAAAACTATTGGACACCAATGATATTGATCCTATGAATATTCAGATTTCAAAGATATTGAATTTGATTCTTATATACTTCCAACTAACGAATTAAAATCTTTTAATTTTCGTCTTTTAGATGTAGATAACCGAGTAATTCTTCCATATGAATCTCAAATTCGAATACAGCTGCCGATGTTCTCCACTCTTGAACTATTCCTTCCTTAGGAGTAAAAATTGACGGAACCCCTGGACGATTAAACCAAATTAGCTTTACAATTAATCGAACTGGGTTGTTTTTTGGACAATGTTCCGAAATTTGTGGAGCTAACCATAGATTTATGCCTATTGTAATTGAAAGAATTTCACCTAAATACTTTATTAAATGAATTATGAAAATAACTCAAATTTCATTAGGTGGCTGATAAAAGCATTGGAATTTTAAACCAAATTATAGTAAAATTTTACTCCTTATGAAAAATTTAGTTAAATTTATAACATTAGTTTGTCAAACTAAAATCATTTTAAAATAAATAATTTTTAATTCCACAAATAGCCCCTTTAAATTGAGTCAGATTATTTGTATACTTTATTTTGATTTTTATTATTTTTAACGTAAGAATTTATTTTATCCATTTATACCAACCAAATAAAGTAGATACAAAAGTATACACCAAAAAAATTAACTGAAAATGATAATAAACCTTTTTTCATCTTTTGATCCTTCTACTATTTTTAATATATCAATTAATTGACTTAGAACAATAATTGGATTAATTATTATTCCGCCAATATATTGATTAATCCCTTCACGAATTTCTATACTTAGAATTAAAATTATAACAACTTTACATAATGAAGTAAAAGTGTTAATTAACAATCCTAAATCTTTAGGAAGAACATTAATTTTTATCTCATTATTTAGACTTATTTTAATAAATAATTTTTTAGGACTATTTCCTTATATTTTTACGAGAACAAGACATATTATTATATCTCTAACTTTAGCTTTTCCTTTATGATTAAGATTTATACTATATGGGTGAATTAATAATACTACTCATATATTTGCCCATTTAGTACCTCAAGGAACTCCAAACGTTCTTATACCTTTTATAGTATGCATTGAAACAATCAGAAACATTATTCGTCCTTTAACTTTATCTGTACGATTATCTGCTAATATAATTGCTGGTCATTTACTAATAACTTTAATAGGAAACACCGGTCCTATAATAACATCAACATTAATCTCAATTTTAATTTTTAGACAAATTTTATTATTTTTTTTTTTTTTTGGTCGACTACAATGGTCATTAGCCTTTCATTCCCATGGGGATTGGAAGTTCATTTAGTATACTACCTCTACACTTTTCTCATTAGGCCAGTTTCGTTTAGAAATTGAATTGTTTTCAGGCAGTATTGTTCATTTCTTAGGCAGTCTTGTAGCGTGTCAGGAAGGGAGCAGTTGTTTCTAGCTTCAGTATATACTGGACATATTAGTAGTAAATGTTCCACAGTAAGTTGTACGTTGCAGGTATCACATACTGGGGGTCTGGAATCACACAGAAGATAGTTGGATGTGATATGAGTATGACCAATTCTTAATCGAGTAAGTGCAACTTGTTCTCTCCTTTTATGTGATGGGAAAGGTAGTGTAGGTTTATTATTAATCTTAGAATGAGCTGTAGCTATTATTCAATCATATGTTTTTACTATTTTAAGAACATTATATTCTAGAGAAGTAAACTAATGTCAATACACCAAAACCACCCCTTTCATCTAGTCGATCAAAGGCCTTGACCTTTTTTAAGATCTTTTAACGCTTTGGCTATTATAATAGAATTAATTAAATGATTTCATTTATATGAAATTAATCTATTATTAATTAGATTTTTTTCTATAATATTAATTATATACTTATGATGTCGAGACATTACTCGGGAGGGAACATTTTTAGGATTTCACACCTTTAAAGTAACTTTAGGGTTACGTTGAGGAATAATCCTATTTATTGTATCTGAATTTTTTTTTTATTAGATTTTTCTGAGGATTTTTTCATAGATCTCTAGCGCTTAGAATTGAATTAGCAGTGACTTGACCCCCTAATGAAATTATAACTTTTAACCCAATAGAAATTCCTCTATTAAATACTTTAATTCTTTTAACTTCAGGATTAACTGTCACATGAGCTCATCATAGGCTTATAGAAAATAATTACTCACAAACTACCCAAGGGTTAGCTATAACTGTCCTACTAGGGATTTATTTTACAATTCTTCAAGGATATGAATATATAGAAGCACCTTTTACTATCGCTGACTCTATTTATGGAGCATCATTTTTTATAGCTACTGGATTTCATGGACTGCATGTAATAATTGGTACAACTTTTTTATTAATTCGTTTAATCCGACATTTTTAGGACATTTTTCTTCTAAGCACCATTTTGGGTTTGAAGCTGCTGCCTGATATTGACATTTTGTTGATGTAGTTTGGTTATTCTTGTATATTTCTATTTACTGATGAGGTAGATATTTATATAATATAAAATATTATATTTGACTTCCAATCAAAAAATCTAAAATTTAGTATAAATAATTCAATTATTAACTAGGCTTTTCATCATTATATGTTCAATCACAGTAATTATAATCATCTTATTAAATTTAATTTCTAAAAAAACTTTCTCTGACCGAGAAAAAAACAGGCCATTTGAACGCGGGTTTGACCCTAAATCTTCAGCCCGACTCCCCTTTTCTTTGCACTTTTTTTTAATCGCTATTATTTTTTTAATTTTCGATGTAGAAATCACTTTACTAATCCCAATAATTTCTACTCTTAAAATTAGTAATATAATTATTTATTCAATTTTATTAATAAGATTTATTATTATCTTACTAATTGGACTTTACCATGAATGAAGACAAGGAGCTTTAAATTGAGCTATCTAACTTAGGATAATAGTTAAATTAACATTTAATTTTCACTTAAAAAATATAGAATATTCAATTTATCTTAATAAAATAAGAAGTAAAATATTACATTTAGTTTCGACCTAAAAAATTGCTTTATAAGCCTTATTTTTAATTGAAACCAAAATAGAGGTATATCACTGTTAATGATAAAATTGAATGAATTTTCCAATTAAGGAAGTATGGTAATCAAAAATAAGCTTCTAACTTAATTTTTTAGCGATGAAATTTCGTTTATACTTCTATTTATATAGTTTAAAGATTCTTATAAATTATTCAAAAATTAAAAATTACCTTAGCTGCTTCAAAGCTATGCTCTTAACTTAAGCTTTTTGAATAAAAAATATTAAATAAAAATATTATTAAAATTATTAATATTAAATAAATCTTTAAATGATTTTTAGAAAATAATTGTAAAATTCTAGAAATTAATCTAAGAGAAAATGATAAATTTTTAGCGCCATAATACTCTAACCAACCCTGATCAATAATTTGATAATATAAATTACCTAAATAAATAGGGTAAAAATTTACCCCAAAAGTTGATAAAATAGGTATATTTCATATAAAAGATAAAAATAAACTCAATGATAATACTATTGAAGATTTAATTTTGTAACTTAATTTAAATTTTGCTAATTCATACCCTAAAATAAAACCTAATGAAATTATTAATAAAGTTATTATTTTTATAAGATTATCTAAACAAATTAAAATTGGATCAACAATAATTAGTCAGTTTAACACAGATCCCATAAAAATTACAAAAAAAATAAACCCCCTATATCTCGCAATATAATAGATCTTTGATCATTAATTATATTTAATGAAAGAAAATTTTGATTACCTACTAATGAATAATATAATAAGCGTGCTCTATAAGAAACAGTCAATCCAATTGATAAATAAAAAATAATATAAACAAATACATTTAAATAATTTATTGATATGAATTCTACAATTAAATCTTTTGAATAAAATCCAGAGATAAAAGGAAGACCACATAAAGCAAAATTACAAATATTAAAATATGAACACGTTAAAGGTATATGATTAATTAAACTACCCATAAAACGAATATCTTGACAATTATTTAATTTATGAATGATAGCCCCAGCACATATAAATAATAAAGCCTTAAATAATGCTTGAGTTAATAGATGTATAAAAGCTAAAATGTAACCTCCTAAAGATAAAATTGCAAGTATAAATCCTAACTGATTTAAAGTTGATAGAGCAATAATTTTTTTTTAAATCAAATTCAAAATTTGCACCCAACCCAGATATAAATATAGTAAATATTGAAATAAATAATAATAATATCATTAAATTTTCAGATAAACAAAAATTAAAACGAATTAATAAATATACAACTGCGGTTACTAAAGTAGAAGAAGGGGCTGCTATAGCAGCAGGAAGTCAAGATCTAAACGGAATTTGAGCAGATTTAGTTATAGCAGCTAAAACAATTAAATAAGATAATAATTCTATTAATAAATCTGTTTTTATTAATTCTAAATAAAAAAATATAATTTCAACTACCAAAATTTATTATCCAAGCAATAGCAATTAATAAAGCTACATCACCAATTCGATTAGATAGGGCCGTTAATATCCCTGCATTAAAAGAACGAACGTTTTGATAATAAATGACTAAACAATAAGAAACCAACCCTAATCCATCTCAACCTAATAAAATAAAAATTAAATTAGGTCTAATAATAAGCAATATTATAGATAAAACAAATATAGCTACTAAGAGAATAAAACGAGTTAAAGTTAAATCACCTTGTATATATTCTTCTCTGTAATAAATTACTAAAGAAGAAATTAATAATACAAATGTTATGAATATTAAGGATATTCAATCTAATAATACAACTATTATAATTATAGTTGAATTAAATCTAAACACTTCTAATTCTAATAATAATCTATATTCTTCAATTAAAAATTTTAAAGATAAAAAATAAGTTAATAATGAAAAAAATATAAGAAGAGCAGAAATTTTAGTACAAATTTTAATTATCTAAAATAAACATTATTTCTTTGATATCACAAATCAATATTTTTTTATAAACTATTTAGATAAATTAATATAATCAAAGCATTTTTTAAAAATAATAAATTTAAAGGCAATCAATGTATAAATAATAGTAAATATTCTCGATAAAACCCTTGATAAATTGAATAAATACCCCTATTGAAAGTATCATGCTGAGAAAAAGAATATAAATATAAAGAATAAACTGCTCTAAAAAATGATAATAAAGATAAAAAATAATTGTTAAAGAATTAAAAAAAAACTAATCTATTAATTAATATAATTTCACTAAATAAATTTAAAGTAACAGGAGCTGCTATATTACCAATTAATAATATAAATCATCAAAAAGTTAAAAACGGAAAAATATTCAATAATCCTTTTCTTAAATAAAGCCTACGAGTTAATAATCGTTGATAAATAATATTAGCTAGACAAAATAAGCCTGAAGAGCATAAGCCATGAGCAATTATTATTATTAAAGACCCATAATATCCCCATAATCTCATTGTTATAAGACCCGCAACCACTAATCCTATATGTGCTACTGAAGAGTAAGCAATTAAAGATTTAATATCTCTCTGACGTAAACAAATCAAAGAAACAAATATACCCCCTACTAATCTAATTACAATAAAAATAAATCCAATATTTAAAGTTAAAGAAAAAAATAAAGGTAATAATCGTATTAAACCATATCCACCTAATTTTAACATAACCCCGGCTAAAATTATAGAACCAGCTACAGGAGCTTCAACATGTGCCTTTGGAAGTCACAAATGAATAAAAAATATACGAATTTTACAAAAAAAAACTATATTAATACATAGATATATATATATATATATATATATATATATATATATAAATTTATATCTCCTGTTATTAAATAAAAGATTAAATTATAATTTTTATTATAATAATAAAAAATAGCAATTATTATAGGCAATGATATTAATAACGTATAAAATAAACGATACAAGCCAGCCTCTAATCGCTCTGGCTGATACCCCCATCCAATAATTAAAAATAACACTGGAATAAGCCTAACTTCAAAAAATAAATGAAAAACAAAAAATTCAAAGAAACAAAAGTTAAAACTAACCTAATCATTAAAAAAATAATTATAAATAAAAATATCTTTTAATAATTTAATTCTTTAAATAACTTTTCACTTGCTATAATTATTAAAGCACAGACTCAAAATCTTAATAAAACTAAATAATAAGATAAATAATCACACCCAAAAATATATGATAAATTTAGTATACCTAAATTTATTGTATATTCAAAAATAAATAAAAAACTAAGAATTAAGAATACTCACTGTAATAATCAATAATTTTTATTAAAACATAAAGGAATCAAAAAAATTAATCTTATAATAATTTTATCATAATAAAGAGAAAGGTATAATATAATCATTACCATGAACTCGTACTATTGAAACTAAAATTGAAAGCCCTAAAGCACCCTCGCAAACTCTCATTGTTAAAAAAATTATAGAAAAAAAATCATTCAAAACCTAATAATCTAAAATAAATATATATAAATAAATATAAAGAAATAACTAATATTTCTAATCTTAATAATATTAATAATAAATGCTCTCTCCCCTCTAAAGAGCTGTGAGACCTTGACGTGGTGTAGGGGCTCAGTAGATACAATGATTCTGAGAGCGATGCCGGTGGGAGTTATACACTCCTGGTAGGGCCACCCATGCCGGTAAGGTCGAAGATGAGTATTGAAGCTAAGGACAGCTCAACAGGAGTAAACCTGTGAAAATCCAGAACCTAAGGTGGAAGATATCGTGCCGAGAGGTGGATGGCTACACGTAGATAGTCACTAACGATTCCCTGTGAGCACCTGGCGAAACCCACTTGTATTTCAGCCTTGCTGTGGTAAGGGAGCACTGCCATGGTCGACCTTTTTTTTTTCTGCCCTACTCGTGGGACTCAAATGAATTTGAGCTCATCTGTAATTAAAAAAGAGGTTCCTAGCTCTATAAACAAGGATGTGGGTAGTAGAAACACACAAAACACTACTGAACAAAATACGAATCAAGGGACGACGGTAACAGTACCTCGGTTCTTGATCGTTAAAAGGACTGAAGGAGACTTTTCCAAAGTCAGTCCATTTCTGATTCAGAAAGGAATTTATGGCTTAATTGGTGAAGTGAAGAGCTTAAAGAAAACAAGAGAAGGATTAATTATTGAAACAAAATCAGCAGCCCAATCAAGACGATTAATGGAAATCAAACGATTATGTGATATGCCAGTGGAAGTAGAGGTACACAAGACCCTGAATTATAGTAAAGGAGTTGTATTCTGTCATGATCTACTAAATTGTACTACGGTAGAAATATGCCAGGAATTGAGTTCACAAGGTGTTACCAATGTTAAACGTATAACTTCTCGTAAAAGTGAGCAAATTCATGAAACGCCAAACCATATTTTAACATTTAACAGTCCGAGTATTCCAAAGAGAATTAAAGTCGCTTTTTACTCCCTCCCTGTTCGTATGTATATACCAGCACCACTTAGGTGTTTTAGATGCCCACAATTTGGACACACATCCATAAGGTGTGAGAACAACCAAGTCTGTGTATGTGGAAAAACATTACATGAAGGATCACCATGTGAGAACCCAATTGAATGTGTAAATTGCAAAGGAAATCATAATGCTCGAAGTAGAGACTGTCCCATCTACAAGAAAGAAGTGGCCATACAGAAAATAAAAACCACAGAAAATCTGACATATGCGGAAGCAAAGAGGAAAGTAATAGTCCCAACACCATCACCAGGAGTATCTTTTGCGCGGGCAATCGCCAGTAATACACACCCACAGAATATTACCGATCTTATGAAAGAATTAATACCTAACTTAAGATCAATCATTAAAGATGCAGTAGCAGCGGAAATGTCAACTCTGTCATTCGTTAAACCACCAGTACCCCACCCCAACGGAGGAGATCCAATGCACTCTCAAGCGAAAAGGAAAAACCTTGATCGAACTCCAAGTCCAGAAATATCATCTGATAATGAGTCTATCTCATCTATATCCTCTCAACAAAAGAGAAAGAGAGGATGGCCGAAAGAAAAACAGAGGAAGCCCGTAATTGAGACGGGTTTATCTGTATGATAAATTTATCCGTGATATCTTAATTTATTTTTATTTTATTTCTTAATTTATACCTATATATATATTTTCTGTTTATTATCGTCCCGTGTACTCTATTTGAGATTTACTTTTTGTTATTTTATCAAAATCAATTATGAATCAAGTAGACAAAAATATCCTACAATGGAATTGCAATGGATGTATTCATAATTTTTTCCAACTGAAATTACTTCTAACAAAAGTACACCCTTTCTGTATATGTCTTCAAGAAACCAATTTCAGACCAGAAGAAACATTCTCTCTCAGAGGCTACACAATATATAGAAAAGATGTTATACCAAATATGAGAGCCCAAGGCGGAGTCGCGATTCTGATCAAGTAAAATATACCATCAACACTCATGCCAATCCGATCTAGACTACAAGTCATAGCAGTACAAATTATGCATCCTATCAAAATAACAATATGCAACATATACTTACCTGAATTTAATTGGAATATAGATGATTTGAAATCTATCACTGACCAATTACCCCAACATTTCATACTTTTGGGTGACTTCAATTCGCACAACCCATTATGGGGATCCGAACGCATAGACCAAAGAGGAAGAATAATTGAAGAACTCATAGACTACTACAACCTTGTTTTATTAAATTCTGGAGAAGGGACATTCTTGAATTCTAGATCCAACACCTTCAGCCATCTCGACTTAACATTATGCTCGCCAGGAATTGCCCACAACTTCAACTGGAATGTAGTCTCAGAGTACCACTTCACGGATCATAGTGCAATTCAAATTCAGTGCAGCACCAGGAATACACCAACCTCCCTTGCAGAGAGGTGGCAGATGAAACGAGCTGATTGGGAAAATTTTCGAAACCATCTAGAACCACTTGAAATAAGACCAACAGTGAATGAATCAGTCGAAATCATAACGAATTCGATTATACGTGCAGCTGATCATAGTATTCCAAAATCAAGTGGTATGCTCAGAAAGCCAAAAGTACCTTGGTGGAATGAAGAGACCTACAATGCCGTTAGAAATAAAAACCGAGCTTTAACACAATTCAAAAGGAACCCTAGCACTGTTAATTTAATAAACTTCCAACGCCTTAGATCAAAAGCTTGTTACATAATATTAAAATCTAAAAAACAATGCTGGGAAAAAAACGTATCTACTTTGAACAGCGAAACACCACTAACAGAGGTATGGCAGAAAATCAGAAGCATAGTGGGCAAAAAAATCTCAACCCCATCACCAGTACTTATAGTGAATGGCGATGAAATCCGAAACGCAAATAACATTGCAAATGAACTAGCCCATCACTTTGAAGAAACGAGTAGTACAGAGAATTACCCGTTGGAATTTCAAGCTCAAAAAAACGGATTAGAAGAAGAGTTAGATTTCTCCGAAGATATGGAGAGTGATTATAACAAGGATTTTACACTGCTTGAACTACAAACAGCCTTGAAGGAAACTAAGAACTCTTCGCCTGGACCTGATAAAATTCATTATGATATGATCAAAAATTTACCCTTACAAGATAAACAAACAATTCTACAGCTTTTCAATAAAATTTGGTCAGAAGGTACTTACCCTGAATTATGGCAAACATCTTTGATAATCCCTATAGCTAAACCAGGAAAAGACCCCAAAAACCCGTCCAACTACCGCCCAATATCGCTGACAAGCTGTTTAAGTAAACTCCTCGAGAAAATGATAAACAGCAGATTGATATGGTACCTAGAAACTAACAACTGCTTATCTAACTACCAAATGGGATTCAGAAATCGAAGATCCACAACAGACCAGCTTGTACTTCTGGACACGGCAATAAGAGAGAGTTTTGCGCGCCGCGATCATTTAATAGCAGTTTGTTTCGATATTGAGACGGCTTATGATCTCACGTGGCGATATAATATACTGAAAATAGTACACGAATGGGGGCTAAGAGGAAAGATGCCAATATTCTTAACTAGTTTCCTCAATATTCGACATTTCAAAGTAAGAATTAATAACACACTTTCAGATCGAAAAACCCTAGAAAATGGAATTCCACAAGGATCCACTTTGAGTGTAACACTCTTTTTGATTGCCATTAACAAGCTATTGGAATCTATAGATGAAAGTATTGGGAAAAGTCTTTACGTTGATGATCTCACTATTTACTGTTCTGGTAGAGACATGCAAGAAGTTGAAGGGAGAATACAAACAACCATAAACCAACTCACATCAACAGCAACTTCCACTGGTTTTCGATTCTCGCCGACAAAAACACACTGCATCGACTTCTGTCGTTTGAGAACAAGGCATAATGATCCAGAACTATATATGTATGGAATCCGTCTAGAAGTTAAGGATACAATGAAAATATTGGGAGTTACTTTCGACAAAAAACTTTATTGGAAACCTCATATCAAAGACCTATATAACAGATGTAAAAAAGCCCTCAATATAATTAGATGTATTTCTAACATAAATTGGGGTGCCGACCGGGAAGTCATACTTGCAGCATATAAATCTTTGATGCTCCCAAAATTAGAATACGGAAATATTGTATATGGTTCTGCATGCCAAAGCCGCTTGTACCAACTCGAGACGATTCATAAAGAAGGACTTCGTCTAGCCAAAGGAGCGTTCCGTACTAGCCCAAATGAATCAATATTCTGTGAAACCGGTATTAGTTCATTAATACATAGAAGGAGAATACTTTTACTGAATTATGGAGTTAAAATATGGTCCCAACCAAGGCATTCCAATTATCAATATATTTATAATGAAGCACCAGTAAATAAAACAGTGGGAAAGCGCATAGAAATTGATTTAGACACTTTAGATACTGAGCTACCACAAGTTCTCACTTCAGCCTTCAATGAAATACCCCCTTGGACATTAACAACACCGAAGTTTCATTTTGAATGTAATAGACTCAAGAAAGAAAATACTAACCGAATTCAATATCTACAAATATTTTATGAGGTCACAAATATGTACGAGAATTGTTCATTAATATATACTGACGGGTCGAAAACAGATGAGGGAGCTGGATCAGCCTTCGTTTACATGGGAGAAACTCACCAATGGACATTGAACAAAATATCCTCCATATTCACAGCAGAATTATATGCCATTCTCCAAGCTCTGAGATTCATCGGTACATTGGATGGAGGGACTTACATGATTCTCTCTGATTCATGTAGTTCACTCCAAGCCATACAAAATGGGTATAAAGACGACCCCCTAATTCAGACTATCTCAACTACAGCACACACCCTGCAGAACTCTGGCAAGAGAATCATCTTCTTTTGGATTCCAGGCCACATAGGAATAGCTGGTAACGAACTCGCAGATACTGCTGCCCGCGATGCAGCTGGACAAAATTCTCAAAACGATATCCCACTGAGACCAGAAGATATGAAAGTACACCTGAAAAATTAAATCCGAGAAAAATGGAACGAAGAATGGAATTATAGTAACCATAAATTGAAAATAATTAAAAACAAAGTTGATGAAACACTACCTTTCCCATCACATAAAAGGAGAGAACAAGTTGCACTTACTCGATTAAGAATTGGTCATACTCATATCACATCCAACTATCTTCTGTGTGATTCCAGACCCCCAGTATGTGATACCTGCAACGTACAACTTACTGTGGAACATTTACTACTAATATGTCCAGTATATACTGAATCTAGAAACAACTGCTCCTTTCCTGACACGCTACAAGACTGCCTAAGAAATGAACAATACTGCCTGAAAACAATTCAATTTCTAAACGAAACTGACCTAATGAGAAAAGTGTAGAGGTAGTATACTAAATGAACTTCCAATCCCCATGGGAATGAAACGCTAATGACCATTGCAGTCGATGCCAAAAAAAAAAAAAAAAAAAAAAAAAAAAAAAAAAAAAAAAAAAAAACTCTCGTTTATAAAAAAAACAATTAAAGCCGAAGTAAAAATAAAAATATTTAAATATATTAACATTAATAGTTATAATATATTATTTAAAATATTGGTCTTGTAAACCAAAAATAAGGAAACTTTTAAAACATCAAAGGAAAAGAAATTCTTTATCTTTAATCTCCAAAATTAAAATTTTTATAAACTATCCTCTGACATTTATTTAATAATTACTAGAATAATTTTAATTTCAGCCATATTTATAACTATAAAACATCCACTATCTATAGGGATAATATTACTTCTCCAAACTATTATAGTTGCTTTAGTAACAGGAATAATAAATTTAACCTTTTGATTTTCATACATTATTTTTATTATTATAATTGGTGGAATATTAATTTTATTTATATATATAACTAGAGTTGCTTCAAATGAAAAATTTAAATTTTCAAACAAAATCTTAATCATGAGTATTATTATCCTAATTTTATCATTAATAATTTGAATTAAAGATTTCCAACAAATCTATCAATTAATAAATATAGAAGAATCATACCAAGTTACAATCTCTAATAATTTCAATCATGCCTTAAATAAATACATAAACTACCCAAATAATTTAATTATATACACCATATTTTTCTATTTATTTATTACAATAATCATAGTTACAAAAATTACTAAAATTGAATCAGGCCCCTTACGACAAAAAAACTAATGAAAAATATAATTCGTAAAAATCATAGATTATTTAAAATTTTTAATGCATCTTTAATCGACTTACCAAGACCTTCCAATATTACTACTATATGAAACTTTGGATCTTTACTAGGCACTTGTTTAATAATTCAAATTTTAACAGGCTTATTCTTAGCTATACATTATTGTCCAGATACATCAAGAGCTTTTGAAAGAGTTTCTCATATTACACGAGATGTAAATTATGGATGATTAATCCGTACATTACACGCAAATGGTGCTTCTTTTTTTTTATTTGTTTATATACACATATTGGGCGAGGAATTTATTATAGGTCCTATAATTTAAAAGAAACTTGAATAACAGGAACAACATTATTTTTTTTAGTTATAGCAACTGCTTTTTTAGGGTACGTTCTCCCATGAGGACAAATATCTTTCTGAGGGGCTACAGTTATTACTAATTTAATTTCCGCAATTCCCTATTTAGGAACAATGATTGTGCAATGAATTTGAGGAGGATTTGCAGTTAGTAATGCAACATTAACTCGATTCTTTACTTTTCACATCCTTTTATTGTTTTAGGATTAGTAATTATCCACTTACTATTTTTACATCAAACCGGATCAACTAACCCATTAGGGGTAAAAAGAGATACAGATAAAATTCCATTCCACCCCTTTTATTCCATTAAAGATTTAGCAGGGATAATTATTATAATTTTTATATTAACTTATTTAACTTTACATGAACCATACTATTTAGGTGACCCAGATAATTTTACACCAGCTAATCCTCTTGTAACACCTGTCCATATTAAGCCT